>JAVIWB010004424.1:0-578473 GCA_031893035.1 Dermolepida albohirtum | reverse complement strand
TTTTATTGCTGTAATTACTGCAGCCAGGAACGCAACACTTAAACCCCATTTTTGATATTTCTGAGTTTAACTCAAAAAATCAAAGCACGTGCAACAAAATTGATGCGGCGTTAGTACTGAAAAGTACTGTTTTATAAGAACAACAAACAAGCTTTAAAGGTAAGAAAAAAAAACAAAAATAACAAACACCAACAACATTTGACAATAACCAATAAATAACCCAAATAACATGCAAATGACGTATGAAGTTTAACCCAGTTTAAGAAAATAAAAACGAAAATACTGTTGTCATTTCAAGGGTTCTATAATATTCGTCCAAGCAGTGCCCTCCTAATCTGGTGTAATAAACTATAATTTTGTTTGACCTTGAGGATTAAACTTACTCGGGCCTGATCTAATAGGTTGCAGTCATAACCTCACATTGACATGTCAAACTTTGAATTAAGCCTCCAAATTTATTTTCGGAGTGTATCTTTTAAACCAATCGTGCTGCTTGACTAGCCAAATTAAATTGGTTGTAGTATATATAAGTAGTAACTAAAGTAAGATTCACAAACAATTAAAAACAAGTTTCACCGCTGAAAACTAATGTATCTAACATTATCTTGCTTTTTAGAAACCAACAGTGAAGTAGGTTTGTTTAATAGATATCTACTCAATATATTCCTGATAATTTAAAAGATATCTAACTCTACTACGTACGAGAAACCGGGCATAAAAATCATTATAGTTTTCTACACGAATTTGTCTTCGAATTTAAAATCTATCTGTTGCCCTGCATTTTGCCTCGTTTTATGTTAGTCTTTGCTTTTAGAATCATTCTTCTCTTTTGATTACAGTTTTTTGGGATTATTTTCTTTTATTTCCCAATCTGATTCTCAAATCAACAAAATTTCATTTAAAATGCTCATGAACTAAATTATACACTTTTGATATTAAATACCGAAAACAGTATTTTTCCCACAAAAATTTTGAATTTTATATAGTAAATGACCTAAGTTATTCTTAAAATAAAAAACAATTTTATTTGTTCAAGCATTTTTATTATTGTAAAAGTACACAGTACATACATATATGTTTTATATTATTTATTAGTAACAATCAAGAAAAATTAAGGGTGAGATTATTGCATTTAAGAAATTAACAAGTACATAATACAAATAACGAGCATATTTTTAATAGACACGGATTTTGCTTTTAATTGCGATTTTCTTTCTTAGTGAAATATGCACGTCTTATTAACATTTGCGCTGTAGCAAATTAAAATATAATTTTGGATGTACTTATTTTCCTCCTTGGAAATTTAAAAATTGCTTAGTAGGATACCATTACAATTAATTAAATAATTAATAAAAGACTTAATCTATCGAATCTTGTTTAAAAAATGAAATAACTTTCTTACTAGTAATATAAAACATGGTAATTATTCAGACGACTCTTTCTAAGTCTATCCATAAACCTCCTAATGATGTTGTGAAAAATTTTGAGGGATCAAGTTTAATAGGTACTTCTGTACGAGAGTTGACCTTTACCTTAAAATTCTTTATCACAGCTACCAAACCAACTTTCGCTTGCATCATTCCAAATCGAAGCCCTGTAATGCAAAAATTCACATATTATATTTTTATCATTTTGTTTTCTTTCTTTCGAAATTTAGATATTTAAGAGTAGCTTATCTGGGAGAATTATTATTTGTGATATGGATTTGTAGAATATTGAAAGTAATTTGACAGCTCTTATAAATGAATAATTGAATGATGTAGGAAGGAAAGAAAAGAAAAAATGAAAAGTCGGCAGCTCTAAATCATTGAACTACTCTAGTTTAGGGACTTTTGTGGTGGTACTACAAGACACTTGAGATTGCTCATCCTTTATACATTCTATAAAAAATCAATTATTCATTTTATCAACGTTTTTTCTATTTTTCACATATTTTTCAAGTTTGATACTGTATAACTTTTTATATATTCATATTTCTAAATTGATTTCAACTGACTGTTACTTTAGTCTTAAAAGGAGTTTTTTCATAGAAAACCACTCGAATTTATGTCGTTTGTAACTAATTTTTCTTTAGTTTTAGCCAACTAATCCAAGAGCTATTTTTGTATCATTATCATATAACGAATTAATGACACATTTTTGTACTTTATCTCTCCAATTATCAAAGTTCTATATAACACGTTAATTCAATACGGTAGGTATACCTTAGATGCGTAATAACAAATACGGCTGTCATTTCTCACTATTCTACTTTAATCTGATAACCGATAAGTAGTGTCTTCTCTTTCTCTATGTACAGTAATTTACCCCACTTCCCAAGAGGAAATCGGCGTGTTGTATGAGTAAATATAAAGTATTCTAACATATTGTGATCGTCTGATAAGCTTGACTAAGACATCACTAAGACCAGTGGCGGCTCGTGAGTATTTGACATGGTGAGGCAGATAGAATAATAAATATTCAAAATTGTTTACAATTGATTAATAAACTCTATATACCTACTACATATAAAAACAGTTTATATATATTTATATATATATATAGGGCTTCCAGTACAAACAGGGCTGCCAGACGTGAACTGAGCCCTATATCGCGCCCCATTCGATTTTTAAGGGAAAACGAAGTTTCAAAGCAAACCCTTGTGAAACGAAAATAAATATTCTAAAAAATCAAACAAATTCTAAAAACATTAATCAAAAATAAGAACTCAATCTTCTAGGATTTAAAAATAAAAAATAAATACATTCCTATTATAATATAAAATTTAATAATATAACAAATATATACATATATATGTATATATATATAATAAATCAACAACAATCCAATAACAAAATTTCAAAATTACATGCATGAAAATATTTTAAAATACAGAGAATTTCCTTTATTGGCATTGCACGTAGAATTACATTTAATAGATTTTACTTCTTGTATAGCAAAGGTATCCTCCGGTTTTTTGTGTTAGCAAAATAATCAATTACATCATTATAAAATCGTTCATCCCTCGTCATCGTTTTAACCAATTCCTTTTCGATTGCAATTAGTGCACAGTTACTAAGTCTTTGTTGTCCAATTGTATTTCTAACATACGATTTTATACGTTTCAATGTGGAAAAACTTCGCTCAACGGACGCGGAAGTTACCGATATGGTAACTACTATACTTAGCAATTTAAAAAGTTCTGGCATACAGATGGCTAACTTTTGTTCGTGCATAAATCTTAACATTTCACATGGTGTTTTAGAATTACCAAGGAGTTGCATGTCACTATAAATAACAGCTAATTCATTTTTTAATTGAATTTGATCAAAAAATTTATATTGTTCAAACAAATTATTTAAGAGCCTCTGAGGAAATGCCTTCGAATATTCTTCAAATTTACTTTCTGTTAATAAATCAAAAAAAGCAAGTTTTTCTAAATCAATAAATCTAATTTCAATTTGACTAATAAACGTATCTAGAATTTCGAAAAATAATTTTCTATAATTTTGTTTAGTATCTGGAACGTCATCAATTCTACGCCTTTTATGTGCAACAGATTCGTCAGACACCGAATTTTCGTATACAGTACTGAAATATGTATCACACTCCCGAAATTCTCTAAACTTATCAAGCAAAAAACGTAAACGATCTCTGGCATAAATAACATCAGTTAGTTTGTTTTGTAATATTGAAAATACAACGTCAGTTTGTCCAAATATTAACTTAAAAGTATCTAAAAGAAAATTAAAATCATTATCCAGAAGA
Source organism: Dermolepida albohirtum (assembly GCA_031893035.1). NCBI lineage: Eukaryota > Metazoa > Arthropoda > Insecta > Coleoptera > Scarabaeidae > Dermolepida > Dermolepida albohirtum. The sequence goes on along the minus strand of JAVIWB010004424.1, from coordinate 574,726 downwards.
AGATTTTTTAATCCAAAAGCTTCTCGTATAGATATGCTATCAAAGTCAGGACTTTCTGCAATGAAATCAAAAACTTCAATTAACTTATTTTTGTTCGCATGAATTGTAAAAACAGCCCTAGAAGTGAAATTCCAACGAGTAGATGCGTTTGATGGTATATGTTTTTGACAGATTAAATTTAACACATGAGTTCTCTTAGTGGATTTGGAAAAAAAAGATGAAAACCCTGACAAATTTGAAAAAAATATTCTTACAGACGTTATGGACTTACAAGATGTTCCTAACTCTAAATTCAAGACATGTGCATGGCAGTGTGTAAATATTGCTTGAGGAGCTATTTCTTTAACTTTTGTTTGTAAACCGTTCACATGCCCGGCCATAACTGCCGCTCCGTCATACGTTTGAGCAATTAGTTTACTATTAAACTGAAATTTTTCAAAAATATTAGTTAATAATTTAAATAAATCATCAGAGGTGCGACCTGAACTTACATCAAAGAATCCTAAAAACCTTTCAACAATATTACCCTCGATCGTGTATCTTACAATAATAGACAATTGCGAATTACATGTTATATCTGTTGTTTCGTCTATTTGCCATGAAAAATATTCTGAATTAAAAATTTCACAATCTATTTTTTTCTTTACAATAAAACTAATTGATTCTATTAATTCGTATTGAATTGTTTTCGATGTGCCAAAAAATACAGAGCTATCATCTAAGAATTTTTGTAAAATGGTATCATGTTTTGCCGTTAATAAAACAAGTTCTTTAAAATTTCCCCTGTTTGCAGAAGTATTTGTTTCATTATGTCCTCTGAAAGATAATTCCTGTGTACAAAGAAATATAGTAATATCAATTAAACGCTTTAATATATCTCGATTTTGGCTAACTTCTTTATTGTAATTCTCCATTTGATTGCGCCTCACATTATCTATTGCATCCGCGATATTATATTTTCCGAACATATGTAATTTACAAGTAGCTAAAATATGATGTTTGGATTTAGTATGTTTTTCTAATGATCGCGACAAGTTTTTAAGATCAAAATAACCCGTTTTACTCCAAATACTATCTGTATTTGTGGAAAAAATTATACATGCCCAACAAAATAATCTGTTTCTTTTTATACTACCACATAACCAATTACATTTGTTATACCACGAATTATTGAAATTTCTGTTAGACTTACCGTGTATTGTAAGAGATTTTGATAAATCAGGGTTTGGTCTTGGAAGGTTTTTGACATATAATTGATCTTCTACCGATAGAACAACGAACGTATTTCTTATTAAAAAATCTACAATGTCTTGTGTATTTCTTACATTTTCTAAATCCATATTCACAATTTTTAAATCACTGAAAATATCACTAAACAAATATTAAAATATTTAACCTAACTTTGTTATTCCCCCAACTGCTGTAATTTGCGATTCGGGCCGAGAATGTCAGCCTCGAGTATATTCGGTAGTTCGGCGATTGTGATTCGATGAGAGGCTCAGTTCAAATTGGCTTCAGGCTAAATAATACATACATACATTGATAACTAAATAATATCTACTTGAAACAATAAAAATACTCCTGTTAAAACTTAAAACATATTACAATATTTGCGTGGAGGAAATATTGAGAAACTGTACAAGAAGAATGTAAACCTTTAGACATCTTTATATCATTAAATAAATACTTAATTTATCCTATTAATAATGCTTTCTATATTATTAAAAAATTCAAAAATCTCACAATAAAGTTAGAAAAATCTATTAACTTTTTGAATATTTTTTCTTCTTTGTTATCTTAAATATGTAGCTAATACTTTACTGTAATTTCCATAGAAATTGAGAATTTTTTTGACTGCTGTAGTGCGTTATAAATTTTCAATGAGAGGCAATGAGTGGCCGGGCCTCAAATATTCGTGTTTAGTAGGGATATACATAGATCAAGCATGAAGTTGGTCGGGGCAAGTATACGCGCTCGTACATTCGCACGGAATTAAAATGAAATGATAAATTTGTACTTTGCTTGTAATGCCGGTTTATTTAAAACTATTTTCTTATTGTTTATAAGATAAATTCTGAATAAAAGATGATAATTAATTTATAAAGAATTTTAAAAGTATACATATTATTCTTGTTATAATTCCAAGATTTAGATGGTGAGGCACTGCCTCACCTGCCTCACCTGACCAGCCGCCACTGACTAAGACAACTATGGCATTAACCTGTACATATTCAGATATATCAATATGGATAATACATTTTGTTGTGTGCCTAAATGTAATGCATCAAAGCGAAAAATCTCGAATTATCTGTACCAAATTGAGACATCTGGAATTTATATATCGCAGTCAAGTATGTATCGATAAACTAAAAATCGGTAAAAAAATTAATAATTATATGAAGGTTCACTCCCTACATTTTATTGAGTGATTTTTTTAGAGGAAAATTGGAATTACGTACAGTACTTTAATCATTTTCATATTAATATTTATTTAGTAAGGATCGAATAAAATTAAGGAAAATTGCTGTTTAAAACCTTTCAAAAGATCCTAGGATCTTATACTTTGTTTGAAAAAGAGAGAGACAAATTTCTGAACAGGTTCCCAAACCCAAATTACAAATTATAAAATTCATGAAAATTTGAATAGAAAAGTAAATAAATCACTAGTACTTTTACATAATCCACACATTATAATTCATTTCGGTCATTTTTGAAATTTGCCTCCCTCATTTTGAAATACAGTATAGGAGTACTGTACAAATCTATACACATCGATTGCAGCTGCTAGGGAAGAACGTTTGACATTGAAAAACCATGCTAAAATTTACCGATATTAAACTTTAAAAACAGTACTGTGAAAATAAAGAAGCAGAGAAGCTTTCACAGAAGAAGAATTGGAAACAGCAAATGTTTTAATAACTAGCAAATAATAATTCACAATGGATAATTGAATATTCCTGAGATCAAAAATTTAAATAATTTTCCTATGTTTTTATGCAATATCATAAACATAGAATATTAAACCAATAAAGTAATGTATTTTTAGTTTCCTGTAAAGTTGAAAGTACGATTTCAAAGTAATTTTCTGAATAATATTCCACGTGCAAACAATATAATTTATCTCAAATTTATCTGTTTTAAAGTTGTATGAATACATAATAAAATTATTTCACAATAGTCATCCAGTTATGTTTTTCAATCGCTACAAAGGGTACTAGGAAGTTTTGCAATATGACGCAAAAATGAATCGTAGGAAGCTGCTTGTTGCTGCATGTTGAGACATGTTCATACGTGCACAGTAGCCACCTCGCCATGTCGATGAGCTCAGTTATTCATTAGCAGTGAGAGTGTAAAGTGCTTGCGATGGCATCGTGGTCACGAAATGAGATAAAGGCAGTTTTGCGTTACAATTTCGTGCGTGGTTTAAACATAGACCAGTGCTTCGAAGAAATGATTCTTGCACTAGGTGATGTTTGTCCACATCGCACAACGATATTCAGGTGGTATAGAGAATTCCAAAGAGGAAATTTAATTAAATTTTTTGTAGAGGATGCTGAGAGGTCGGGAAGACCACGAACGTCAGTTACGGAGAAAAACGTTACTACTGTGATGAAAATGCTTGGCGAGGATAGGCGAGTGACCTACCAACAGATAGACGGTACTTTTAATAAGGGACAATCTCGGTATGTGAACAACATCGTGACAAGTGAGGAGACTTGGCTGTACTATTACGATGTGCTGACCAAAGCTCAAAACAAAGTTTGGGTCTTTGATGATGAGGACACACACATGAGTCGTTTTGGACATACAGAAGACAGTCACAACTAAGTGGTATATTGAACAGTGCCTGCCTAAAGTCATTGGATCTATGAAGAACCTACGGCCAAAGTCAAGAATGGATACCTGGTTCTTCCATCACGATAATGCTCCAGCTCACCGCGCCAAAGCCTTCACCAAATATTTAACCACAACAGGATTGAAACTTCTCGAGCACTCTCCCTACAGCCCAGATCTTGCTCCCTGTGACTTTGCACTGTTCCCGCATGTGAAAATGAAGCTAAAAGGGAGGTGGTTTTCCAGTGATGAGGACCTTCTGCGGGCTTGGGACAACGAGTGTACTTTACTCCCTAGTGAAACTTGGCAGAACTGGTTTAAAGATTGGTTTCGAAGGATGAAGAGGTGTATTGAGTGTAGAGAAAATTACTTTGAAAAAATTAAATAAATAAAGCTGTATTGCAAAACTTTCCTAGTACCCTTTGTATTAGTGAAATATCTAGTCCTCGGTAATCATATTGACAGCACTAAGAGCAAGTTTCGCAAGGTATTCTTTTCAATGTATTCCTGGAGTTCCAATCAATACCAGATATAATCTAATATACTAACAGTTCATGGATTGAGAATCAAGAAATATATGGAAACTTTGCTATAGTAGATACCTAAATTTGAAGCGTCATGGTGGATTTCAGGTTTCAAGAAAAATCGCAATCATAACCATCGTACTCATAATTTTCAAATTTCATTGCAAGTGCGACTGATATCCAAACTTCTGAAGTTGCAGGTACAGAAAAATGTCATCTGACTCCATCCACGTCAAAAGATTTCAAACTTTAGTTCAAGAGAGCAAATCATCGAGAAAAGGAAATTTCATGCATTTCTTTTCAAAAGTAATTTGTAATTAATGTAATTATATATTATAATTTTTACATATTTTTCAAACTTTAGTTTTTAAATAGTTTTTTGGATATGTAAATAAAGTACATTCTATGTATTTTAGACTTTTAATTTGATGCATTTGAAGAAAATGTATAGTGTGAAACGCGTTTGAAAATACCTCTACGCACTCGTTCGACTTATGCAAAATATTTCACTCGCTGTTTTAATTTATTACATCGTTATAAACCTGTTATTAAATCTGTTTTTCAAATATGAAACAAGCAAAGAAGTAGTTTTAATACACAAAAATAAATACAAATTATAATTATTTGGGGATATTATTTGTACTGGTATCATGGCTAAACATAACCTAAAAACTGTATGTTAACTTGAACTACTTTCGAAGCTTAATTTAGGTACTTCGATTTGTACCTATTGGAGTAAAAAAAAATGTTAATTGAATAAAAATAAACACTGCATAACTTGAAAAGCAAATTTTGTTCACATTTAATCTATCAATTGACGTTTACAACATGTAACATGCAATTATTTTATTTATGGTTATGTTATGTATTTAGTAAATGTTAAAAACATTTACCTCAATTAGGTGTAATGAACTATAAATTTTGTGAAGTACATCAGCGTTAAGAAGAAGATGTTTTGGCATTATTTTTAAACGTTTTAATACGATTATACAGGGCGTGTATAATAATTCATTAAGAGTGTTAGCGCTCTCGAAATCGTTTGTAATATGTATACCCTACCGGTCATATTTATTTGCCCACCCCAATTTTATGTGTTTCCTGAAATGCGGATTATCTTTCGAAAAATCTGTATTATAATTATTCAACAATATTATTAGTGGAAGTAATTCCATATGAATTTCTACGAAAATCTTAAATTGTTTATGATATATCGTAAAGGTGTCATAAATTGGAAAAATACCATAAATATTGTATAGGCTAATCCCTACAGTATTAACAGTTTCACCTGCATTTCCGAAAGATATTACCAATATTGTGTTATTGTACTAACTAATTTCAATATGAGGATGTGTTATTCAAAAAGGAAAATAAATTTTATGTCAGTCATCGTTCATCTTTTGTTGCGAAAACAGTGAAATAGAGAGTTATTGTGAATATTTTAATGCAATGCCGAAGACGAAGGAATTATCTGTTGAAGTGTATGCTATGATAATTGCTTATCATCGTACGGGTAAAAGTAATCGCGAAATTGCAAAAGAATTACGATTAAATCGCAGAACCGTTGATTATAACGTTAAAAAATTTGAAGAAGGTGGAACATTTTCCAACAAACGATCTAGACGACGCAAAGCGACCTCTCCAGATGACCGGCATCTAATACGAATAAGTAGACGCGATAGACGAAAAACAGCACCAGAAATTGCTGCTGAAATGAATAGAGCGCGTGCTAAACCAATTAGTGTGTCCACGGTACAGAGATGGTTAAGGCAAGCGGGTTTATACGGAAGAATTGCTCTGCGAAAACCACTACTACGAAAGCAAAACAAGATAAAACGACTAAATTGGGCTAAAAAACATAAGAATTGAACGATTGATCAGTGGAATAATGTGTTGTGGACAGACGAATCGAAGTTTGAACTTTTCGGTAGTAAAAGGCGAATATTCGTAAGAAGATCCGCAGGAGAAAGAGTACTGCCAGAATGTACTGCGCCTACCATAAAACATGATGTAACAGTAATGATTTGGGGGTGTTTTGGTGGAAGATCTGTAGGCGATCTCGTCAAAATTGAGGGAATCCTAAGAAAAGAAGACTACAAGGAAATTTTAGAAAATAACGCTGTTCCTTCAGGACTAAGGATTCTGGGCGAAAACTTTGTATTATTTTCAATACAACGATCCGAAATACACTTCTAGATTGTGTGGCGATTACTTGCGTCAACTAGAAGAGCAAGGGCAAATCTCTATAATGGTATGGCCAGTTCAAAGTCCTGATCTGAACCCAATAGAGCTTTTTTGGGAAGAATTGGACCGGGAGGTTCGAGAACGTGCTCTATCATCCACTACTGTACTGTGGGAACAACTTCAAGGAGCCTTGGCACAAATTACAGAAGATACACTGCAAAAATTAATTGAAAGGATGCCGCGGTTATGTGCCGCAATTATCAAAAATAAAGGTGGGCACATTGATGAGAGCAAAATTGAATAATAATTAATGATAAAGTTTTTATATAAGAAAAATGTAACTATTTTATGTTTATTTTACACTATTGTATTGCTACACTAAATAAATTTTCAGTACACATTTGATAGTTTAATAATTTTGGCTAAAACTAAGGATGGGCAAATAAATATGACCGGTAGTGTATGTCCGAAAAAAAAACTTTTGTCACCACCAAATATTTTTATGAAGTATTTGAGTAGTATTAAAAAAAAGGTGAACTTTATTATGAATATAAGTTTAATTATACATGTCTTCAGTTAAAAATTAATAATTACTTCTTCAATTTGTGTTGTTAGTCATTGCAAAAAATCTTTGAATAGTGCCTATCTAATCCAGAAGTTGTTCATCTAACCATAACAGAGCTTTAAGCTAATATAACTTAATATACCTAAACAAACTCTCGGTCCATCTCCAAATGGAATATAGGCAAATTGATGACGTTTGCTTTTATTTTCATAACTGAATCTAGTCGGATCGAACTTATACGGATCTGGATAATATTCGGGATCGTAGTGAATACCACACACCGGTATAAAAACTCTTGTTCCCTCTTCAATTATTATTTCGGTGTTTGGTACTTTATAGTCCTTCGTGCAAACTCTAGGTATTATTGGTGCCGGTGAATACTTTCTTAGAGTTTCTAAATAATTGTTATAAATAAGAAGAAATCATTTTGCAAACGGAACAAACTTACCATTTATCACCATATCTAAATAACGTAATTCCGCCAAAGTGTCGTAAGTAAAATTGCCACTGTTACGTTTCAACACAGCATTTATTTCATCTCTTAAAGTATTTTGAATGTCTTCGTTTATAGCTAGTTCAATTAGAGCGAAAGACATTAATGTTGAAGATGTTTCAAACCCACCGAAAAAGAATCCAAAAGCTTGCGCTGCTAATTCATTAAAAGTTAAAATGGTGTCAGTTTTTTTATCGTTCTTATTTTTTAAATCTAATAACAATTGCAGAAGGTCGTTTCTGCTAACATTATTATCTTCCCTGTAATCTACAGTTTTTTTTATAACGTTCCAAAAAAAGTCCGCTGGTCCTTTAGGAAACATTCTAAGACCTAAGAACTTACTCAAACTTGGGTAACAGAAACTAAAAAAATTTGAAAACATCTCCGTTGTGCTTAAATTAAGTAATCTTCTTCCTTGCAGTCTAAATTCAGTGTTCGGATCTCTTAAACTACTACAATCAATACCAAATGCGCAGCTACCAACCACATCGGTTGTAAATCTCGCCGATATATCCTTAGCTTCCACGACTCTCTCATATCGGCATTCTTCTTCCAATACATTAATTAATTCTTGTGATATGGCAGCCATTATGGGAAACATATTTTTCATTTTACCTGATGTAAAAGTTGAAGTTAATTTAGCTCTTAAATTTCTCCATCTCTGATCGTCCAAAGAAGATAGATGTGCACTCAATGGGTCGTCTTCTTCATTTACATAACTTCCATGGTTCATAAAATGGACAAAGTCTATTTGCATTATGTGTTTAATCAAATCCAAATTTATCGGTAAATATATCCTTGTGTGCAAGTTATAAATGCCAGCGTGCACAACTTTTCGTGATTTCATAGTAGAGTACATTTCCTTAAACCAATCTGCAATCGACTTTTTTTTAAAAATTTGGCCCGTTGCATTTCCAAAGGGTATTGTTGGTTCTATATACGGAACACCTAAATTCTTCCAATAAGCAAATCTTCTTTTGTAGAATATTGTTATAAGTAACAATGTGGCCACAACAACACTAAAAATATATAAACAAATATTTCCAAAAAATACCATGTTTCGTTAAAAATAAACTATTAATTCACGACTATATGTAACGTATTATGTACATACATACGTATTAACATACATTAATATATATTCAAGTCAGACTGCATGAAAAACATCTGCGTGACTTCGAATTTATTCAAGGTCTTATCAAATCAAAACTAAATTTAATTCGTAGATATAAACCAGATTTATATATTGTATAGTGTTTTATCTAGATAATGGTGATTCATATGTATATACGTACATGTATATTATTTATTAGTGATTTTTAATCAGTGGGGTGCGCGAAATAGCAAAAGAAGGGCCCGAAAACATGAAAAAAAGGATAAAAATTGTAAAAATCAATTATTGAAACCAAAATAAGAAAAAAAAAACTTGTGTTTTTCCATTATCTCAACGTTTTTCCACATACTCATTTTTGTTTTAAACAGTATACGATTCAGAGATCTTGGATCAATTAGGATCTAAAACAATGTAGTTATTTTTTATATGATATACACAGACCTAATCCAATTGAACCCAACACATGACTTTGATAAGACTTGATATAACTTTAAGGTAAATTTTAATGGAAATTGTCATTGACTGAATTAATTATAAAAGATAAATAAAACCCATATCACATTGATGTTCGTATTTTGTATACATATTTAGACAACTAAGTTGTCATCATCAGCAAATAATTAATCACAGTGCAACACATCATCAGCAGATAATTAATAACATTGTGATTAATTACCGCTGATGACGTCAACATAGCTGTTGAAATACGTATACAGAATATAAACATTGGTGTGGTAAGCGATCTTATTTACCTTTTTTGATTAGATATAACTTCTTTAATAGATAATTATATTGTGAATTTTGATAACAGATTTTAATAGAATGATTTTTATGTGGAATGATATGAAAATTGTTTGATAATAGCATTAAATCCAGGTAGATAATCCTGCTCTTGTTTTTGACGCATTGGTTAATGGTATTATTAAAGAACAAGAAATATATGAAAATTGTTATCTATCATAAAATATATCGATACTATCATTTAATGGAATAGAGAGCGGTCGTTTGGCGAAATAATCTCCAAGCATAATTTCTGCATTTGGAACGTCTGTCAGAATGAGATCTTCTCCAATGGTGTGCGGCTTTTTTGCATCTGACTATTTTATATGCAAGCTTATGGGAAGCTAATATAGCTTTTCATTAACAGACAAGGCTCTTAAAAACATGCTTTTGATTTTCATACGATTTTAGTTCAGCCGCAAACAATATCCACTATGGAGTATTTCCAAATGTTTAATCTTGCTGGGCGCCATGCTCTTCATCGCGCAAATTTTCACACAAATAACTCACAGAAGTATCTTCTTGTTGTTTACTTCAATTCTTGTGAATATAAAATTAAAATATTCATCAGAATATTTTCTTTATTTAGCCTTTAGAACGGTAATACATGCTTGTTGTTACTTTACAAATATTTACCCAACATTTCATGCTCGAAAATTGCTTATTTCTTCAATGCATTTTCAAGTGTTATGCTTCCCTAGTAATAAGACAAAACGCGATAGAAATCAATACTACAGAAGGTATATCGACGGCTAGGTGCGAATTCATTTTTACTGGCACTTGCATCGCTAGAATGTTCAAGAGCTTCTCGTGAAAATGGGAGAAACGCAGCGAATCAATAATATTACCGTTACCAAACGAGGAGTAATTTAATTTGGTACGTAGACTTCCGCGGTCGTGGTCCATGCTATCTGCTTCTGGGTTTCCGGGCTGGAACCGCGTCACTAGTACATCTGCCGACGTTTCGTACCCATTTGTATGGGACACCTTCAGGGCTGAACTACTGCACTGAAAACTCAGTTTTCAGTGCAGTAGTTCAGCAGATATACTAGTGACGCGGTTCCAGCCCGGAAACCCAGAAGCAGATAGCGAAGAGTAATTTCTCTATTACTGTGATTACTTCACGTCCCCCACAGCTTAATGGACATTACAGGGTATATATATATATATATATATATATATATATATATATATATATATATATATATATATATATATGAGTTACTATTATTGTATGTAATCCCAATAGTGAAAGGGAATTATACTTTCATCTTTCGAACAGAAATGAAACTATCCAAACGAAGGAGAGTACAGTCGTCGCTCTTATCTCGTAATATGAATATTTAACTTATTACTGTACGTAAAAAACAAATACGGAAACACGGTGCCGAGATGCACATTAAGACGCGTTTCGCCTATTGAAGGCTCACACCCCACATGGATCGCGGCTTGTTGTCTTGAGACGTAGTAGATGTGAATGATTAAAAATCACTGTAGTAAAAACGAAGATATATCATGGTAACGAAGAAAATTAAATGATGAACCTTTAATACGCGAAACGCCTCTTAATTAATATTTCAAAGTCATTAGAATTGTTTTTAATTCAAGTACAGAGTCTGGTTTTAACTTCTGAGCAGCTTTCTCTTCATTCTAAAGTACTGATAACAATAATATAATGATTTAATTAATCAATTACATTATTTCTAATATCCATAATAACCTTTTCCCAATGATATGAATTTATTATCAAAAAAAGGTTTAACTGATATTTATAGTTTCTTAGGATATGAACCTTTTTCGAACTAAATTATTTCAAAACCAACAAAAGATGTAAAAATTCGGGGCTGCCAGATCAAGAAGCTAAGGAAACTGATTAATAATATTCCAGTTTAATTTTCTTAGCTTTCATCGAGTTTAGGTTGATGTATGTATATGCTTTCGCATTATTTTAATGAATCAATATTTTTGTAGTATATTGCAATACTTGACAAGTTTAAGTTTATATTAATAATTATATACAGGATATTCTTAGTGATGTTAGCAAATTATATATTTGTGAAATTAGAAGTAATGTATGTACTTACCTAAACATACTCTTGGTCCTTCACCAAATGGAAGGTAAGCAAATTGGTGTCGTTTGCTTTTATTTTCATCATTAAATCTTGTCGGATCAAATGTTTCTGGATCTGGATAATATTCAGGATCATAATGAATACCTCGTACTGGTATAAAAACACCCATTTCTTTTGGAATTACGACATCCGTGCTTGGCACTCTATAATCCTTAGTACAAGCACGAGGTATGAGTGGTATTGGAGGATATTTTCTTAAGGTTTCTGAAGAAGAAATTTTGAAAGGAGCTATGCTAAATGTTAAAAATGAGAATTTTACCATGTAATACCATATCCAAATAAGTTAGCTCCCTTAAAATGTCGTAAGAAAAATCATTATTATTACGTTTCAGTGCAGTATTTATTTCCTCCCTTAATATTACTTGAATATGTTCATTTACAGCCAATTCCATTAACGCAAAAGACATCAATGTTGAAGATGTTTCAAATCCAGCGAAAAAAAAACCAAAGGCTTGTGCCGCCAGTTCGTTATAAGTTAAAGTGTTATCGTGTTCCCCATCCTTTTTATTTTTTAAGTCCAGTAATAATTGAATAAGATCACTTCTGCTAACCTTATTTTGTTCTCTGTATTCTACAGTTCCCTTAATGACTTTCCAAAAAAATTTCGTCGCTGGTTTAGGAAATACATGAAGTCCTAAAAACCTGCTGAATTTTGGGAAAAGAAGACCTAATAAATTCGAAAAATTCTCTCCGGGACTTAAACTCAGCAATCTTTTGCCTTGAACCCTAAATTCGGTGTCTGGGTCATTTAAACTATTGCAGTCTATACCAAAAGCACAGCTACCTATTACGTCAGTGGTAAATCTTGCTGAAATATCTTTAAGTTCCACAAGTCTATCATTTTGGCATTCTTCTACCAATACATTAACCAGTTCTTGTGATATCTTGACTATGATTGGAAACATGTTCTTCATTTTTCCTGACGTGAAAGTCGGGCTTAATTTTGCTCTTAAGTTTCTCCATTTATGACCGTCTAAAGCGAAAAGGTGAGCGCTCAATGGATCGTCTTTCTCATTTACGTAATTTCCATGTCCCGTGAAATGTGCGAAATCCACTTGCATTATCTGCTTAATCAAGTCCAAATCGATTGGTAAATATGTTTTTAAGTAGAAAAAGTAAGTACCGGCATGTATAACTTTTCGAGCTTTCAGGATGTGGTAAATTTCCGTGAATTTTTCTCCAAGTGACATTTTCTTATAGATTGCATCTTTGCAATTTCCGAAAGGTATTTCCGGTTCCACATATTCTAAACCGATGTCTTTCCAATATGTGTACCTCCTTTTGAAGAGTGCAATTACAAGTATCACCGTAGTAATAGTTACAGTGAAAATGCCTAGCAATGTATTTTCAATAAAACTCATATTCTTTTAATATTGAACACGCGAAACTGTACAGCTTATATCAAATTTTGTTCGCGCGATTGAACAAATTAGACACGTATACATATGTACGTATTTAGTGTAACAACACTTCAAGTCACATCAGTTAAAACATAAGCTCATCGTAATTTTTAGGATTGTTCAAGGTTATATTAATCTATATTTAACTCGTTCATACACAAGCGGCTAAACATATGTATTGATTTATATTATTTTACGTACTATTATTGAACTGAATTATTTTATGTATTATTGTTATTATAGTTTTTATATTAAAATATCATAAGTGTATATTTTATGCATTTGTAATTTATCAAGTTGTTACATATGAAATGTCCGATTTTGTAAGGAATAAAAAAAAGTCTAAATTTAAAAAAATAAAAATATTTATTCTGCAAAATAGTCTCCATTTACATTAATAGTTTGTTGCCAACGGCCTGGAAGCTGAAAAATTCCCTTTGAAAAGAAATCTAGGTTTTGACGGCTCACATATTGCTCAAACACTGCTATTACAGACTCCTGCTCAGGGAAGTCCCTATTTTTTAAGTGATTGTCTAAACTTCGGAAAAAATGAAAATCAGTTGGCGAAAGGTCAGGTGAATAAGGTGGGTGAGGGAGAATTTCGTAACCAAATTCCGAAAGTTTTTGGATTGTCTGTCGTGCAACATGAGGTCTTGCATTATCATGAAGAAGTATGGGTCCATGTCTATTGACTAGTGAGGGTTGCAAGCGGCTCAATTTTCCATGCAAAGTTTCCAGTTCGGCACAATAGAACGCTGCCGTGATGGTTTCACCAGGTTGCAAAAATGAATAGTGAATAATACCCTTATTGGTCCACCATACAGTCACCATAATCTTTCGCGGGTGACGTGATGCTCGTGCATGCTGTCTTGGTGCTTCACCTCGATCTAACCATTGTCCTGACCGTCTCCGATTATCATAAAGTATCCACTTTTCGCCACACGTTACCACTCGATGAAGAAACGGTTCAACTTTCTGTCGATTAGCCAAAGAGGTAGCCACCTCTAATCGACGGAGCTTATTGGCTTCCGTTAATTGGTGCGGCACCCATCGATCGAGTTTCTTCACTTTGCCAATCGAAGAAAGGTGACGACTAATGGTGGCAATGGACACTTGAAATGTTTCTGCAAGGCTACGCACTGTTGTCGACGGATTACTTTCAACTTCTACACGCAGCTCGTCGTCATTAACGGTGCTACGCGTATATCCGCGAATTTTCCAAATTTTTTAAACCATCGCCGTAATGTGCGTTTATTACACGTGGTTTCACCGAACGTCTGATTAATTTCTCGCGTTGCTGCAGCTGCATTTAATCTCTTTTTAAATTGAAAGAGGTAAATTGCCCGAATATCTCTTGTCGACAGCATTTCCATAGGCGAGACAAGGACAGGTGTATTCTTCTTTTGCCTGGCAGCTTTGGGGACTACCTGGGACGCTATACGTTCGGCGTAGGCAAGGGGAAGCTTATGAACCACAATGTATCATTCCCACAGTAAAATTTAGAGGTTGTAGTATCATGGTTTGGAGTTGTATGTCTGCATACGGTGTTGGAGAAATGTACCTGTGCGATGGACGGATAAATAGCCAACGCTATTTAGCCATGTTAGAGGAAGTATTAGAACCGTCTGTGCTAAAACTATTCGACCAGGATATTCCACAATACATTTTTCAGCAAGATAATGCGCCCTGCCACAAATCGGGAGCTGTAATGCGTTGGTTCGAGGAAAACACAGTGGAGGTATTGGATTGGCCGCCACAAAGTCCCGATTTGTCGCCCATTGAAAATTTGTGGCGTATCTTAAAAACTCAGATCACGGAACATAAATGCCTGTCAAAAGCAGAATTATCAACAAAAATTCGCGAAATATGGGCTGCAATACCATCGGCAGAGTGATACAATTTAGTAGCAAGTATGCCTCGACGAGTGCGAGCTGTCATTAAGGCCAAGGGCGGAGCGACAAAATATTGATAAATTGTACTATATTACTAAATAACACTTTGTACATAATTTTCACAACAGTTTTATTTTCCTCACCTCTCTTTTGACTAAACTATATAAACTATATATGTATGTACGTACATAAATTCATAAGGTGTCTAATACATTTGAGCATGGTTGTATAAAAATTTCTTTATCAGTTGGAACGAGGTCTGTATAGGTCAAGAATTGAGCTCTATTCTCGACGAATTTTTTAAAATATGTCACTTTTGATGTTTGAAACATTTTAGGGACAGGAAGGAATAAACAATTAAACACTTTTAACATTTTCAAAAATATTTTTATTTTAATTTAATATATTTCTTTATTTATTTAATATAAAACAGATTAAGTAAACCCTTTGCATATACATAATTAATTTATTCTTTCTACATTTATCCATAAGCTTCCTAATGTACTAGTAAAAAAAGCTGAAAACGTACACCAACGTACGTTTTGGCTTTCAACTGTACGGATCGCATGCGGAATTTGTTTTCGTACAGGTATTTTTACCGTCGTTTTCCAGGTGCGACACTGATTAATTATCTGCTGATGATGACAACTTAGTTGTCGAAATACATATACAGAATAAGAAAACTAATGTGGCAAGGGATTATATGTCAATCTTCTGTGATCAAGATAAATTAAACTTGGTTGAATCGTTTCGTAATTTTTCGAAATATTACTATTTATTATATAAATAAAATAAGACAATAAAAAATACCATAAACAAATTGCAAAGAAATTTTACTGTACCTAAACATATTCTAGGTCCTTCTCCAAACGGAGTATAAGCAAATTGGTGCCGTGAAGCTTTGTTTTCTTCATTAAACCTGTTCGGATGGAATTTTTTCCGGATCTGGATAATATTCTGGATCATAGTGAATACCTCGTATAGGTATGATGGTGAATGTTCCTTTTGGAATTACGACATTAGTATTGGGCACTCGATCATCTTTGGTGCATTGCCTACTTATAACATGCACTGGTGGATGCTTCCTCAAAGTTTGTGGTGAAAAAATATACTAACATAAATACAGGAGAAAAAAGAGTAAGAAATTATTCTAGGAAATTAAATATTACATGCTATGGATGTAGATTACTACACCCAAAAAACAGCTAGTAAGAGTAATCAAATTTATTTAATAAATTATACAAATATACATAGTCACAGTCATATTGATTGGATCAGCGATTAACTTATGGCTTCAGGGATATCAATTTGCATAATTTATATAGTTGTTTGGTAGGTTGTTAACCGATGATATATATAATTTTATATTATTATAAGTCAGGTGAACGAAATCGCCATTGCAACACCGCTATGTTAATTATAACAAGGCAGTATAATTTACCGTTATCTTTTTGTAATATTGCTTCAGGTGACTTATAGAACTAGAAGAACAGTATTACTTCAATCCCGACTACACTGTTTATAGATAATGTATATAGTTGAGGTACTGCATGACAGGTAGTAGTGTAAATAAATCATTGTAGTCTTTGCTAAAGTTGCTCTGTGAGCGTTCGGTCAATGGCGCGCATTACTCAGGCATAATTAGCTATTTTTATTTTTTAGTTCTGATTTAAAGCTGTTTTCCATTTTATTAGGCACTGATACTACATTTACGAGGGTAGCTTGACAAGTAGTGAGAATGGAAAAGAAAAACGAATACTTTAAATACAAAATAATTTTTATTTTTCAATATATTCTCCTAAAAGAGCAATACATTTATTCCAACGGTGCTCCAATGCCCTCATGCCATCTCTAAAATGCGATTCCGCAAGGCTTGCAAAATACTCATTTACGAAGATGATAAGCTCGTCTTTAGACGAAAATTTCTTTCCACCTAGTGCCGCTTTCAATTTTGGAAAAAGGTGGAAGTCGGAAGGGGATAGAACCGGCGAATAAAGGGCATTCGGTACTAATTGGAAATGCAACTCGTGGATTTTGGACATCGCAACTGTGCTGGTATGCGAGGGAGCGTTGCGAAACAGGATCTCTCTCTTTGCCATTGCTGGCTGTTTAGCACGAATCTCAACATTTAATTTTTGTAGAAGTTCTGCATAATATTGTCCGTTTATTGTGGCACCTTTCTGAAGGTAATCAATGAGCAAAATGCCCTTTGAATCCTAGAAAATTGATGCCATCACCTTGTTTGTCGATAAAGTGGTTTTCGCTTTCTTTGGAGGTGCAGAACCACGCTCTAACCATTGTTTCGACTGTTGTTTAGTTTCGGGTGTACTGTTGTGTATCTAAGTTTCATCGCGAGTAACAAATCGCCTACAAAAATCAACCGGATTTCGCTTAGAAAGGTCCAAACACTCATTGGAAATGCGCAAACGAGTGAAGTTTTGATCAGTCGTAAGCAATCGCGGCACCCATCTTGCCGAAAGCTTGGAAAGGCCTAATTCTTTCGTTAGAATGCGGTGTACGCGTTCTGTTGAAATTTTTACCGTATCTGCTATCTCTCTCACTTTGAGTCGTCGATCTTGCGTAATAATATTATGGATTTTGATAATCATTTCCTTAGAAGTCACGATTTTGGCTGCTCCAGAGCGCGCTTCAACACAGCTTGTTCTACCACGTTTAAATTCATTTACCCATCTACTTATTGTGACGGACCTACATTACAGTGCATTTGTTTTACCAATTAGAGCGCCACCTATGTGTCATTATCACTACTTGTCAAACTATCCTCGTATACCTAAAGTTGTCCGACTAGGTAATTTCCACCTGTTGTACTTAATTCAGAAAGAGTAAAACGAGACATTATCTTTAAACAAACTTCGTGAAAACCTTTGATACTTTAAAGGCTTTCATGAAGTCTGTGTAAAGAACATGGACCTGATCTTTTGAATTAATGCAGGAATTAATATAAAGGGTAATTTCAGTATATTAGTAAAAGTTGGTCTTCTTGACATAAACCCAGGTTATTACATGGAAATAAAACACCAAATGGAGTTGTATAGCCTATCGTAAAGCAAATGTTCAAAAATCTTAGAGCATTTGGACAAAATACGAATACGTGTAGTTTAAAATATCACATTTGCTTACTCTTTTATGTATGGGTGTAATCTTCCTTATCTGCCAGACATCTGGAAATGTAGATGTACGAATAGTAAGATTATAAATTGAGCATAATGGACTGCATACAATAAAAACACAATCCTTGATTATAAAATTAAAAATTCATAATCTGTTGTATAATAAGTTTCAAGTCTGTCAGTGTTTCGCTCTCGGAGAAGGTTCTGATGTAAAAGTTGTTCAGATTTTCTTCAATAGTCGACGTGAATGACATCACCCGTGGCTGATATATCTACATTTGAAAAAGTTTTAGCAAAGGCAAACTATTTTGTTTGGATAATTGATTGTCGAAGTCGTTTATGAAATTCCATTACACTAAGGAATAAATAAAGCACTAAGGAATAGATAAAACACTTCGTCTAAATTAAATTATTGCTTTCCGTTTTCCCATATGAAGAATATTGTAACCTGTATTGTATTTGCTCGATAATGTCCTAACAGACGAAACTAGTTGCAGCAATTATGGTGTATATATTATAAAGTATAGTGCGATATTTTGACAAAGTGTTTTATCTATTGCTTAGTGTTTTATTTCTTCCGCAGTATTCTGTTGTTTATCAGCTCATCATTACAAAATCTCAAGCTACGAGGGATTTTTTAATTTTCCTTCCTTTGTCCAACGAATCGTCTAAATATCTTCGGGTTTTCGGGAATATTCACGTCGAGACCAGCGAGCTATATTTCATAGGCTATATGGGTTTCGGATTTTACCAGTTTGTGTACTCGAATAAAATCATGTCTAAAGGCTAAAGAGCTGGAGAATTTCTATTTCTTGTGTTATGAATGTTTTTGTAAATTATTTATCAGTGTTGATGTCATACAGAAGAAATTGCGATCTTCTGGATTTGTTGATCGTGGTATCATTTACGGTGAAGAAACTTTTTACATTATTGTACACGACTGTGCAGCAATTTTCGCGAAATTATTGCTATATATATTTCAACAAATTTTGAAAATTTTCATGTTCTGATATAACATCATGCTTTGTGCCTATGTTTAAATATGGTGATTCTGTGAACATCAACTGCATCTATGTATATTATGAAATTTAAATGATCTAGCTACTTTTGCTAATATAACACGTAAATCCTAAAAACCAAGAGCAAGTCTACTATACACCGACATTCAAAAAGCTTTTGATCAAATTTATCAAATTCTTTTATTTAAGTTAGAAGCTATATGCTTCTCCTTACCGCTGAGTAAATTTTGCAAATCAAATATATTTCGCAAAATAAAATGTGTTGAATAGTGTAATGTTTCATCTGACATACTTTACCCCATATCGGGAGTTCTGCAAGGTTCAAATCGTGGTCTAATTGTCTTATATATTATTTACTAATATTTCGATAATATCATTGAATACTCGAACTTGTCATATGTGGATGATTTGAGGATATTAAAGAAAGACTTTTAAAATGTCATATGTTTGTTGAGACATTATGACACCAGTTTTATTGTGAAGAACCTAAAATGAATATTTGACTTTACGATAACGCGAAAAAATTATAACATTTCACACTGTATTCAGTTTAATTCATCTAATATGATAGCTTCTAACGTGTCTACAGTACAGAGCGAAATGTATTGGTTTAATTAGTTCTTTAAATTATTTTTATTATTATTTTTTTTTATTATTTATTATTATTTCCTGTTCTTGGGTTTCACAACCGTTGGAAATTTACATTATAATTAAAGTTAAAACAAATTAACAATTAATGAATTAATAATAAATTTACCATTTACAACCACATCTAAATAGGACATTTCTGCTACCTTAATACCGCATTTATTTCATCTCTCAATTTGTTTTGAACGTCTACATTCAAAGATAATTTCAATAAAGCCAAAGACATTAAAGTTGAAGAAGTTTCGAAACCACCGACGAAAAAAATGAAAGCCTGGGCTGCTAATTCACCCTCGTTTATTATGTCCAATAATAATTGTAAAGCTTGATCCTATGAATACGCTTTGTTTCCTGTATTCAATTGTTTGTTTTATGGGTTTCCAACAGTAGTTTGTCGCATCTTTAGAAAACAACCTAGCCCCCAGATTCTCCACGAGATTTGATGAAATTAGTGGTCAACTCAGTATGTGTTAAATTAAAAACTCTTTATCTTTAGTTCTAAATTCCGTACTTGGATCTTTTCAATTATAACAGTCAATACCAAAGGGACAGTTGCCAACTATACCAGTAGTAAGTCTCGCATATTAAACATCTTTAGCTCCTAGAGGTTCGTTCATTTTGGATTATTTTTCTAATACTTCAGCCAATTCTTGTGATACTTTAACGAAAATAGGGATCATATTTTTCATTTTCCTAGACATAAAAGGCGTTATTTAGCTCTTAAATCCTTGCGTCTCTGACCTCATAGAGAAATACGAGCGCTGACAGTGAATCATGCTTTTCGTTTACGTACGAAGCAAGATCAGTGAAATGGGTAAAATCTACTTGAATTATACACTTTATCAAATCTAAATGAATTGATATATACGCGGGCATGAAGAAAAGGTAAGTGCCGGCGTGTATGGCTTCCTTCCTTTTCATAATACTGTAAAAATTCACATTAAAGTCTCTTATAGAACTAGTCCACACCGTTCACGAATGGAATTGTGGGTTCCAAATACTGTACACCTTGATTTTTCCAATACGAAAACTTTTTTTCGAAAAAAAGCTAGTAAAATTACCAACAATCAATACACTGAAAGTATTTAATAATATACTTCCGGTAATTATCATGTTACATAATGAAAAAAACAAAAAAATAAACTTTTACACGCACTAAATGTAAGTTATCGGTAATATAATTTTCAAAAGCACATCCCTAATCCATAAAATAAAAATTAGTATGATATATCCATATGTTTGAGCAGCTGAGGTACAATACAAGGTTATACTAATTTAGGTTTATATAATTCGTAATTGCCTTTCAACGACTACTTATCGTGGAGTTTTTTTACATATAAACCGTTCATATAATTTGTCGCTACACATTCTTTGTATTAATATTTAAAATTCATTTGTTATAAACACAGTTGAAACTAAACGATGTTGACAGTTAGACCTACATATGTGCAACCAGTACTTTCCCAGAAGTGTTTGAGAATATTACAGCGAACAGTTCTCAAATTACTAGTGCCATCTGGATCTTGTTTAAACCGTAATTTAGTTGATGTGTGTGTGTGTATGTATGTGTAAAGATTCTGAGTAAAATTAGTTCATTGGAAGTAATACTTTACATCATTGTGAAAATCATATTTTCTCAGCTATCACTTTTATAATAATATCTGTTCCCCTTTTCCGAAACTTTTCCTACCAAATTAACTTTTAAACTGTGTTATATCCTTCACAATTTTTTTTAGCAGGGCCCTATTTTTCAAAAAAATCGCTCTCTTTTCTAATATCCTTCAGCGATAGAACACGCGCACTTTTGTAAGATGAGTTTTGCTGTAACGTCGTACAATGTACTGCTAAACATACTCATTTCATGGCCGCGAAATACAACTAACGGTCCAAGAAAATACATACATACGTAACTATACAAAGGGTACTAGGAAAGTTTTGCAATATGACGCAACAATGAATCGTAGGAGGCTGCCTGTTGCTGCATGTTGAGACATGTTCATACGTGCACAGTGGCCGCCGCGCCATATCAATGGGCTCAGCTATTCATTAGCAGTGAGAGTGTAAAGTGCTTGCGATGGCATCGTAGTCACGAAATGAGATAAGGGCAGTATTGCGTTACTAACATAGACCAGTGCTTTGAAGAAATGACTTTTGCACTAGGTGATGTTTGTCCACATCGCACAACGATATTCAAGTGGTATAGAGAATTCCAAAGGGGGAATTTAACTGTGGAGGATGTTGAGAGGCCGGGAAGGCCATGAACGTTAGTTACGGAGCAAAACGTTACTACCGTGAGGTAAATGCTTCGCGAGGACAGGCAAGTGACCTACCAACAGATAGAGGGTACTTCAGGCCTAAATGCACCAGCAATTCGTTCGATTCTACATGATCATTTGCACGTGGAGAAACTTTGTTCTCTCTGAGTGCCGCATCGACTGACTGAAGAGCAGATGACACGATGTGTGACTTAGTGCTGAGAGATGCTAAAAAAGTTTAATAAAGGACAATCCCGGTATGTGAACAACATCGTGACAGATGACGAGACTTGGCTGTACTATTGCGATGTGCCGACAAAAGCTCAAAACAAAGTTTGGGTCTTTGATGATGAGGACACACCCGTAGTTGTCAGAAAATGCCGATCTGTAAAGAAGAAAATGATAGCTGTATTTTTCAAATCGAGCGGAATTGTGCAACGCGTCGTTTTGGACACACAGAAGACAGTCACAACTAAGTGTTATACTGAACAGTGTCTGCCTAATGTCATTGGATCTATGAAGAATCTGCGGCCAAAGTCAAGAGTGGACACCTGGTTCCTCCATCATGATAATGCTCCAGCTCACTGCGCCAAAGCCTGCACCGAATATTTGACCACGACAGGATTAAAACTTCTTGAACATCCAGTGATGAGAACCTTCTGCGGGCTTAAGGCAACTGGTTTAAAGACTGGTTTCGGATGATGGATAGGTGTATTGAGTGTAGAGGAAATTACTTTGAAAAAATTAAATAAACAAAGCTGTATTGCAGAACTTTTCTAGTACCCTTTGTACCACATATTGTTCGATACCAATTTCCACTAATCCTTGTATATTTTTACCTAGATTATTTTATTGCAGCATTTTGCAGTTGATTATATTTTTCCTTTTACCTACGTCTCTTGCCTATTAATTATTTTTACTAATAAATTCAAAGCTTTAAGATTTCTTTGATTTAAATTAGAAAATAAAATTTTAAAGACAACCTTTTGTCAGTTTTAGGAGATGCAATGCTTCTTCATGCAATATTTCAGACTAGATACAGCAGTTTTGCTTATTAACAAAACTATTAAGCCAGAAGTGAGTCTTTGAAGATGGTTTTCTTATGAAATTTAGAACTAGAAATGATCGTTTTGTTCGAGTTCTCGGCTTAAGGCAATCCCCATTACAAAAAATTCGGTATAAACTGGGTTTGGGTACCTAATGCCTGAGATCGAGGAATTAACACATTAAGATCTTGACGAACAGTCTAACCTACAGCTGAAATGTTCTCTTCAGTCCTTGCGCTTTTTACATAGGACATTTTAATATCTACGATTTGGACGACTATATCGACCGAAAGTTGGAATTAGCGCAAGCACATAAATAATTTGTAAATGTTAATGAAGTGTTGGGTACAGAAAAGCACAAATGTTAAAAAAACCAACAGGGCTGCCACCTGAAAAAACCTCTTACGAGGGTAGTTTGACAAGTAGTGAGAATGGAAAAGAAAAACGAATTTTCTAAATACAAAATAATTTTTATTTTTCAATATATTCTCCTAAAAGAGCAATACATTTATGCCAACGGTGCTCCAATGCCCTTATGCCATCTCTAAAATGCGATTCCGGAAAGCTTGCAAAATACTCATTTACGAAGATGATATTTCTTTCCACTTAGTGCCGTTTTCAATTTTGGAAAAAGGTGGAAGTCGGAAGGGACTAGATCTGGCGAATAAAGCGCATGCGGTACTAATTGGAAATGCAACTCGTGGATTTTGGACATCGCAACTGTGCTGGTATGCGAGGGAGCGTTGTCTTGGTGAAACAGAATCTTTTTCTTTGCCATTCCTGGCCGTTTAGCACGAATCACAACACTTAATTTTTGTAGAAGTTCTGCATAATATTTTCTGTTTATTGTGGCACCTTTCTGATGGTAATCAATGAGCAAAATGCCCCTTGAATCCCAAAAAATTGGTGCCATCACCTTGTTTGCCGATAAAGTGGTTTTCGCTTTCTTTGGAGGTGCAGAACTACGTTCTAACCATTATTTCGACTGTTGTTTAGTTTCGGGTGTACTATAGCGTATCCAAGTTTCATCGTAAGTAACAAATCGAATACAAAAATCAACCGGATTCCGCGTATAAAGGTCCAAACACTCATTGGAAATGCGCAAACGAGTGAACTTTTGATCAGTCGTAAGCAATCGCGGCACCCATCTTGCCGAAAGGCCTTGGAAAGGCCCAATTCTTTCGTTAAAATGTGGTGTACGCGTTCTGTTGAAATGTTTACCATGTCTGCTATCTCTCTCACTTTGAGTCGTCGATCTTGCGTAATAATATTATGGATTTTTGTAATCACGAAGTCACGATTTTGGGCTTGTTCAACGACGTTTAAATTCATTTACCCATCTACTTATTGTGGCGTATGATGGAGCAGATTCACCTAATGTTTCCCGTAACTCATTTTTTATTTCGGTAGCTTTCATACCCTTACTTAATAAGTATTTAATCACCGCACGATACTCTGCTTTTTCCATTTTAACAAAACGACGTGTTGCTTCTTTTCCAATCAGCTGTCAAAAATAAACTAATCAACCGATTTATCTAAATATCGGCATGTAAACACATAAATAGGCAACCTAAATTACAGTGCATTTGTTTTACTGATTAGAGCGACACCTATATGTCATTCTCACTACTTGTCAAACTATCCTCGTTTAGATAAATATCTGTATAGGCCAACAATTGAGCTTTATACTTGACAGATTTTTTAATATACATCACATATGAAGTTTGAAACATTTTAGAGTAAAAGAAGGAATAAAGAATTAAACATTTTAAACGTTTTCAAAAATATATTTATTTTATTTTTAATACACTGCTTTATTTATTTAATAATATAATACAGATTAAGTAAACTCTTTGCTTATGCAAAATTAATTTATTCTTTCTACGTCTATCCATAAGCCTCCTAATGTATTAGTCAAAAAGTTAGCAGGATCGTACTTAACTGGCATTTCTGTACGAGAATTGAATTTGATCTTAAAATTTTTTATCACCATTGCAAGACCCACTTTGGCTTGCAAAACACCAAACCGGAGCCCTAGAAAATTAAAGCTTATTGTTATGAATTCACCAGACAAAAAATTTGTTTATATTTTTTTTAAAAGTGTTCATTGTGTCCTATTGTAACAAGCGATTATACAAGATATTTAAAACATTAAAAATCCGAAGAAGAACGAAATATTCTAAACCTATTTTCTAAAAATCTAATTTGTAAGCTTTCTATTTATGGATTTGACGTTATTGAAAAGTTTCCCTTTTCGTCTGCATTTAAGAAAACGAATAGAATTTTTATGTCCTCATTGAGAATTTTATATTATATATACCATGAACATCTGCCAATATTCTAAGGGATTTAGATTGACACGTTTGCAATATCTTTGTGTTTGAAAGTTTCGCACATTTTGAAAAGTCTATACCACATGTCAATATGGGTTTTTAGATTGTCATGAAAACAATACAAAAACCGATTCTCTCCCAGGAAAATCCACTAGAACCAAACACTTTCCATCATCAAAAGATTGAAGAGATTATGGCCAGAAGATATATCAGGTTAAGATAGGATGTGCATCGCCAGTGGACAGCTACATCTACGAATCTAATGAACTAAGCGTTTTATTTTCCCTATTAGTACTCATATGTATATTGGAGTAGATTGAAAAACACATTCAATAAAAAAGTATTTAAAGAAACGTCTGTGGACTGCCATGGTAAATTTTTTTACCCATCAGTTGCGTGGACGGAGTGAATTTTTCATCTAGAGCATCATGTAGCATTTAAATCTCACCAATTAACATATATAACAACATGCACATGTTTCTCGTTCTTTTAATGTAGGAAGTGGAGGATCGCTTTCTCTCTCCAATACTTTTAACAAAGGTTTCCGACAATTTCCATCAATGAAAATGTATCGAAAACATTTTTCCACACATAAAAGTAAAATTTTAAATATATACAACCAATTAATACATATATCTCTGAAATGTTTATAATTGTAATTGCGAACAAGATTAAATAGTTCCGTCGGCGGAATATAGATGACGCTTCTAATGTTTGTAAAAGTATTAGTCTCGCGACGTTTTACATGCATTGAACATAATTATGAAAGGTGACCTTAATTTTTCGTCAACGATTAAAAGTGCAAAGTTTAATCTTCCATGGAAACAAATATATAAATAAGATCATGTTTAATATTTTTTATCTTCGACAAATATTTTTGTTATTATAAATACATTTTATCATTTATTGTATTAATCATATTATCTTAATTAGTAGATAAGTTGTACTTGGTTGAATCGTTACATAATTTTTTGAAATATTGCTATTTATGATATAAAGAAAATGAACAATCAAAAATGTCATAAGCAAAGAAATTTTACTGTACCTAAACATATTCTAGGTCCTTCTCCAAACGGAAGATAAGCAAATTGGTGCCGTGTAGCTTTATTTTCTTCATTAAACCTGTCGGGATCGAATTTTTCCGGATCTGGATAATATTCTGGATCATAGTGAATACCTCGTATAGGTATGAAGGTGAATGTTCCTTTTGGAATTACGACATCGGTATTGGGGACTCGATAGTCTTTGGTACATTGCCTAGTTAGAACAGGTAATGGCGGATACTTCCTCAAAGTCTCTGATAAAAAAAATATTGGA
The DNA here is from genome assembly GCA_031893035.1 of Dermolepida albohirtum. NCBI lineage: Eukaryota > Metazoa > Arthropoda > Insecta > Coleoptera > Scarabaeidae > Dermolepida > Dermolepida albohirtum. Next base: position 548,065 of record JAVIWB010004424.1, on the reverse strand, counting down.
AAATACAAGCATAAAATTACACAGAATAAGAATTATTCTAGGAAATTAAATATTACATGCTATGGATGGCAATTGCTGTACCCAAAACACAGCTAGTAAGAGTAAAAAAAAATATTTAATAAATTATACATAACGTCATATTGACTGGATCAGTGATTAAATGATAACTTGAGGGATATCAATTCGTATAGTTTCTATACTTGCGAGTTGTTGGGTAGATTGCTAACCGATGATATCTTATATACTTTCGATCAATGATAAGTCCAGTGTACGAAACTACAATTGCAGCACCACTATGTTAATTATAACAAAGCGATATAATTTACCATTATCTTGTTAAAGTGTTGCTTCTGGAGACTTTTATAAGAACAGTATTAATTCAGTCCCAACGATCTTCATGTCCCAACGATCTTCATAATATGGAGGCATCTTCATTGAGTATTAAACTATGTATCCAGTTGTGATACTGTATGCCACTGTAAATGAATGATTTCCTACACCAGATCTATGCCAAACGAGCATGCGTCGATTGTTGTTTATCAACACATCAATGAAGACATGCCACGAGGATGTCGTAGCAAATGGTATTGCATTCAAATTAAATGGTTACTGCTTTCCAACAAACAAAAGCGACGAACAGTCCATCAAAGAGACATACACAGTATTGGGTACAACTAGTTGAGTATCTACCATATAATACCTTGCTTGAGAAATAATTATGTAAGGGTACAGTTCTCCATGTGCAGTTCTCCCACGCACTTGTTCATCCTCTCTAATAATGCCATTCTCGTAAAGCAATCGTTGTAGCCATTGCTAGAATTGCCACTGCCTGCGCTCGGTCAACGGCGAGTGCTCTCCACACATAATCAGAGCCCTTTTTTGTTTTTAAGTTCTGATTTAATGCTGTTTTTCAATTTTATTGCACACTGATGTTACATTTATTCGTAAAGTTGTCCGACTAAGTAATTTCCACTTGTTGTATTTAATCCAGAAAGAGCAAAGTGACTCATTACCTAATAAATGAAACGGTAGATAACTCGAAATCGATGTTAAAACTAAATCCAATATTAACTGACTATTCACCACACCATTTTTTAAATTTTTGTACTGTACGCTATTCACGTGCTTCTTACTTCAAATTTATTTCGAAACATGGAAACTTTTGAAGGCTTTTCAGACTTTCGTAATAGAAATAGAATTAAAATAAACCATACAACGCTCTTAACCCAATAAAGACAATCATACAAACGAAGTATATGCTTAAACCGAAAACGATAACAGACGGCATTGTTCCCCAATTATAAGATATGCTAAACCCCTTCGCAGTGCCAAATTTAGTGATTGCATTGTTCGACGGTAGATTGTTTATTAATAAAGGTATATTCGATCAAAGCATAAGAAAAATGAAGATAAGATAGTTAGGAAAAGGCAATATTTAATAAACTTACCATTTATAACCATATCTAAATAGGACATTTCTGTTATACTATCGTACGTAAACTCATCATTTTTGCGTTTCAATACTGCGTTTATTTCATCTCTCAATTTATTTTGAACGTTTTCGTTCAAAGATAATTCTAAAAGGGCGAAAGACATTAAGGTTGAAGAAGTTTCAAAACCACCAACGAAAAAAATAAAAGCTTGTGCAGCTAGTTCACTGAAGGTTAAGTTGCCTTCCTTGTTCTTCATGTCCAATAATAATTGTAAAGCATCATTCCTGTGAATATTATTTTTTTCTCTGTATTCTGTTGTTTGTTTTATGGTATTCCAAAAGAAGTCTGTAGAAACCTTAGGAAATAGTCTAACTCCCAAAAATTCCATGAGATTTGGTAAAAGGAAGCAGAATAAGGTAGCAGTCAATTCTGTACGTGTCAAGGTAAAAAGTCTCTTTCCTTTAGTTCTAAATTCCGTATTCGGATCTTTTAAACTATTACAGTCAAGTCCAAAAGCACAGTTGCCAATTATATCAGTGGTAAGTCTCGCACACAGATCTTTAGCTTCAAGAGCTCCATTCATTTTGGATTCTCTGCCCAGTACTTCAACTAATTCTTTTGATACTTTAACAAATATAGGGAACATATTTTTCATTTTTCCTGACGTAAAAGTCGGCGTTAACTTAGCTCTTAGGTTTCTCCACCTTTGACCTTTCAAAGAAAACACGTGCGCTGATAATGGATCGTGTTTTTCATTTACATATGAACCATGATCAGTAAAATGTGTAAAATCTACTTGAATTATATGTTTTATTAAATCTAAGTCAATTGGTACATACACGGGCATGAAGAAAAAATAACTGCCGGCGTGGATAATTTTCCTTTTTTTCATTACACTGTAGAAATTCGCAAACCATTCTCCCGATGAAATTTTTACATAAAACTGATCTTCACTGTTTCCAAACGGAATTTTCGGTTCTAAATATTCTATACCTAGACTTTTCCAGAATGAAAATTTCTTTTTGAAGAAAACTATTAAAACTAGAACTGTGGCGATTATTACACTACATATATTTACTAATATACTATCGCTAAATATCATTGTTATGCAAAAGGAAGACAAAAGAAATGCACAAGTCTCTAAACAAACTAAACACAAATTATCAGAAACGTAATTTTTAGATACACTCACTCAACATTAAAACGCGATAAAAATTAGTGTATCGTATATTTGTGCGCCTATCACGAAATACAAGGTTAGATTAATTTACGTTTGCATAATAAGTACTTGCTTGTCACCTATTATTTATCATGATTCACGTTTTTATATATATAAACTGTCTAAATAATTTGTTGCCAGATATTCTTTGTTTTATTACGTCGAACTTTGTTAATTAAGCGTTATTATTAATAACGAGCAATATTGATAATTACACTTACGTTATTCACCAGCACATCTCAAAAGTATATAAAAAATATCACACAATAAAACAACCGGTTGGTTAAGTTCATAGTAAAAATCCTAAGAAAATAGTACAACTTAATAATAAATAATCAAGTCGGAGTTTAGCCCCGTCTATAAACTCCAGATACAACAAAATTAAACATGACCACCTCAACTTACATTTAGAATTTTCGATATAAGAATTTACTTAGTTTTTATTCCTCTTGTTATAATATAAACATTAAATAATTAAATCTAGCTAGATTAAATATTGCATTTTATTTTTATACTTATAAAAAGAATAAAAACTAATGTTATGTAGAATATAGATTAATAAATAATGAATTTATTTTTTGTCTTATGTATAAGTGGATAATAAATAAAAAAAACAGCTTTTGGTATTATTTTCCTTTTCCAATTTTTTTATAATAATTATATAGTCTACATTAACAAAAAAAAAACCTTGTAAAAAGCCACTTAGTCAAATTATTTACTAAGAATTTTTTGTGCAAATGCATATGGAGAAACCATTGAATACAACTGAATACATAAAGCTTATTCAAAATTAATATAAAATGTTCATTCATTTGGTGTCAAATGTTTTTCACGTGACTTCCATATCAAATCTAAAGTCTTGTCTGCAACAAAAAAAAGTATATATTAAACTTACTAATTAAATAAATAAAGATTATGTGATTGTGAAATACAATCACATATGAATACTGTTTGTAATAGGTAAAATTTGATATAGAGTTTAAATCAGTAAAGATAAAAAGTATACAGTATCACTTGTATAAAATGGCCAGCAATAGGACTAAAAAAATGTAGTAATTTTGAGATATGATAATTTTAGGGGAGTTAAATTTAATATACCAGTATTAAGTGGGACGTAATAAAATGCAGTCATTTACTTTGATCCTCAGACATAGGTAGATGTTTGGGCGGGTTGTACTTTATGTATATTTTTGTTATAGAGTAACATTAAAGCATAACAAATGAGAATATTTGGACCTCAAATTGAAAGTCTTATAAATATGCACATAAATGTACAGTATCACCTGTATAAGACGACCAGCAACAGTACTAGAAAAATGTAGCCATGCTGAGAGATGATCATTTTAGGCGAGTTAAATTTAATACATCAGCATTAAATGGGACGTAAGAGAATGTAATCATTTGCTCAGGTAATCCTCAGACAAAGAAGGATGTTTGGACAGGTTGTACTTTATGTATATTTCTGTTATAGAGTAACATTAAAGCATAACAAATGAGAATATTAGCACCTGAAATTGAAAGTCTTATAAATATGCACATAAATGTACAGTATCACCTGCATAAGACGACCAGCAACAGTACTAGAAAAATGTAGTCATGCTGGGAGATGATCATTTTAGGCGAGTTAAATTTAATACATCAGCATTAAATGGGACGGGAATGTAATCATTTGCTCAGGTAATCCTCAGACAAAGAAGGATGTTTGGACAGATTGTACTTAATGTATATTTCTGTTATAGAGTAACATAAAAGCATAACAAATGAGAATATTAGCACCTGAAATTGAAAGTCTTATAAATTAGCACATAAATGTACAGTATCACCTGTATAAGACGACCAGCAACAGTACTAGAAAAATGTAGCCATGCTGGGAGATGATCATTTTAGGAGAGTTAAATTTAATGCATCAGCATTAAATGGGACGTAATAGAATGTAATCATTTGCTCAGGTAATCCTCAGACAAAGAAGGATGTTTGGACAGGTTGTACTCTATGTATATTTCTGTTATAGAGTAACATTAAAGCATAACAAATGAGAATATTAGCACCTGAAATTGAAAGTCTTATAAATATGCACATAAATGTACAGTATCACCTGTATAAGACGACCAGCAACAGTACTAGAAAAATGTAGTCATGCTGGGAGATGATCATTTTAGGCGAGTTAAATTTAATACATCAACATTAAATGGGACGGGAATGTAATCATTTGCTCAGGTAATCCTCAGACAAAGAAGGATGTTTGGACAGATTGTACTTTATGTATATTTCTGTTATAGAGTAACATAAAAGCATAACAAATGAGAATATTAGCACCTGAAATTGAAAGTCTTATAAATATGCACATAAATGTACAGTATCACCTGTATAAGTCGACCAGCAACAGTACTAGAAAAATGTAGTCATGCTGGGAGATGATCATTTTAGGCGAGTTAAATTTAATACATCAGCATTAAATGGGACGGGAATGTAATCATTTGCTCAGGTAATCCTCAGACAAAGAAGGATGTTTGGACAGATTGTACTTTATGTATATTTCTGTTATAGAGTAACATAAAAGCATAACAAATGAGAATATTAGCACCTGAAATTGAAAGTCTTATAAATATGCACATAAATGTACAGTATCACCTGTATAAGACGACCAGCAACAGTACTAGAAAAATGTAGCCATGCTGGGAGATGATCATTTTAGGCGAGTTAAATTTAATGCATCAGCATTAAATGGGACGTAATAGAATGTAATCATTTGCTCAGGTAATCCTCAGACAAAGAGGGATGTTTGGACAGGTTGTACTCTATGTATATTTCTGTTATAGAGTAACATTAAAGCATAACAAATGAGAATATTAGCACCTGAAATTGAAAGTCTTATAAATATGCACATAAATGTACAGTATCACCTGTATAAGACGACCAGCAACAATACTAGAAAAATGTAGTCATGCTGGGAGATGATCATTTTAGGCGAGTTAAATTTAATACATCAGCATTAAATGGGACGGGAATGTAATCATTTGCTCAGGTAATCCTCAGACAAAGAAGGATGTTTGGACAGGTTGTACTTTATGTATATTTCTGTTATAGAGTAATATTAAAGCATAACAAATGAGAATATTAGCACCTGAAATTGAAAGTCTTATAAATATGCACATAAATGTACAGTATCACCTGTATAAGACGACCAGCAACAGTACTAGAAAAATGTAGCCATGCTGGGAGATGATCATTTTAGGCGAGTTAAATTTAATGCATCAGCATTAAATGGGACGTAATAGAATGTAATCATTTGCTCAGGTAATCCTCAGACAAAGAAGGATGTTTGGACAGGTTGTACTCTATGTATATTTCTGTTATAGAGTAACATTAAAGCATAACAAATGAGAATATTAGCACCTGAAATTGAAAGTCTTATAAATATGCACATAAATGTACAGTATCACCTGTATAAGACGACCAGCAACAATACTAGAAAAATGTAGTCATGCTGGGAGATGATCATTTTAGGCGAGTTAAATTTAATACATCAGCATTAAATGGGACGGGAATGTAATCATTTGCTCAGGTAATCCTCAGACAAAGAAGGATGTTTGGACAGGTTGTACTTTATGTATATTTCTGTTATAGAGTAATATTAAAGCATAACAAATGAGAATATTAGCACCTGAAATTGAAAGTCTTATAAATATGCACATAAATGTACAGTATCACCTGTATAAGACGACCAGCAACAGTACTAGAAAAATGTAGTCATGCTGGGAGATGATCATTTTAGGCGAGTTAAATTTAATACATCAGCATTAAATGGGACGGGAATGTAATCATTTGCTCAGGTAATCCGCAGACAAAGAAGGATGTTTGGACAGATTGTACTTTATGTATATTTCTGTTATAGAGTAACATAAAAGCATAACAAATGAGAATATTAGCACCTGAAATTGAAAGTCTTATAAATATGCACATAAATGTACAGTATCACCTGTATAAGACGACCAGCAACAGTACTAGAAAAATGTAGCCATGCTGGGAGATGATCATTTTAGGCGAGTTAAATTTAATGCATCAGCATTAAATGGGACGTAATAGAATGTAATCATTTGCTCAGGTAATCCTCAGACAAAGAACGATGTTTGGACAGGTTGTACTCTATGTATATTTCTGTTATAGAGTAACATTAAAGCATAACAAATGAGAATATTAGCACCTGAAATTGAAAGTCTTATAAATATGCACATAAATGTACAGTATCACCTGTATAAGACGACCAGCAACAATACTAGAAAAATGTAGTCATGCTGGGAGATGATCATTTTAGGCGAGTTAAATTTAATACATCAGCATTAAATGGGACGGGAATGTAATCATTTGCTCAGGTAATCCTCAGACAAAGAAGGATGTTTGGACAGGTTGTACTTTATGTATATTTCTGTTATAGAGTAATATTAAAGCATAACAAATGAGAATATTAGCACCTGAAATTGAAAGTCTTATAAATATGCACATAAATGTACAGTATCACCTGTATAAGACGACCAGCAACAGTACTAGAAAAATGTAGTCATGCTGGGAGATGATCATTTTAGGCGAGTTAAATTTAATACATCAGCATTAAATGGGACGGGAATGTAATCATTTGCTCAGGTAATCCTCAGACAAAGAAGGATGTTTGGACAGATTGTACTTTATGTATATTTCTGTTATAGAGTAACATAAAAGCATAACAAATGAGAATATTAGCACCTGAAATTGAAAGTCTTATAAATATGCACATAAATGTACAGTATCATCTGTATAAGACGACCAGCAACAGTACTAGAAAAATGTAGCCATGCTGGAAGATGATCATTTTAGGCGAGTTAAATTTAATGCATCAGCATTAAATGGGACGTAATAGAATGTAATCATTTGCTCAGGTAATCCTCAGACAAAGAAGGATGTTTGGACAGGTTGTACTCTATGTATATTTCTGTTATAGAGTAACATTAAAGCATAACAAATGAGAATATTAGCACCTGAAATTGAAAGTCTTATAAATATGCACATAAATGTACAGTATCACCTGTATAAGACGACCAGCAACAATACTAGAAAAATGTAGTCATGCTGGGAGATGATCATTTTAGGCGAGTTAAATTTAATACATCAGCATTAAATGGGACGGGAATGTAATCATTTGCTCAGGTAATCCTCAGACAAAGAAGGATGTTTGGACAGGTTGTACTTTATGTATATTTCTGTTATAGAGTAATATTAAAGCATAACAAATGAGAATATTAGCACCTGAAATTGAAAGTCTTATAAATATGCACATAAATGTACAGTATCACCTGTATAAGACGACCAGCAACAGTACTAGAAAAATGTAGTCATGCTGGGAGATGATCATTTTAGGCGAGTTAAATTTAATACATCAGCATTAAATGGGACGGGAATGTAATCATTTGCTCAGGTAATCCTCAGACAAAGAAGGATGTTTGGACAGATTGTACTTTATGTATATTTCTGTTATAGAGTAACATAAAAGCATAACAAATGAGAATATTAGCACCTGAAATTGAAAGTCTTATAAATATGCACATAAATGTACAGTATCACCTGTATAAGACGACCAGCAACAGTACTAGAAAAATGTAGCCATGCTGGGAGATGATCATTTTAGGCGAGTTAAATTTAATACATCAGCATTAAATGGGACGTAATAGAATGTAATCATTTGCTCAGGTAATCCTCAGACAAAGGTGGATGTTTGAACAGGTTGTACTTTATGTATATTTTTGTTATAGAGTAACATTGAAGCATAACAAATGAGAATATTAGGACCTACATAAAATTACTTGCAAAAAAATCCTTACCTGCTAATTTAGTACTTTTCTTCTCAATATGAGAGAAAGGGCTTTCTTGTACTACTGTTTCAATTATATTACTAGAATCTTCTATGGCACATTGTAGATGAAACATTTAGAATGTCATCTATTATAATTATATTTATTACAGAAGATTATTTTCCTAGTAAATAAAGTAGCATCTATTGTTCCTGTTAGATATTTTGCCTTAAAATACTTTCTATAAACGGTAAACGCATATTATTTATTTTCAATAGGCATTCAATAGCGTTGAAACCGGGACGATGTCGCTTTTGGAAATTCATGAAGTGCAGATCCTTCTTGTTTACAATTCGCAACATAATATTATCTAACTGGCATGTTTAATATTTCTAAAAAGACTACAATTTATACATTATTACATGCACATAATCATTATTATTACATGAAGTAAAATAATAGTAACGGTTTGGTTATCTAAAAACAGGTTCATATCTTCAACTTCCTTCAAGTTTACCTCTGTACCTTTACAAATATATATAAAATAAAATCATAATAATATTAAAACAACGATTTTGATGAAGACAGCTAATTTACCGGCAAAGTTTCTGTATTTTGTCCATCTATAATCCTTAGACAGATATAAAGCACTATCTCGATACTTCCCATTTTACACTATACCCTCTGGTTAAGTACTTAAGGACCACATTTAAGAGAGCAATTGACAATGGTAACTGTAGTTATTCACAAAGTTGTCGGTTTCTGGCGATCGTTTACAGGTTGTTTATGTCAAGGGCCGTCACTCGTTATTGTTTTTACACTTGTCGATATCATTTTCAGAAGAAGATGCTGTGATATTATACGTTGTAAAGAAAAGGTTACGAATTCGTTTAAAGAGACGTTACAATTTTCATCCCTATAATTTCATGAATCTGTTAATTTAAATTCAATTGATACTACCAGTCAAGATTTTCACTTGTTTTTTATTAGAGTAATGTACAATTAAACGAATATGGATAGTTTCCGCGAACTTAATATTATTGGTCATCGTCTGAGAAAATAAGTACATATGTATGTGCTTTCTTCAAAAATTATCGCTGGGAACTGACACAGTATAAACATATACAATTAGATACATATTACAAGTATATAGTGTGGAACTAATGTGACGAGTTTACAACATGTGATTTGACCAATTTAAATTGCTGCATAGTAAAATTTTTGAAGTTGACAATTTGTCTCAGTATGTATAAAGGCGACTTTAGGTGTGCAGTATCACGAAAATCACACACTATTTTGCAAATAATAATTGTCCTCATTTTCCAACAGATTAATGTTAAATTAAACTCTAATCTATAATAAAAGTATATTTGAAAATATTGAAAATTAAAATTAAAAATAAAGTTAAATACATATATTGGGTTGGCAACTAAGTACTTTCGGTTTTTACTGATAGAGAGCGTTGCTTTATTTTTTGTATAACGTATGTTAGTGCTGTACTTTACCGTTTGTCGCGTGATACTAGTCACATTGACGTAACTTCAGAAGCAAGTAGTGCGTGATTTTTATTAAAGCTATTAGTTGTGGGTTAATTTTAAATGGAGTGCAGAAACGAACATTTTCGACATATTTTACTATTTTATTTCCGTAAAGGAAAGAAAGCTGCTTCAGCGCACAAAAAGATATGTGAAGTTTATGGTGCTAATTGCTTAACAGAGCGCACGTGTCAGAATTGGTATAAAAAATTCCGTTCTGGAGATTTTTCCCTCAAAGATGAGCAACGTTCTGGTCGGCCTACTGAAGTTGATGATGACCAAATCAAAGTCATAATTGAAGAGGATCGTCATATAACTGTTCGAGAGGTTGCGGAGAGGCTACATGTATCGCACACAACAATTGAAAAACATTTAAAATGTCTTGGGCTAGTTAAGAAGCTTGATATTTGGGTACCTCACGAATTGAAAGAAATTCATTTAACACAAAGAATCAACTTTTGCGATACGCACCTTAGACGAAATGAAACCGACCCTTTCTTAAAAAGAATCATCACTGGTGATGAAAAATGGGTCCTGTACAGTAACATAGTTCGAAAACGATCATGGAGCAAACATGGTAAACCAGCTCAAACCACATCGAAAGCTGAATTGCATCCAAAAAAGATCATGCTGTCAGTTTGGTGGGATTACAAAGGTGTTGTGCTTTTTGAGCTGCTTCCAAGGAACCAAACGGTCAATTCTGATGTTTACTGTCAACAATTAATAAAACTGAATGAAGCAATCAAAGAAAAACGGCCAGAATTGTCAAATCGGAAAGGTGTAGTTTTCCACCAAGATAATGCAAGGTCTCACACATCTTTGGCAACTCGTGGGAAACTATTGGAGCTTGGCTGGGAAGTAATGCCACATCCCCCGTACACCCCTGATCTAGCACCATCTGATTACCATTTATTTCGAAGTTTGCAGAATTCTTTGAATGGTAAAACTTTCACAAATGACGATGACATTCACTCGCACCTGGTTCACTTTTTTGCTGATAAGGACCAGAAATTTTATGAGCGCGGAATCATGCAGCTAAAAGAAAGATGGCAAAAGGTCATTGAGCAAAATGGAAAATATATAATTGATTAAAAACTATTCTTTGTTTAAAAAAAAGTGTTTTATTTTATTTTATACTATAAAACCGAAAGTACTTAGTTGCCAACCCAATATACGAAATACTAGAGCCTAACAAATGTTTGAACGTTTCAGTACGTGTAATCACGAGTATTTAAAGTTTATTGGTCGTTAATTGCAGCGAGAGAGTAAAAAGGATTAGAATAAATTTTATTGTCATTTTGAACCATGTGTGTAACAGGCGCTGTGACAAAAACGTTTGATCTAACTGTGGCTTCGGCGAATATTTCGCAGGATTTACATTAGGTAGTTCAAAAATCTCCTCTGCATCTTCTTAATCAATAAGTTCTGGTAGACATAATAAAGGTACCATATAATTGACACATATTCCAGTTGGAGACGTGCCAGAGTAAAGTAGTGTCTCTAGCGTATCCAAATTTGCAAAATTTCGACAAGATGGATTAACGAAACTAAGAATGCGTGAAGCGGGGTTACAAATAAATAGAATGTGGTCAGTAAACTGTAGGCGCAGATCTATCAAAATACCTTGGCCCTTGATATGCCTAGTTGTGTTCGAGATGACTACACAATTATTAATTTTTACCCTATTATTATTACACCAGTAATAGACAGTATTTAAACCTTCTTATAGAGCTTGAGAATCGGAAGTTTGTATTATTTCCCCTTACATTTTAAAATCGTCAGTATAGGATAGGATGCGACAATCAAGCAACGACAGGAAATTGTTGACGTAAACATTAAACAGTAGAGGACCAAAACTCTACCCCTGAGGAACGCACCAGCGGTGAAAGTAAGGGAATAAAAGCCATCATAACTAACATATTAAAAGTGATTATAAAGATATGATGATATTAAATTAGTTGTGGAGCACAGTTTAGGAAATAAAATGGGGTGATAGATTGTGTCGAAAGTTCTCACAAAGTCTGTGTAAAGAACATGATGATTTTTTGAATTAATACTGTAACTAATGTACAGGGTAATTTCAGTACCTTAGTAAAGTCGATTTTCCTGGTATAAACCCAGATTGCTGCGTGGAAATAAAACACCAAATGGAGTAGTATAGGCTGTCGTAACGCAAGCGTTCTAGAATCTTAAAGCAACTGGACAAAATACTAATAGGTATAATTCAAAATATCACATTTGCTTCCTTTTTTATGTATGGGTGTAATCTTGCTTATCTTCCGGATTTCGAGAAATGTAAATGTACGAATAGCAAGATTATATAAATTGTACATAATGGACTGCAAACAATAAAAGCACAATCCTTAATTATAAAAGTAGAATTCATGATCTGTATAGTCGACCTTAAGGTGGTTTATATCTGTCGGTGTTTCGCTGTCTGAGAATGTTCCAATGTAAAAGTTGTTCAGACTTTCCCCAATAATCGACGTGAATGAGATCGCCCGTGGTTAACACATATACATCTGAAAAAGTTTTAGCAAAGGCGTCAACTATTTTATTTGGATCTGTCAGCTCATCATCACCAAGTCTTAAGCTACGAATGATTTTTGAATTTCCCTTCCTTTGTCCAACGAATCGCTTAAATATCCGAAGGAATCGAGATTTCGAGAACAGGGAGATATATCTCATAGGCGTTGTGGGTTTTCGAGCCGGAAAATTTCCATTTTTTATGTTATGCATTCACAACACAAGAACACTTTCGCAAATTATTTTAATAGTTTCTATGTACGATCATAGAAATGCTATTGCAACCTTTTGGACTTACTGAACAAGGCATCATTTACGATGAAGAAACCTTTCATCACAGATAAAAAGTTGTTCAAAGACTGAAGAAATCTAGGTATTGTTTTACTTTATTGTACACGACTGTGCGTAATTTTCGCGTTTGATATTTGGAAAATATCATGCGTTATGTCTGTGTTTAAACGTGATGATTCTGTGAACAACTATGTCTATGTATGTATATTATGTAACTTTGGCAAAGTACTTGAAATAGTAACTTGTCGTCATATTTACAAGTATATCAAAAGTTATATTTCTACAGCACAACACGGTTTTATGACAAAATGATCTACAATAACCAATTCTAGATGATTTTGTTAATATAACACATAAATCATAAACAACCAAGAACAAGTCTATGCAATGTACACCTACATTCAAAAAGCTTGTTAGCAAATTGACCCTATTATTTTATTGAAGTTCGAAACTATAGGATTGACTCAATTTTTCATTTCATATTTATTTTGCAAAATATAATGTGTTGAATAGTTATGTTGAAATGTTATATTTGACACATTTTGCCCCACATCAGGAGTTTCGCAAGGTTAAACTCTTGGCCCAATTGTCTTTGTGTTATCGTTAATATCATTAAATGCGCGGAGTTGTCACGTGCGGTTGATTTGAAATTAATATAGAAACTGTCAAGACTTTAAAAATGTCAGATTGGGACTTCTTAACACCTGTTTTACTATGAAGTACCTAAGACGATTGTTTTACTTGAAACATAGGTCACGATAATACTTAAAAATTATAACATTTCACACTTAGGCGATATTCAGTATGCTTCATTTAATGTGATAGCTGCTAACGTCTCTACGGTGCAAAGCGATATGTATTTATTTAATTATTTCTTAACTTATTTTGAATACTATTATAGTTTTTATTTCTTGTGTTTGGACTCGACACTCATTGAAAATAAATATTTATTTATTTCTTTAGAATGAGTAGTTATATCCTCTATAGTCTCTCCTGTAAGAATTGTTTTTTGACCGGGGATTTGCCTTTCTTGCAAACACTATCTGCTTTATAGAAGCCGTTAATAATTCTATAAATGTATTGGGTCTGGGAAAAAGTTCGTGGCGTTTTTTCAGTAAAATTCAACTGGTCCCCGCATGGCGCGTGGACGAATTCATTTAAACCGAATATGCTCCATTATTATCGACAATGTTTCGCCATTTTTTTGGTAGATCCATGATCCCATCGGTGAAAAATTTCTGTGGTTTCTGGTCGAAAAACTGAATCAAGTAGTTTTCACAGGCTTCTTTTGAAACCAACTTAATTCCATTGAGAGAGTTCTGCAGAGATCGAAACAGATGATAGTCAGAGGGTGCTATATCCGGACTGTAAGGTGGGTGCATCAAAACTTCCCAACCAAACTCTCTCAATTTTTGACGGGTCATCAAAGAAGTGTGTGGTCGGGCGTTGTCATGATGGAAGACAACACCTTTCCTATTAATCAATTCGGGCCGTTTTCTTTCAATCGCCTGGCGTAATCTCTCTAGTTGTGCACAGTAGAGTTGAGAATCAATCGTCTGACCAGTTGGAAGTAGCTCGTAGTGGACGATTCCCCTCCAGTCCCACCATACACACAGCATCACTTTTTTTGGCGTCAATGTTGGCTTAGCGAACGCTTGTGACGGCTCACCATCCTTTATCCACGATCTTTTACGCTTCCGATTATCGTACGTAATCCATTTTTCATCTCCGGTTATTAAACGTTTCAGAAAAGGCTCGATTTCATTCCGTTTCAGCAGCGCATCGCAGATGTTAATTCGGTCAATCATGTTTTTCACGCTCAACTCATGAGGAACCCATACGTCAAGCTTTTTTTTGTAACCAGCTTTGTGTAAATGGTTCAAAACAGTTTTGTGGTCAACGCCTAGCTCCATGCCAATATCGACACTGCTGATATGCTTATCTTGTTGGACTTTTTCAAGAATTTCATCAGATTTTTCAGTGATTGGACGACCGCAGCGTGACTCATCTTTCACATTGAAATTTCCAGAACGAAAGCGAGCGAACCATTTCCGCGCAACAGATTTCGATAAAGTACCTTCACCGTACACAGCACAAATTTTATCACAAGCCTGCGCAGCGTTCTTCCCCTTATCATAATAATATTGCAGAATATAGCGAAATTTCTCATTATTCTTCTCCATTTTCAAGTGCGAATAACTTTCCAACCACTGCACCGATTACAATGTTTCTACGCTCAAACTAACGTTCGGAAGGTCATCTAAAAAACGAGCCCTCGGTGGTGTCGCTGTGACTTGTTGTTCTTTAGTTATCGGCAACCAATGCCATCTATCGGGAAAAACGCCACGAACTTTTTCCCAGACCCAATATTTTGTTAATAAAATCATTGTCATCAAATTCCTCACTTGCAAATTTAACAGGAACTTTTTAAAGGGACATGCCAACAGAATGAACTCGCGTGCCTTCATTTTGTTGCCTATTTCGAAAATGGATAAAAAGTGAATTTATCGTCCTTTATATAATAGTACATTGCAATCATAATCACTTAAGAAATATTTCATATTTACTTACATCGTGTAATACAAATATATTTTTTATAACCTCCAAAACCAAATTTTTGATTTTGCTTTTACAAATATAATGGAAAATGATTATGAAAAGATGAAGGTGAAATGCAAGAGCATCAATAACAACACAGCAATCAAAATCAAAAGAATTACAATGGTGGTTCATGCATAATATTTTTTGATAATCATTTTGAATTTTATTGTATATTTGTTTTAGCTTTAATATGTTGTTTATTAATACTCGTCATAAAAGCAATTATTTCTTAATTACGCGGCATTGTTATATATAATCACACCCAATAACATTTGAATTCATATACATATTTCATTTTAAATTTTCTTTTTTTTCAGATGTAGTATACAGTATTTTACGCATTCATACCATTATAATTAAAGTTGAAACAAATTAACAATTAACGAATTAATAATAAACTTACCATTTATAACCATATCTAAATAGGACATTTCTGCTACACTTTCATAAGTAAACTCATCATTACTGCGTTTCAATACCGCATTTATTTCATGTCTCAATTTGTTTTGAACGTCTACATTCAAAGATAATTCCAAAAGGGCGAAAGACATTAAAGTTGAAGAAGTTTCGAAACCACCGACGAAGAAAATGAAAGCCTGCGCTGCTAATTCACCGAAAGTTAATTGACCCTTGTTTTTCATGTCCAATAATAACTGCAAAGCATCATTCCTGTGAATACTCTTTTGTTCCCTGTATTCTATAGTTTGTTTTATGGTATTCAAAAAGAAGTTTGTCGCATCTTTAGGAAACAGTGTAGCTCCCAGATTTTCCATGAGATTAGGGAAGAGAAAACATAAGAAACTAGTGGTCAACTCTGTACGTGTCAAATTAAAAAGTCTTTTTCCTTTAGTTCTAAACTCCGTACTTGGATTTTTTAAACTATTACAGTCAATACCAAAGGCGCAGTTGCCTATTATATCAGTGGTAAGTCTCGCACATACATCTTTAGCTTCTAGAGGTTCATTCATTTTGGATTCTTTTTCTAATGCTTCAACCAATTCTTGTGATACTTTAACGAAAATAGGAAACATATTTTTCATTTTCCCAGACGTAAAAGTAGGCGTTAACCTAGCTCTTAAATCCCTCCATCTCTGACCTCTTAGAGCAAATACGTGCGCTGACAGTGGATCGTGCTTTTCGTTTACGTACGAAGCATGATCAGTGAAATGGGTAAAATCTACTTGAATTATACGCTTTATCAAATCTAAATCAATTGGTATGTACGAAGGCATGAAGAAAAAGTAACTGCCGGCGTGCACAACTTTCTTTTTTTTCATTATATTGTAAAAATTTGTAAACCATTCTCCGGATGAAAGTCTCTTATAGAACTGATCCGCAGTGTTTCCGAATGGAATCGTGGGTTCCAAATACTCCACACCTTGGTCTTTCCAATACGAAAATTTTCTTTTGAAAAAAGCTAATAGAATTATCACTATGGCAATCAATACACTAAAAGTATTTAATAATATACTTCCGGTAATTATCATTGTTATGAAATATAAAGACAAAAAAATAATTATTACACGCACTAAATACAAGTTACCGGAAATATAATTTTTAAAAACACATCATTAACAATAAAATAAAAATTAGTATCTGATATGTTCGAACACTTGTTGCACAATACAAGGTTAGATTAATTTAGGCTTGTCTAATGAGTTTGCGCATCTCATCGATTAGTTATCGGATGTTTTTTTAAAGTATTGTTCAAATAATTTGTCGCTGTACATTCTTTGTATTATTGTTCAAAATACATTTACGAAAAACACAATTGGAACTAAAGGATAATGCAAATACACCTACATACGTATATGTTACCAGTACTCTTCCAAAAGTGTTCGAGAATAACACAGCACTTAGTTCTCATATACCGTGAATATATTTTATAATGCAACATGCACATACATACACTACTTGCTAGAGTAACGTAATAATGAAATGACAGCAATGTATTTTATTTTGCAACATAGGATGTCAAAATAAGTTACTCTATTTTTGAGGTATGTATAGTGTAGAAGAAAAACTGTTATTAATGAACTGGTATAACTCGAATATGAGTTTGAGGAGAGTAGCAGATTTGTTTCAAATTACATATCCTGACCGTCCAAGATCGAGTCCAACTACAATAAGTAGGTTAGTACAGAAGTATAAAAATAATGGATGCATCGTTCCTGTTACACTTCGCATATATTACTTTCTAAAGTGTTTCAAAATTATTATTTTAATGCCGCGCTTTAATTTTCAAAACCCATGTATACAACCTTTCGCGTTGCTAACACACATTTCAAGGAGAATTTTACCGTTACATGGCGATTGTCTGCTTCGCGCCAAACCCTATTTCCTGGAAATTACTACCTAAGCGAGTGATATTCTAGCTAATGTACGTTTTTTAGGTGCCTTAACACTTAACATTATGATTGCTTTACCATTAATTTTTACCCGATTTAATTAAAACCACGTCTCACAAACTATATCATACGTTAGTATAATTTACCACAAGTCTCTCACTAAAGTCCCATTTGATTATGTTATATTACTGTTGAGATAATTTGATTTATTTTATCCAAAATTATTTCTCTTCTGTCGATCCTATTAGATAAGATAGTAAATTACATTATATTTAGTAGAATATAACATTAAACTGATCCGCTCTACAGCAACGATCACTTTAGTAAACTCTTTCAGGTAGAGGTAAGTCTCACCTGAGGCTTACCTGATCTCGTTTACCTGCGTTATACTGACAGCGGGACACCTACTGTGAGGTATCATTTTAATCGTCTTTCTTTCACGAATCTTCTGATTGAGTTTATTTTAATCAATACCGCGATCCCTTTCGCGTATCGTTAATTATAATCATTCTCTGCAGACCGTACTCTGTGATTGGTGCATTTCTATTTCCTTTCCCACTATTTTTTAACCATCTTACCGTACCCCTCCGGGTAGTATAAAAAACCAGCGACGCGCTAAGCGTGTCCTCTCTCTGCATCTTGCCATCTCGTCGCCTTCATCAACAACTTGTAAGTTCGTGCTTCGCTACGCCATCTTAACCCTTGTACGCCCGTACAGTTTTGATGAGCATTAACCTCGTGTTGCCGCGACCCATCTTCCGGTAATACAGGACAGCCACGCTTACAAGATAAGTATCCCTTCGCTCTGTAATTGATTTTTCACTTCTTAATCTTTTACGCGATATTCGCCAACACAGACAAATAAACTCCATGCACGTGGTCTCTGCGAGTACATTAGCGCGTCTTTTCATGTAATTATTAAAGCTAGTGAATTTCTCGTTTTAATTTATAACTGTTACATAAATTTTATTGAGATTAAGACAAATCTGCATTTATTTGTTGCGTGTTGATTTAATAAAGTACTTTAAGGGCATTTTTGCTGTTTTATTCTATGTTGTGCTAACCTTTCATTACAGCTGCGCCTTTATTCACGAAAGTACTGTATCATTTGCTGTTTGTTCTTTTGATTCATCTGCATTTATTGCGTCGCCCGAGCTAGCCAAGCGTTCAACACAACGCAGCGATCGTAATAAATTTGGCGCCCAACGTGGGGCTAATCAGATTAAGTGTAATCGACGAATCCACGGAAAAGGAAAATAACGACAAAATGGTGAATACGAGAGCAAACATAGAAAGCACATCTAATTCCGGATCAACAAATCCGGTGGCGCCCACAGAAAATAGTTTGACAAGAGAATTCACAGAGGTAATGAAACGATTCTGTGCTACGTTTACTCCAGCAGCACCACCACCACCGAAGCCGGACGTATTTAGCGGCGATATACTACAAGATCCGCAGCTATTTATGAAGCAGTTAAAACTGTATCTACAAAATCGTCAATTAACGGTGGAGGGCATAGTTAACGAAATCAAGCTTTTCGTAACTGGCGGCGCAGCTCTGTGGTTTGATTCGCTGAATAATCATATCGATTCATTCGACGCGTTTGAACAATTGTTTACAGAGAGATATTCCTCAGAGGAAAGGACAGACAAACTGCAGGAAATGTTATACGGCGTGCCACAAAGGGAAGACGAAGAATTTATATTACGAAAGAGACGGTTGTGCAATCGGTTGAACCTAGACTGGGACGATAGCCGTATAATTGCGCTAATTCGCCGTCAACTGCAGCCGAATTACAAAGTAGCGCTTGGCCCACATCCTCTGAATACAATCGATGACCTGCGGAGGGCATGTGTGGACATAGACAACTATATACATGGCGACCCAGCAGAAGAGCCTGCGAAGAAATCGAATGTAACGCCGTTAGTGTTAAGAAAAACGAAAACCGCGGTGAGAAAGTTAACGAAGCCCGCGTCTACGTCGCAACGACAGGACAATACATCAAGAAACGACAGAGGACCTCCAAGATGTCGACACTGTCCAGAGCAGCATTGGCATCGTGACTGTCCCGTATTACGGGAGAAAATCCAACAGTCGGGAAATGGATCACGGGCCGGGACAGTGACGGACCGGCCCTGAACTCGATTCAATATCCCACGTTGAACGGAACACCGCGGCTAACATTACAAGTAAAAACAGACACAGTGAGTGCTTTAATCGATATAGCCGCGAGTCACAACTTCGCTAGACCAGACCATATATACCGGACAACATCAAAAGAGGTTCGTAGTGTAATTTTAGGTAGCAAGGTAGCAGTTATGACAACGACGGGCACCGGAGTTGTTAGGGCTACATTGAACGACGAAGAAATCGACATCCCCGTTCTTATCGCTCCAAATCTGCGAGAGAAATTAATCCTCGGATTCCCGTGGCTCGATAGTCAGGCAGCCGTCATCGACCTTCAACGCCACTGCGTACATATCGGTACCACAACCAGGCGTACGATTCATTTCACACGAAACGCGACAGCAACACCTGAGTCAATACCGAAGATGGACGTTACAGCCCTACTAAAGACCGTCCATGCCGATCAACGAAAAGCGTTTAAACGAACTGTTGACGATTTTCAGTGTTTATTCGTTACAGGTAACGAACTCAATAGAACTACTGCGACGAAACACACAATAAGATTACGAGATACGAAGCCAGTGCGAGTTCCACCGTATCGCTATTCTCCCGAGAAGAAACGGATGATTGCAGAGCAAGTTGAGGAAATGTTAGCGTCCAAGGTAATTAGGCCGAGTACAAGCGAGTACAATTCACCGATCGTGCTTGTCAACAAGAAAGATGGTAAGACACGTTTTTGTATTGATTACCGTAGGCTTAATAGTAAAACCGAGGATGAAATGTCGCAACTGCCACCGATCTATGAATCGCTGAAGGAGTTAGGATCTGCACGGATATTTACGACGCTAGATCTAAAAAGCGGATACTGGCAAGTAGAAATGGCAGAGAAATCGAAGCATTTGACCGCTTTCATTACGCCGGATGGAGCGGCGTACGAATTTAACGTGATGCCATTCGGGCTGAAGAATAGTCCGACAACGTTCCAGAAGATGATGTCGCAAGAAGTGCTAGTCGGACTTTTACGTAAGTTTGTTTTAGTTTACCTAGATGATGTTATTATTTATTCTGATACCTGGGAAGATCATCACCGACACGTTAGGCAAGTGTTTGAACGTCTGCAACAGCATAATCTACAGTTAGCACCAGACAAATGTGTATTTGGCACATCTACATTACCTTTCCTAGGTCACGTACTAACAGAGAGTGGTAATAGGCCGCAGGAAGGACATATCGACGCCATTCGCGCCGCGACGCCGCCGAAAACCCGTAAGCAACTACGACAATTTCTAGGTCTCGTGAACTGGCTACGTGATTATGTTCCACGATGTTCAGATATTCTGGCCCCCTTAACGGACTTATTAACGACGAAACGAAGTTATCAGTGGAATAATAAAGCACACGAAGCGTTCGAAAGGATTAAAAACGAACTTTCACAACCGCTACATTTACATCGTCCTGATTTCAAATTTCCATTCGTAGTGCAGACGGACGCATCTGCAGAAGGAATATCCGCCGTGCTGTATCAAGAACACCCTACGGGAAGACGTATTATTACATACGCGAGTTCAAGATTCAACGCCGCCGAAAGACGCTATCACGCAAACGAGCAGGAATGTTTAGCCGTTATATGGGCAGTTAAACGATTCAGGCCCTATATTGAAGATAGGAAGTTCACGTTACGAACAGACAGTCGCGCATTGCTGTGGTTAGATCGCACGAAAGACAGCAGATCGAAATTAACGAGATGGGCGTTGTTGTTGCAAGAATTTAATTACGACATCCAACACTGTCCAGGCAAGGAGAATGAGCTACCCGATGCGCTTTCGCGAGCACCAGGAAATCAATTATTTGAGCCGGAGGTCATCGACGAAGATCGATTAATTTCTATGCATACTAATAATCCTTCTCCTTGTGAGCAAACAGAGTCTGCCGTTTGTTTGTTTCAGGTTACTGCTGCTACCACAACAGCCGATAATATTAATTCCGTTGTCCTCGAAGTTCAGGATGCCCAACAGCAAGATGAGACCGTCGCTCGGTTACTTCGGAAGCTCCAAGGTGGAGAACATACCGAAACCAACAACGAAGCGGTCGCAGAGCTGTATACGAGTTTGGATGGATATCTCCGTCGCCGCCGAGGTGATCAAGAGGTATTAGTGGTTCCCCAGGCCGCAAAACCGCGAGTTCTTTACGAATACCACGACTGCGTCACTGCGGGTCATCCAAGTGCGGAGGAAACCATCCGAAACATCGAAAGTCGTTTCTACTGGACTACACTTCGCAAAGACGTCCGCGAATATGTTCGCGCGTGCCAGATATGCACGTGTTACAAGCGAGGGCCACGTCAAGAGCGTGCCCACTTACGTCCACGTCAACCAACAAGACCATTCCAAGTAGTGTCAGTCGATCTAATTGGGCCATTACCGAAGAGTCGGAGTGGTAAGAGAAATATTATTGTATGTACAGACTTATGCACACGCTGGGTAGAAGCTCTGGCGGTGGCAGCGACGCCGACGAAAGCGATCGTTCGGTTCTTAGACAGCGTATTCTGCCGCTACGGATATCCCAAGTGCGTACTGACAGACAACGGGCCCCAGTTCCGATCTACAGCATGGGAAGACGCTGCGCGACGCTGGGATGCGACACATTGGACCACACCGGTTTATCACCCTCGAGCTAATCCAGTAGAGCGACGAAATCAAGAAATTAAGAAAGGGTTACGCATACACCTCGTAGAGCAAGACACCGCGAGATGGGATGAGCGTCTGGACGCAGTTCTCTTTAATATACGGAGCCGTCGTAACGCTGCAACAGGCTACTCTCCCTCGAAAGCCTTATTTGGAAATGACTTGCCACGCCCAGGTGATTGGAGGGAACAGCGATTTACAATGAAGGAAGCAGCCGGTGAGAGAATAACCAATCTGCAAGCCAATGAGCACAGGTACCGAGAAAAGAGGTATGGTAACAACAACGACCCCATGCCAGTGGTATATCGTCCGAATGAGATGGTGCTAGTTAAGTCTTACCCGATTGCTGAAAAGCCGTTTGCCGCCAGATGGTTAGGACCGTACCCCGTTATCAAAGCCGTCGGCGACACATCCTATTGGGTAAGACGCAGAAATGGCCGGCCGGTTAAGTATCACGTCGACCAATTGAGACACTACGCTATTAACCAGGTAGAGCCACCCGCAGCGCCGGAAGAAGAACCGCCAGATACATCGGACGGGTGAAAGTGCGATAAGAAGTGCAGGTACACGATTGTGTTATGTGCTACACTGACGCAACCCCTGGTTCCCGCGAAGACATTTGTGTTAAACGCCGCAGACACAAAACTATGTATAGTTAAGTTAATCGCGTTAGTGTAAGGACGATAAGTGCGTGGGAGTGTGAGTGTGTGCGTCAGCAAGATGGAATCTCCCTGATGGTAGCGCCGATGGGAATCCAGTGTTCTTGGATGAGAATACACGAAGAAGCTGAGGACAATAACACGTGAGATCACACATATGACGCACTAAGTTAGTTTATTTAAGTCTGTTTGTTACTTGTAGATATATAGAAAATTATTTAATTAATCGTAGCCTGTAAGAATAGTACAAGACAGATAATTCAAATTTGTAATTGCCGCGACTAACACAGTGCGACTTAAACCATCCAGCCAGTACGTGATTTGTTTTTCGTATACTGCAAAATATTCGGCAGCGTCAAGATCATTCAAACGCGATTAACTGAAGCTGCGATGTTTAAGAGCGCACCCTTGCTCACACAGCGATCTTTGCCAGGTTTTATCGCAATCACTCGTACAGTGATGTGGGTACAGTATCTATTGCACAAGTCGCCCTGGACGCACCTTTTTTTTTGTCCTCAAAGATAAGCAACTCGCATTGACCGATTTATAATTCTCCTACAACTAACAATTAAGCACCACGAAGGTTGTTTCTAAGCGGGAGGGAATTGTTACACTTCGCATATATTACTTTCTAAAGTGTTTCAAAATTATTATTTTAATGCCGCGCCTTAATTTTCAAAACCCATGTATACAACCTTTCGCGTTGCTAACACACATTTCAAGGAGAATTTTACCGTTACATGGTGATTGTCTGCTTCGCGCCAAACCCTAATTCCTGGAAATTACTACCTAAGCGAGTGATATTCTAGCTAATGTACGTTTTTTAGGTGCCTTAACACTTAACATTATGATTGCTTTACCATTAATTTTTACCCGATTTAATTAAAACCACGTCTCACAAACTATATCATACGTTAGTATAATTTACCACAAGTCTCTCACTAAAGTCCCATTTGATTATGTTATATTACTGTTGAGATAATTTGATTTATTTTATCCAAAATTATTTCTCTTCTGTCGATCCTATTAGATAAGATAGTAAATTACATTATATTTAGTAGAATATAACATTAAACTGATCCGCTCTACAGCAACGATCACTTTAGTAAACTCTTTCAGGTAGAGGTAAGTCTCACCTGAGGCTTACCTGATCTCGTTTACCTGCGTTATACTGACAGCGGGACACCTACTGTGAGGTATCATTTTAATCGTCTTTCTTTCACGAATCTTCTGATTGAGTTTATTTTAATCAATACCGCGATCCCTTTCGCGTATCGTTAATTATAATCATTCTCTGCAGACCGTACTCTGTGATTGGTGCATTTCTATTTCCTTTCCCACTATTTTTTAACCATCTTACCGTACCCCTCCGGGTAGTATAAAAAACCAGCGACGCGCTAAGCGTGTCCTCTCTCTGCATCTTGCCATCTCGTCGCCTTCATCAACAACTTGTAAGTTCGTGCTTCGCTACGCCATCTTAACCCTTGTACGCCCGTACAGTTTTGATGAGCATTAACCTCGTGTTGCCGCGACCCATCTTCCGGTAATACAGGACAGCCACGCTTACAAGATAAGTATCCCTTCGCTCTGTAATTGATTTTTCACTTCTTAATCTTTTACGCGATATTCGTCAACACAGACAAATAAACTCCATGCACGTGGTCTCTGCGAGTACATTAGCGCGTCTTTTCATGTAATTATTAAAGCTAGTGAATTTCTCGTTTTAATTTATAACTGTTACATAAATTTTATTGAGATTAAGACAAATCTGCATTTATTTGTTGCGTGTTGATTTAATAAAGTACTTTAAGGGCATTTTTGCTGTTTTATTTTATGTTGTACTAACCGTTTATTACAGCTGCGCCTTTATTCACGTAAGTACTATATCATTAGTTGTTTGTTCTTTTGATTCATCTGCATTTATTGCGTCGCCCGAGCTAGCCAAGCGTTCAACACAACGCAGCGATCGTAATATTCCTAATCATAAAAAAAAGAATAGGCCAAGATATGTTATTACTGACGCCAAAAGAGATGAAATTCTACAAACAATCGAAAATAATAATATGCTCTCCACAAGAGCTTTAGCACAAACTACAAATGTAAGCAAATCTTCCGTGCATAAACTACTAAAACGAGAACATTTTAAGTCGTATCATTTTCAAAACCATCAGGAACTAATTGCGAATGATGCAGAAAAAAGAAGTAACTTTTGTGAAATCATGTTGGATAAGCTTCATAATGATGATACTTTACTACGCAGAATTTGCTTTACAGATGATGCAACATTTTATGTAAATGGTGAAGTAAATTCACAGAACTGCCGCTACTGGAGTAGACAAAATTTGTATAGATATCATATCACAAGGACTCAGCGGCCACAGAAAGTCAATGTTTGGACTGGGTTGATTGGACACCATATTGTAGGACCATTTTTATTGAGGGTACTCTTACAGGAGAAAAATATTTAGAATTGCTTGAGTACAGAGTTATGCCAGCCCTCCACGCTTTAAATATTGATGGTGAGATTTGGTACCAGCATGATGGCGCGCCGGCACATAATTCTCATATGGTTAGAACATTTTTCAACCAAAGATTTCCAAACCGTTGGATAGGCCGTGGAGGAGAAGTAGAATGGTCCGCAAGGTCACCAGACCTGTCTCCAAACGATTTCTTTCTTTGGTCATGTATCAGAAATAAAGTTTTTCATGGAGAACCTCTAAACAATATTGACCAATTAAAAAATAGAATACGAGTTGCTGCAAGAGAAATAACTCCAGAGCAGATACAAAATACAATAAATGAATTCTACAATCGCTTAGAATACTGTCTGGCCGTCAATGGTGACATTTTTGAAAATTTGTTAAATTAGTTTTTAAATTTTGTTCAACTACTGTATTTCACATCCTATGTTGCAAAATAAAATACACGCTAAAATACATTGCTGTCATTTCATTATTACGTTATGTATGTATGTGCATGTTGCATTATAAAATATATTCACGGTAAATATACAATAATACTAAAAATAAAACCAACAGTTGATTGACTACTTATATTTAGGTTTGTATTAAATTATATTACAAAAATACAAGAATGAAATTTTATATAACTAGTTGAGATAATGAAGAATTTTAATGAGATCAGAAGTATCTATCTAATAATCCATTAGTATTCTACCTGAGTTTAAGAAATATGTCGAAATATTACTGTGTGAAGATAAAGGTTATGATTATGACTAATATTTTTACACATTTTCTAATATAACAAATTTATATATTTATGAAATCACTATTTAGATTTCTTTTTTATCTGCCTATGTGCATCACACTTTCGTAAGACAATTTACATTTTAGCGACGAAAAAGAGGCTTTGAAGTTGTCATGTATATAAAATGATTAACTTAGTTTTAAAATGAATACACGTTATTTTGTAATATTATCACCGCCATATATAATGATAAGAAAAACCAACAAATTCATAATAAACTTACCATTTATAACCATATCTAAATAGGGCATTTCGTTTATACTTTCATAAAGTAATTCGTCATTTTGGCGTTTCCATACTGCCTTTATTTCATCTCTTAATTTATTTTGGACATCTTGATTTAAGGATAATTCCAAAAGAGCGAAAGACATTAAAGTTGAAGAAGTTTCAAAACCACCGACGAAGAAAATGAAAGCCTGCGCTGCTAATTCACCGAAAGTTAATTTGCCTTCGTTGTTCTTCATGTCCAATAATAATTGTAAAGCATCATTTCTGTGAATATTATTTTGCTCTCTATATTCAGTTGTTTGTTTTATAGTATTCCAAAAGAAGTCTGTCGAAACCTTAGGGAACAACCTAACTCTCAAAAACTTCATGAGATTCGGGAACAGGATGCAAAAGAAGGCTATAGCTATTTCTGTACTTGTCATATTAAGAAATCGTTTTCCTTTTTTTCTGAATTCCGTATTTGGATCTTTTAAACTATTACAGTCAATACCAAAAGCACAGTTGCCAATTATATCAGTGGTGAGTCTCGCACATACATCTTTAGCTTCTATAGGTCCGTTCATTTTGGATTCTTTGTCTAGTACCTCAACTAATTCTTGTGATACTTGAACAAAGATAGGGAACATATTTTTCATTTTTCCTGATGTAAAAGTAGGGGTTAATTTGGCTCTTAGATTCTTCCATCTCTGTCCACCTAAAGAAAATACACTCGCCGTCAGTGGATCGTTTCTTTCGTTTACATACGAGAGATGGTCAGTAAAATGTGTAAAATCGACTTGAATTATATGTTTTATCAAATCTAAATTAACTGGTATATACACAGGCATGTAGAAAAAATAACTGCCCGCGTGTATAACTTTTTTTTCTTTAATTACATTTTAAAAATTCGTAAACGACTCTCCTGTTGAAACCCTTCTGTAGAACTGATCCCCACAGTTTCCAAATGGAATTGTGGGCTCCATATATTCTATACCGAGATTTCTCCAAAATGAAAATTTCCTTTTAAAGAAAGTTATTACAATTATCACTATGGCGATCAAAACACTAAGAATATTTAATAACAAACTTCCAGTAAATATCATGCTTATGCAATGTAAAGACAAAAGAAGCACACAAAACTCTAAACACACTAAATACAAATTATAGGGAACACAAGTTTTTTAAACCACATCACTAAACAATATAACAATAAAAATTAATATCCAGTATGTTCGGGAAGTACCTTTCTCGCAATTCAAGGTTAGTATAACGATTACGATAGGTTTCGCGTGGCGACAGCAACTAAAAACCGTGCACGCAGCGATTGCGATAAATTCGTTGCAGTTTGACGCGCTGCGGCGCGATATCTTTGCATCAATGTAGATAAGACCATTTAATTACATAGTCAGCGTTTGGTCGTGGATAATTTCCCACGAAAATTTCGCTGCGACTGCGAATGTTTCGCGTTGGTTTGGGGAAGCCTTAATTTGTTTACACAATACGGTTTTGCTTCTCATCGATTTGACGATATATGAACTGTCAAATACTTTGTTGTCACAAATTAGTTGTGCTATTACTCAAACTTTACATAATTAAAATATGTAATATCGGGAATTACGCCTTTATACGCGTTATTAGCCGATACTTTCACAAAAGTGTATGGAATATATCACAACGCAGTTTTCTCGCAGAGTAGATGAATTATAGTAAAAATAAAACCGGTTGATTCTTGATCTATTTTTAGACGAGCGTTAAATTTGTTACCAAAATTGTAAGTCATTTTAATAACAAATCAAAGGTTTCCTATCATAGAAAAAGAAGTCTTATCCTTCATTCATAACTATCCGATCTGGGTTTAGATAGTATGAACAAATATGTTGCAATGTGGCGATTATGGTTGTAACTACGAGTGGCATTATTTAATATCAATTCTTTACATTTTGTAGTGCTATAAATTCGAAAATTTATAAAATTACTTTCTACATATATTTTATGTTTGTCTTTGTGAACTAGACTTTTGTAGCACAACTTCTAAGGATGTATGTAATCTATAGATAGATGGTTTTGAGTTATTTGTTGTTTTCATTTAAACCAAATTGACAAGCATTAGCAGAATTATTTTTTTATGGCAGCTTCAAGACACCATTCAGAGCGTATATTTTACGTTGAATCGCTTTTTGCCTTTTCTTAATGTAAAATTATAAAATATCAAATATGCATTTTTAGTTCTGTTTCTTCTCATGTTGTTAAATTTGCACAATCCAAACAAATATTTTAAAAGTTAACCACCGACTAATCCACAGAACAATTTGCTGCAACCAAACAAACATATTACATACTGTTGTAATATTCAAGGATATTCGAATATATTTTGATTTATACAATTATACAGTCATATTTATCTTTAATTTCAATTATATTATGATAATCTAAAGTCATATATTGTCTAATATGCCCGGGATTTTTTGCTACAATTAAGATATAACTTTTTTAATGGAAATGCATTACTTACGTTCAAATTTCTAGCAGTACTTCTAAGATTAAAAATATTCTGATTGAAACTAGTATCAAAATTTTGGATACAAGGATTATCGTAACAATAAGTTGGGATATTTAGAGTGGTCACATTTGTCTGCACACCAGATTTGTAATAAGTACATACCGAATACATACAGTTACTCATTCAAGATCGATCGCTCAGCTATGTTTGTATTGT
Organism: Dermolepida albohirtum; assembly: GCA_031893035.1. Taxonomy (NCBI): domain Eukaryota; kingdom Metazoa; phylum Arthropoda; class Insecta; order Coleoptera; family Scarabaeidae; genus Dermolepida; species Dermolepida albohirtum. The sequence goes on along the minus strand of JAVIWB010004424.1, from coordinate 518,629 downwards.
ATATTACTACATCGAATCCTATCTTATCGCAAAGATAAAAATTGCCCGCTCTAATGAAATTTCATAATTTACTAATCTGATTGGACCACTACAATAATCCAACCACAGAGACATTGTAAAAGCTTTGAAAACTGACTTAGTAAAACAGATAAAACGTGAACAATGTACTTGTAGGGGTTTTATTTCAATGGAATAATTGAATACATATATCCAAACTAAAACTTAATATTTTATTGTAGAAATAAATTATATAATTTTCAATTTCATGTCACTATTTTAGTACTCTAAATCTATCATAAAAAGGATCTGACAAAGATCTAAATCTATAATAATGTGAGATATTTGTATTGATAATCATAAATTTTTCCGCATTTACTTCAGAAAAATCAATTTGTTTTTGATATCGTTTGAACATCCTTAGTGCTTGGCGAATGAAATGAACAGAACTTTTAAAATATTCTAAAATACTTCTTTGTTCATCTACGTTTTTGGGTATAAATCATGGTGTACAAAAAACGTTTACATTCTTTAACATATATTCATATAAAATGTTCAATGCCAATCTAACCAATGGATTCAGTTTAAAAATTACAAAGATCCTTATAAACCACAAACTTAACAAATTTCAGTAGGTCAAATATTTATTTCGGAAAATACGTTTTAACTTTTAAACTAGTTAAACTGTCAGTATACACTCATTAAAAGAACACTTCTTTAAAGTTTCAAGATTTTTGGCCTTCAAAAGAATTTTAAAATTTATATATATATTTTATAATACAGGCTTTTTAGACATGTGGCCATGTTATAGTCTACTATCCCTTTGGAAGCCTTACTTTAACTTCGTTCACCGAGATGTCAATTCTTTTTTGGCCTTCTTCCAATATTTGCAGTTTAGGTGACCTTTACTTTACTAGGTGGCCTAGGTATCCATCTTCTTTGTACGATATCCATCTATACCATACTTTTTCCTTCCAAATAGCCTTTTTTAAAATTCTTTCTCATTTATTTTTCCATTTTATTAAATACTCAGAATTCACTATTATCAATTTAATTCTGTTTTACGCAGGTGAAGTTAAAAACATTTTGTGTCCTTCTTTTTATATGTTATTATTATTTGGCACATACTTGAACAATTCTATATAGTTAATGCTATGATTTCACCTTATATTACTACTTCAATATCCATTCTCTATATACTGAATTTAAAACATGTGAAAATTGAGTATTTTTGAACAATAGATTTATCCATAATAAATAATATTTACTTGATTTTATTTGTATTTTAATTTAAACCTATACATAATTTACCATTACATATACAGTTTTTACATTTCAACCACAACTGGAGCATCATCTTCATCATCTAAATCTAAATGAGTAAAGTCCCAACCAAAATTATCGGTTAATTTTTTTGTAAATCTCTCTGCCTTTGTTTTCAGTCTGCCATCCACCTTACTATCACTTATACATCTGAATAGATTTCGTAGCTTTATATAAACGAAATTATTGTTAGAAACAATATCTGCCAGAAACTCCTCCGGGATTTCTTTGACTTGGATCTCCAGCAAAGATATGAAAGCATCATATATATTTCTATGTTTGCTTATTGCACTTTCACAACCACATAAAAGACCTATGATACTTTTCCATTGTTCAAAGGCTTCAAAACTGTGTCCGACAAGAAAACAGACATATGCTAATTCTAATTCACCAATTAAATCTAGGTCTCTACAAAAAAGAAATTTAAATTAAAATGAGCTTAGTAATCTATTATTGTAAAAAGCATTAAATATATCCAATGTAGCAGATGAATTAAAAGAATTGGTAAAAAAAATAAACAAGGCTTATATGGGAAGAACGTTTTTCTTGGCAAATTAAATTAAATTTAAATATTATCTTAGTATTAAGCCACTCTAACCAATAATAAAAATAATCTAGTGACTAAATAAAAAATAAATATAATCTTTTAATATTTACGAATCATATTCCTTAAATAAGCATTCCAATGTATATGATAAATCCAAGTTGTGTTTAGTAATTTCAGCTGGAGTTGAGCCCACTGGATAATTTCTACTTGGTATTGGCGTAAATCTTAATTCTGTACCAACTTTTGGTTTCAAATTTGGTAATAATGTATCTAACATTTTTTCATCTCCACTTAATCTTGAACGTTTTGCATCTCTGCTGCTCGAAGGATGACTTGTATTTATTTCAACATTTCTAGGCCTTTCCGAGTCTTCACATGATAACAATTCTAATGCTGACCTAATAATTCCGGATAAGGGCTGCAGTTTTTCAGTTAATTTCACTAATAAATATAACATTTGATATTATGTAATTATATCATATACTAATTACTAAACCTGTTATATATGACGTCAAGCTAAGCCACTTTTCCAATATATCATAAGGATAAGGTCCTAAAAATTGATCCAAAGCAATTATATTTTCTTTAAATCCAACAAGTTCATTTTCTGTTACGGTGTCGTTACTTATATCACCAGTAGTCTTATCCCATTTTTTAGCAATGACTTCTGACTTTTTGAAGTTGTAAAAAAATCCACTTCGAGGTGCAACATCACCTGTGTTACTTACACCACTATAAAATATATAATGAATTCCAGGAGGTATCATTTTAACTCCTCTAAATTTTTCACCAGTATTCCATGATTTCATGTCAATACCGAATTCTGTGCCTTCAGGTACGTCAAGAAACAAAAATATTGCTCCATCTCTAAAGAGACGTTTTGCTGTACTTTGATCCATTAAAAACTGTTAAAAAAGACTTGCAGGTTGTTTCCAAATTTAAAGAGTATCGTAAAATTTAACATGATCCATTAGCAAGTAGCACAAACTATGTTGCATAAAATGCCGATCAAACATACTTTGCCTCCTGGTATTAGGTTATGTCAATCATGTTTTATTTTAATCTGAATATTATTCTTTATATTAATTTGTAATTATTTAGGAATTTGCATATAATAAAATTTCCTTATCCGAACATATATATATATATATATATATATATATATATATATATATATACTTATAATACGAACATATACAGAATAAAATAATTAGATCTTAACAAAAACAAATTTGCTCGTCCATTTCTGTATCTTAAAAATGTTATACTGTGATTATTTATTTTCTCTTTATTTTTTCACATGTTCATTAAGTTCATTTAATTTTGTATGTGTATGATTATTATTCATTTCTGGAGTTAAACAGCCACAAGGAGTACTCACAATAATTTTTTTTCTTCTCTTTTGTTTTTCTAATTTCTCATATGTCCAAATGTTCCTTACGTATTTATTATTCTTATGTGCTTTAACTAATGATTAGCAAATAATTTCGATTATTTAATTTACAAATATCTAATTTTATACATAATATTGAAATTCTATTAAATATTTGCTAATTATTTAATTAAATATCTATATTTATTCATTTTATCCAAACAATTTTAAATTATATTTTATAAGTAATATTTTTCTAGAAACTTCTAAATATTCTTATTTTAATTTACTTGTGACGGAATACCCTTGAATCAAGATAATTTAAACCGATACTTGACAACATTGCCAAATATTTGCATATTATTTATTAGTATTATCAGTACTATTTCTCAAAAAAAACAATCAAGTAGAGACATAGTTATTTAAAGTGAATTTTGCATTTTACTTTACTCTTTTTATAGAATTCTTGTTTTAAAAAAGTAGATATGTAAATAAAAGCTCTTAGTAATATTCAACGGTTATGTGGCAATACTGGCTTGTGTGTTTCCAGAACAACGCTTTCCTTCTCTTTCCTATTGTTATCTTCGTCCATTTCTGTGGGAATTTTCTAGAAACTGCGGTCTTGATTTAGCTGGAATAAGTGCGTCTGTTGTGTCATTTTAACAATATCCAGCGTTCAACCTTGTTCAGAAGTTAAAGCTACATAAATTCTGAGTTAACATTTTATCGATTCAGCCACGTAATTAAGTAAGTATTAGAACTCCAAGCATTTTAAATTCATGTTTATAATATTTCCACGGCATTTTTGTCGACAATTTTGTTTTTTTGTAATTTGACAATTTTTTAACACTAGACAAAGGGATACATATTTCAAGAATGGTACGAGATACGAAATTTTACGATATATTAGGTGTAAAACCTGGATGCAGTCAAGATGACTTGAAGAAAGCTTATCGGAAATTAGCTTTAAAATATCACCCTGACAAAAATCCTAATGAGGGTGAAAAGTTTAAATTGATTTCACAAGCTTACGAAACACTATCAGACCCCGAAAAGAAAAAGATTTATGATCAAGGTGGCGAGCAAGCCCTTAAGGAAGGTGGTGTCGGAGGAGGCTTTTCTAGTCCAATGGACCTCTTTGATATGTTCTTTGGTGGTACATTTGGAGGAAGTCGTGGAAGAAGAAGGGAACGTCGTGGCAAAGATGTTGTACATCAGCTGAGTGTTTCTTTAGAAGAACTGTACAAGGGAACTGTTAGAAAATTGGCTCTACAAAAAAACATTATCTGTGATAAATGTGAAGGTAGAGGTGGAAAGAAAGGGGCTACAGAACAATGTCCGACATGCCATGGCACAGGAATGCAAGTTCAAATTCATCAGCTTGGCCCAGGTTAGTTTAAGTTTCATTTACTTTCTTGATTAAAATCTAGAAGAAAAAATTGGCGAGTCATCTAAAATTTTGTTTGGAAACTTTTTGTGATGTAATTGTTTGATAACTTTGCATTAATATTCATGTATATTATTTCCGATATTCCATTTCAGTATATTGATTGTCACCATATGTTGCACTATTGATTTATAATAAATTATTTAATATATTTTTAATTTAAAAAACATTACATAAGTTAAGATGGAAAAAAATAGGTTATGTTAAATGCATGTTTATTGGGAATTATTAAATTGCTACCTGATTCTTTTTAAAAATCTTATGGATGGTGGTAGTTTAAATACTTTGGAAATTGTGATGTACATATACGTTAATTTAATTACTAATATGTGATTATTATATTATCACAGTTGAATGTAAGAGAAATATTGGGTGATTTTGGAGAGTTGGTAAAATGTTGCCGCACAGATGGCGCTGTCCACACGAATGGCTTTCATTTTATAAATAATTTGAATGAATAGTGATTCATAAGCATAAGAAATGTCAGTGCAATACATAAATGTGTGAAAGCTATGTATTTGACTTGGAAGACAGAGGAGAAAGGACTTGACTTATAGTCCAGATATGAATATAATCATCAGAAAACCTGAATTATGGAAGAAGCTATTGTGAGCATTTTTCATAATTGCAACATATAATAACAGTAGAATTTCTCTTAACCAATTCAATGATTCAGTTCCTATTTTTTTTTTTAATATATGATGAAAATGTAATAATTTAGTGTTTTATAAAATATATTGCATTACTAATTTTACATGTGACATGGTTAGAATATTTAATTCTGTTGAATAATCTCTTTACAAAATGTTGTGTTAAAATAATTTCTAATGAAGTAATAGTTTTATTCATATATCAAGAATTTTAAGTATGAGATCGATATTTTACGTAAATATATATACAAAGATGGATATAGTATGGAATAGTATAGATTCTTTAAGTGGGTTTGTCGTATACAGTTTTGGTGGTTTTTTTCTTGTTTGTTAATTAGTTTCTTCTTTAAACACTATTTAAGAAATCGTAGTTTAATCAAACTAAGAACACCTAATACTTTTACATATTTTGTAAATAAATTAGCTAAATATAGCAACTTTCATATATGTATATTGTGTGCAGGTTTTGATCATTTGTGTGTTAGCCTTGCTCGTCAATTAAAAAAAAATTTTCATACAGTCAATGTGAATTCGTCTCGTGCTTAATTATTTGATTTTTCACAAAAAATAATTATTTATTTTTATATTAATTTTCTGTCATTTTTCTGGTCAATATTTTAATATTTCATTTAGATATATTTTAATAAATGTTGAAGAAGAGCAGTACTGCTTTGTTTTTTTTTTTTTTTTTTTTTGCAGTATAAATAATCCTGGTAGTAAACTATTCGCCTTTCTACGACTCTTCCATTACAAATTTTGTGTGGTATTTATAGTTAATGAACTCATACCTCAATAGCTATTGCCAATTGCAGAGGGCATTGGCAAATCATTAGTTATTATTATTTAACTGTTCAAGTTCACTTTAAAAGAGAAATAAAACCATGAAAAACTTCCGGAACAGTGGCTTCGGGTTCTAAAACAAGGCTCCCCCTTAATAAGTTAGTGCTTCACGATGGGGTTATCGGTCTGCTTTATATATTTCCGATTGATATTTGTTCTACTGGAAACACGACATCCATCTTTTATCGCTACGATATTATTAGCTTTCTCCAGATTTATATTAAGATTTTGTTACTGGAAAACTTATTTTTAAGCAAAAACGTATTTACATCGTCAAGAATTTGTTCGTTCTCTTGATTAAAGAATAATATGTCATCAGTTTCTCCTCGAAAACAGATAAATTGAAAAAAAATAATTTAATTTAGAAATATGTAATTTAATGTATTGTGTGTAATCTTAAAAGCATAAAGAAAATTTTTGCAAGTTTATTCCAGCGCTTTCACAGCAACAGAAATTAAGTTCTTAAGCCCTAATGATAATGTGAATTCCCAATCACTTTAAATTTTCTTTTAAATGCATTCATTATTCATGTAAACTAATGTTCTATTGATATCGATGTATTGTTTCATAAAGTGAAGAATGATCGAAAGTATTAAGTACATCATTGATCTCTTTAAGTTGGTCACAAGTGCAGAATTTTCTAGCAAATTGTTACAGAAAACTAGGGCTAGGTACAAGAAGTTGAATAAAGTGTTTCACTATGTTACGAAATCTTTATTTAACATGTAACAAAACATAAAAATAGTTTTGGATGTAAAAGGAGATTTTTTTTCAATGAAAAGAAATTGTCCATTATACTTGAATAATGATGACGTTTTATTCTAAACATGATAATACCATAAACAAATGTGCATAAATTGTTATAATACATTATGTATTGACATGTTTTTAAATATAACTTGTTTATACTCTGAGGAGTATATGCATTAAGTATATTGTGTTAAACACGAATTGGTTGAATAATTCAGTTACTTTATTTGTATGTTGAATAAGTTGCGTAAAAAATCGATACTTTTAAAATAGTGAAAATGATTTTTTTTTCTAATGCTTTTATATATTCAAATGATCTTTGCTGTACTTTGATTGATATTGTTTGGTTTAGCAGGAATTTACTGTATATTTAACTGCAAAAATTTAAGCATTCAATTAAAATTCATATTCATTTTTGTTATTTTCAGGAATGATTCAACAAATCCAATCTATGTGCACCGATTGTCGTGGTCAAGGTGAAAGGATCAATCCGAAAGATAGATGTAAACAGTGCCAGGGCAAAAAGGTCATTCGCGATCGGAAAATATTGGAAGTTCACGTCGATAAAGGCATGACCGACGGTCAGAAAATTATCTTCAACGGTGAAGGTGACCAAGAGCCAGAATTAGAACCCGGTGATATTATAATCGTTTTGGATGAAAAGGAACACCCATTGTTTAAAAGATCTGGAAACGATCTTATAATTAGACAGGAAATCCAATTAGTGGAAGCTCTTTGCGGATTCCAGAAGGTTATAAGGACTTTAGACGATCGCGATCTCGTTATCACTGCCATTCCCGGAGAAGTGACCAAACACGGTGACGTGAAATGTGTTAAAAACGAGGGTATGCCCCAGTACAAAAACCCTTTCGAAAAGGGACGATTAATAGTTCAATTCCTGGTAATATTTCCTAATGAAATCGATCCTACTATAATTCCAACCTTGGAAAACTGCTTGCCACCACGAACAGAGATAATGGTTCCAGATCATGCGGAGGAATGTATTTTAGAGCCGTTTGATCCGGAAGAAGAAGCGAGAAGACGTCACCAGAAAAATGTGTATGATGAAGATGATGACCATGGACATGGACAGAAAGTACAATGCGCGGCGAATTAGTTTAAAACAATAATTTGGTCATTATTTATCAACAAAAGAAAATCTTAATATTCTGATGAAGTAGAGTTATTCGTGCTGCACTATTGTCTTTAGTTGGAGCACTTTTCTAGCATAATTTATTTCGAAAACTCTGAGTTATAGGATGTTTCTATTTTGATATGAATTAATAGAAGTTTCCTTTTCTTTTTTATCTTGTCTTGATAGATCAAAATTATTTGAAGTATCAATAATAAAAACATTCTGTTTATCTCAGTTCATTTCTTGCATATACATATTTACTGAGTGTATAACCCTAAAAAAATATACATGTGAAACAAATAGCTAAATATCATGACTGATACAAATATATACATTACATAATTATCCAAATATTTATTGTATTTGGTCGCGTTGGATGAGATGCGGTGGCGACTTCTTAAATTACCTCTAGAAAAAGAAGTTAATAAGAGCGTGTGTATTTGATATTGTTATTATATAACAAATTATTTTGTATTTATTGTATTTTTAGGTTATTTTTATTTTATCGTCATTGTAGAAAGTGTTAGGGGATTATTTATAGTACGCAGAAATAAATATTTTCATTTGATCGATGTATAATTATATGTGATAATACTTGGTCTTAAATTCATCTTTTGTAATAAAGATATTTTCTTTTGAATATTTCTATTTATTGACAATGTTATACTGTAATGTTCAAACAATTCTAATTGTAAAATATGACCTAGCTAATTGTATACCTACAAGCTTTGATTTCGATTTTACGATGTTAGTTCATACAAACTAATAATTCGTCAATGCACGAATGTATGTAATTATATAAAGCACCAAAAACCTCGACTCAAGTTTATAATTATTAGATCTGTTTTCATAATCTATGGCGTAATAAAGGACTCGTACTATCTCAGTTGCTTAATTGGTTGAGCGGCCGCCCGCAGAATTGTATTGATACAAGTTTGAGTCCTGCCCGAAGCAGAAAATGTTCTGAACTATAATTGAAATTACATAAAAATTTACCGTAATTCGAACAGGTAATTTGTTAATATTTTGTTTAGTCATCTTTAATTCTTCATAGAGTAATATCTTCACATTTTTTTAAATATTAATTCGCAATTGCTTAAGCGACCTTTACTGACATTTAAGAAAATTTTTAAGAGAAACCTGGTAATATGAAAAGCACGAATTGCTTATACTTCATTTTGTACATGTCATTCTAACTTTAACTATCTTTAAAGACAGCTTATTGAATATTTTAAAAGTAATGAAATGAAGGATTTTTTTTTTAAATCAATAATACGAAAATTCTCAAACGTTTTTGTAATGCAATAATAATGTTTATTAATGCATTACTTATTATCTAAATTTGATGTATGATTATCGTTTAAGAACTTCACAAATGTAGGGCTCAAAATTTAATATAAATCTAATCCCTGCAAGTAGACAAACTTACATTTTACTCTTATTTTGGCTTTCTCTTTGTTCTCTCTAGTTTCAATGCAGCACCAATAGCAACATTATTAAAAGAAGGCTTGAAGATGTTACATGAAGTGATGAAATATCTGACAATGACTGCAAAGTACAATCAATAAGGTTGATATATAACCCCTTTCCACATTAACTTTTGTAAATTCTGTATACGCATTTCGACAACCAAGTTATCATCAGCAGATAATTTCAAAGTGTCGCACCTGGTAAAACACGGCGAAAAAATTGTACGAAAATCAAACTCCGTACGCGATCCACACCGCTCAAAACCAAGATGTACACTCCTATATATCTTGTGAAATGTGTTGTACTCCTTTGACCGGGAAGTCATCTTGTAGTTGAATTTGATGGAGCCTGTGGTTGATTGACTTGATCAATAAGGTTGATATATAACCCCTTTCCACATTCACTTTTGTAAATTCCAAGTTGTCGAAATGCGTATACAGAATTTACAAAAGTTAATGTGGAAAGGGGTTATATATCAACCTTATTGATCAAGTCAATCAACCACAGGCTCCATCAAATTCAACTGCAAAGTACAAGTAAATTTAATCATACCCTAGTTTTGACAGTTTGCAATTTTATTCCGTGCAGTTTGAAAGAATTTAGTAAATACAAAATGGTTTGTATGTCTCAATTAGATACATAGGATAATTCTTCAGGTAAATTTATATCTCGTCTCAGAATAAGAAGGAGTGATTCAAATATTGCGCCAAAATATATATTTTTAAGAGATTTCGTTGGTTCTTAAGCAGGCAAGTGTAATATGGACAAATGAATGCCAGATGTCCGCCATTTTTCGTAACCTGTAAACGTATAATTATATTTTCGAATTGTTATACTATATTTTTCTGTATTATTTAATAAAATCTGTTCTTTTAAGTACAAAAATAAAAGTAGTGGTCACCAAGGTTCTAGCAAACAGTATCACCACCCAGAAAGCGTGGACGGCATGAAGAAAAACAAACAGTTTTGAATATATATAATTGTAACGAACATCTTTGAAACGCTAAGTGAGTTGTAGGTGTTACTTCTATAACAATGTATTGTAGGGCTGGCCAAATCAACTGTATCGAGTTATCCAAGAATATAAACAGAGTCAGTCCTCCTAAAGAATAAGTAGGCAGGCATTCAAGACTTCTAGAATTTGATGAATCTGTCAAAAGTACTGTACGGCAGATGGTGCATGGCTTCTTTTTTAAAAAGGAACTTCCAACACTTAATAATATTGGGAGAATTAACTAGAGATGAGTCCATACCAAAAATGAGTCGAGCAATTCTACACACTTCCTTGAAACTCATTAATTGTTCATGTTATAACATATTCATATTTAATTTATATTTCAAATATGCAAGGCATAACAAGAAGAATATGCTAATAGAAAAGAATGAGGTTATCAGGTGGAGAAGAAAATATCTGACAACAATAAAACATTACAGAGATGAGGGTCGCCCAATATTTTATCTAGATGAAACATGATTAAATGAGGGACACATAAAGAGAAAAGTTTGGATTGATGCAAGTATAGCAAGTGCACGACAAGCTTCTTTTGAAGGATTATCCATATGATTAAAAAACCCTAGTGGAAAAGGCCAGCAATTAATAATACTCCATATAGGATCTGAATTCAGATTTGTGGAGGATGGACTGTTGCTTTTTGAAGGTAGAAAAACAGCTGATTGCCATGATGAAATGAATGGTATTATTTTCGAGGAATGGTTTGAACAAGTATTACTTAGGTTGTCAGATAATGCTGTTACCATAATGGACAATGCATCATATCATTCATACAGAGTGGAAAGTCTTCTAACTTCTTCATGGGGGAAAGCTGCATTCCAAGACTAGTAATGTTGCAAAAATATTGAGTATAATGCAGAAATGTTATGTGCTGAATTATTGCTTTCTGTACATCTTCATAAGGAACAATATATATGTAACTGATCAAATCGCAGCTGCTATAAATAAACCTGTATTGGGGTTACCACCATATCATTGTGAACTCAATCCAGTTGAAATGATTTAGGTACAAATAAAAAGTAAAGTTGCTTCAAAAAATACTACATTCAAAATGTCACATGTACGAGCACTTTTGATGGAAGCAATTACAAATGTTACAATGGATAATTGGAAGAATTGTATCAACCATGTAATTGAAGTAGAAAAAAGTATGTGGGACTTAGATGGGTTAATGGATGATATTGTGAAACCATTTATTATTTGCGTTGGAAACAGTGACAGTGAAAGTGATTTATTGTCAAGCACAAGTGAATACGATTAGTTGTACTGCTAATGTTTCTATATTTATAATCTTTGTTGTATTTTTGATGCAGTTTTATAATAAATTTTAACAGTAGTTTACATTTTACCTTGAATTTCATAAATAAATTTGATATGAATATCAATAATTTATGACTTACAAAATATACAGTATGTCAGGAATGAGTTTACGCAGTAAAATTTAATAAGCAATTTTAATTTTATTAACAATAAAATTACACTTTATTTTTCAATTCATAATTTTTTTGCTTATAATTATTTGAGGTATTTACAAAAGTTTTATACAAAGAAATACTAAGTCGATGCAAAAAGAATTGTACACAAAAACAAACATTACCTCATTTTGTTTGTGTCAACAAACTGTTTACACAACTCTTGTTTACTGTTTTCTGTACTTAATTAAAGGTAAGCAGTACTTTGCCGTTATTTTTGATGGGCGTTGTTATTTCTTACATGTTTGTAAGCAATTGGTGATAAGATTTCGTAGAGCACGCATCATTTAGTGGAAAATTATAGAATATAAAAAATGCAAGGAAAAAGATTATCTTACGATGTTATTTAACTAATTTATTATAACCATCGCTTGGGGAAGAGTGTAATCGAGTTGTCAAAAATGTTTTCGGTAGCACGAAAAACAATTTATAATGTTATAAATCGAGCTGAAAAAGAAGGTAGATTGGAGTTAAAGTTAGGAGGTGGTCCAAAGCGCAAAATAAACCAACGCTCAGAGCGCATAATTATTAAAAAAATCTCCGAAAATTCCCAACTTTCGACAAGATTACTTGCGAGACCATGAAAAGAGTATGGTGTTGTGTCATGAGACAGTTCAGAAAATCCTAGTTGAATTTCGCGTACGGAGTATATTTTTCGTACAATTTTTTCGCCGTGTTTTACCAGGTGCGACACTTTGATTTTATCTGCTGATGATGACAACTTGGTTGTCGAAATACGTATACAGAATTTACAAATAGTTAATTGTGGAAAGGGGTTATATATTAACCTTATTGATCAAGTCAATAAACCACAGGCTCCATCAAATTCAACTACAAGATGACTTCCCGGTCAAAGGAGTACAACGCATTTCACAAGATATACAATTATCGCGAACTGGACGCGTATGAAAGCATGCACATAGTAAAGAATTCAGGCCATCTGGTAAATGTTTATGACGCCGGCCCCCTGCAAACGCCCCTTTTTTCTCTACTGAAAGACAAGAGGAGCAATGTCATAAAACACACATAAATCACACACATTTTTGACCATAATAACCTTTTTCGGCGTAGTGCATGTTAGTTTAAGTAAAAGTATTTTTAAAAACCTTGTGAAACAGACACAGTGCACATCTTGGTTTTCAACGATGCGGATCGCGTACGGAGTATATTTTTCGTACAATTTTTTCGCCGTGTTTTACCAGGTGCGACACTTTGATTTTATCTGCTGATGATGACAACTTGGTTGTCGAAATACGTATACAGAATTTACAAATAGTTAATTGTGGAAAGGGGTTATATATTAACCTTATTGATCAAGTCAATAAACCACAGGCTCCATCAAATTCAACTACAAGATGACTTCCCGGTCAAAGGAGTACAACGCATTTCACAAGATATACAATTATCGCGAACTGGACGCGTATGAAAGCATGCACATAGTAAAGAATTCAGGCCATCTGGTAAATGTTTATGACGCCGGCCCCCTGCAAACGCCCCTTTTTTCTCTACTGAAAGACAAGAGGAGCAATGTCATAAAACACACATAAATCACACACATTTTTGACCATAATAACCTTTTTCGGCGTAGTGCATGTTAGTTTAAGTAAAAGTATTTTTAAAAACCTTGTGAAACAGACACAGTGCACATCTTGGTTTTCAACGATGCGGATCGCGTACGGAGTATATTTTTCGTACAATTTTTTCGCCGTGTTTTACCAGGTGCGACACTTTGATTTTATCTGCTGATGATGACAACTTGGTTGTCGAAATACGTATACAGAATTTACAAATAGTTAATTGTGGAAAGGGGTTATATATTAACCTTATTGATCAGAAAATCCTGTTGAAGAACAAAAACTCATCAAGAGCAGCAAGAAAAAAACCACTACTTTCTGGAGCTAATATCGAAAAGCGTTTTTTCTTCGCCACTGTTCACGTTTCACAACCGATAGACTATAGGAATAATGTTATATTTTGTGATGAGACGAAAATTATGCTTTACTATAACGACGGGCCGACAAGATTGTGGCGGAAACCATTAACATCGCTAGAAAAGCAAAATATTATCCCAAGGTAAAATTTGGAACATTATCAATAATGATTTGGGGTTTTATCTCAATTAAAAAAGTGGGTGACCTAGCTTTTATTGAATCAACAATGGCTGCTCAACAATACTTAAACATTTTAAAGTGCCATTTGATCAACAGTTGCAAAAAATTTGGGTTCTTCGGGGACAACAAAGCTATGTTTAAATTTTATCGAGATAATGACCCTAAACATAAGTCACATATGGTGCAGATGTGGCTGCCCTACAATTGTGGCAAAGTGATGGATACAGCTGCCCAAAGTTCCGACCGAAACCCAATAGAGAGTTGTGGGTCTACTTAAAAAGAAAAGTGGTTAAACGCCAACCGAAAAATATAAAAGCACTAAAAACCACAATAAGAGAAGAGTAGCAGAATATACCGCGCGATTATGATCTCAAAAAGTTGGTTGGTTCAATGCAAAAACGACTACAATGTGTGGCAGATGCAAAGGGCGGCCATACCAAATACTAAAAGTCTGAAATATTGAATTTAATAATCACTTAATGTAATAATTAATTAATGTGTCAAAATGAAGTAACATTTAATTTTGTTTAATTTTTCGCTTGTGTTGAATTGAAATTTAATTTTTTGCTAAACTCTTTGTAAATATGTAAATAATTATACTAAATAAAAAAAATATATTATAAAACAAAAAGCGTCATATTGTTGCTAATGAATTTACAAAATTTTATTATTTTTAAATGTGTAAACTCATTGTTGCCACACTATATATATTCTATTGAAAAGAAAATTCCATGAAATATTTATTTTAATAATATTTAATCTTAATTTTGGATAGGTTGTACATATTAATCCAAAAAGTAAAGTTTGTACAATCATACTTCCACTAAAATGAATTTTTTTTCATTTATTTTTATATAATAAAGAAAAAGTTAATATTTGTCGACAAACTACTATATTCACAACTGTTTATGTTTCATTTTTATGATAAGTTACATCTTTAAGCTGTGTTCCGCGTTTTAGCGGAATATTTGAATCACTCCTTATTCTGAGTATAGAATAGATTAAAAATTCCTAAAAAATTTTAAGCATGTGCTAAATTGTAATTGAAATCAATTAGCATCAATTTTACATATATTGTGTGTACATTAAATAAATTTTACACCAAAATTGTTAATCTATCAAATCAAAAATAACCTTAGAATTATATGAGGTGGGGTGAATAGAGAAATAGCAAATAGCGAAAAAGTAAGATACCCACTATGTTCCGTTATTTTAAATGTTTGTTGTTACTCTCAGAAGTAGTTTACGTTCGAATATTTGGATGAGTATGTTTAAATATGGAAATAAAAAAAGCCTTTATATCATGGGTGTCACTAATTCTCATAAGTTAATTACATAGCAATCGTGATTACAATTTCTCATGGTAGGCATAAATAATACATCATTAAATTGTTCCAAATGTTTGAAAAATATATTAGTATTTTTTAAAATATTTGTTATTTCGCCATCTCTATCCAGGTAGATAAACCGAAAAATGAATCGGTTCCCCAATGAACGACAATGAGTAAATAAATGGATGGACATATTTAACCTTTATTTTTCTCATCAATGTTTTCTTATACATAAAATGTATTTAAGAAAAATTTCTTACATTTAGTAAATAATAAAAACAATCGTTTTCTTTGTTTTACTTTTAATAAAATTTTTCAAATATACATATATTAAAACTTTTTTTAAGAGAATTAGACTAATTCTCTTAAAAAAAGTTTTAATATATGTATATTTAGCAATTTATTATTTATGTAAATATATCAAACACAATAGATAACCTATAAATTTGTAAAACATAATTAAGATAAAGTCTGGAGTATCTATATATTAGTACAAAGTAAGAACTACAAATTCAAAGAAAATATTAATATTTTCAGTTTTTGTTTTAATATATTGTCTTCATCATTTTCTTACATATATTATAGTTTATTTTTATTATTTTTGAAGATTATATTATATACCTTCTTTAATAGTCGCCATTTGAGGTATAATAATATGTAGTTCATTAATTAGCTATTAATTTGTAGTAATCTGCTATTAATAGTTCCAATTTAGCATCAACATTTTAGTATGTACAAATTAGAGATGGCGTTCGTTTGATATTCAATTTATTAGACAATTTTGAATGCGTTGCATTGTGGGAATGTTGAGCGGCGAATGTCCCAAAGGTTTCTGGGATATTGAGATGATGGGAACCATATTTTTCAGTGACCACTTTTACGTGAGTGAAACCGAACATAGTGGAGGGAAAGTGTTTACTTTAGTGTAAATGTTTTCGCGTTTAATATCAAAATCGGACGGAGATGCACTGAATAAATTGAAAAATGATATTCCAGAGTGCATTTCGTAAGAGTAAAACGTAAATTTAGACGCGCAGGTGTTGTTGGAAAGAAGAGTTAACCATAGAATCAAAATATTTTTATGAGAGCCCAGAACAATATCGTAATAGCAGATTTAACTGTAATGCTAGTATTCGAAAATTATAATTATATACAAGAAATTAAAACGAGATGCAGGTGAGTGAGTTCGGTCCGTGTTTACAACCTTTTGGTTTTGGTTAATATACTGTTGACAACAATTTAAGCCTTTAAATTTTATTGGTGCTATAAATCAAATTATATGTCCTTGTCATTGTTTATTTATTGGAGGTTGTTAAGTTATTTTCTTAGTGTATTAGGCTTTTTGCACTTAATGGCGTTTGAAAATATTGCTATTTATAATTTATTCATGCTACATATTTAACTTTTTCCAGAACTGTTGGACATTAGATATCGGCTCAACATTGGAGCCGATGATATGCATTCAACATGGCTGCAAAGCCTGAATTATCACCAGCCCAAGGAATACCGAATGTGGTAGTATATGTGTCTAATGACAATTTTGCACAGGCATATGCTGTGGGCCAGCAAAATGTTGCACAAAGTGCACATCCTGTTATACAAAATGGGGCCTACCCACCACATTCCATGGCCACCGTGGGGCCATCAAAGTGCTTCATTGATAAAATTAAACCCCCAGAGTACCAAAACAATGGACTTATACAACAACAGGGCAGTTTTTTCTCCAATAACGCTGTGATATCTCAGAATGGTTTCTCGGTTAATAATCTTACCGAGTATCAGAATATCAATGTGTTAAACCAAATTAAAAATGTTTCGTATACCGGTAATAATGAACTGTTACCACCTGGTGACAGACAATCGGGGCCTGGTAGGCCTCAAGAACTTAATAAGGTGCGTGAAGAGTGTGATTATTTGGAAACAGGTTGCGTCGTGATGGGTGGTGATGGTCAAAGTGTCCGGTGTGATTCTGTGCGATCTGAAGCAGCAGAGAGTAGTTGTAGCAGTCTAAGCTCCACTGACGAAGGGCTTGTGGTCGTATCCCAGGCCCCAGAAATGGTGGTTTATGACAGTAGTAGTGTTAGTGTGAGACATGGTGGAGTGGTGTTGACTGTGGGGCCTAACGGAGGGCAACCGCAGACGCAACCTAGTGCTTCTATTGTGGGAACTATTGGAACAGCACAACATCTACCAATAACAGTGCCATTTGGTTGGAAGAGGTTATTATCTAACGGGACCATTATCTACATCAGGTAAGTCAGTTTAAGGTTTCAAAATATAGTATGTATGAATAGACAATAAAGATATATTTAACTAATTATTTGCTTTGTAACCTTTTATCTGTTTAAATTCGGATTAGTGTTATCTTTTATTTTGATATCAAACTTTTCATTTTATGTAACACTTTAATGTTTCATGTATTACATGAAATCATATAAAATAAAAATGTACAAATTTTTGAAGGCATTTTTTTTATTGTTGTAATTATTCAAACATTAAGCTATTTTTACAAATACTGGACTTATTTTATTTAATTTTTTTCCTGCGCAAATAATCTATTTTAGTTTTATTGAATATATTATATTAGGTATACGGTGGTGTCCAAAATCGATGTTTTTTTCATAAATTTTTAATTTTTTTGCTGAACAATTGCTTTAAATATATATGTTTTTAATAAATGAATTAATCAACAACTAAGTGATTGACTTTTTAAACCTTGTTTGTATAAATTTTAATATTACTGAATTATTTTATTTTTATTTTATATTAACTTTTAATTTATTGCATGGATTCTAAGGAGTGTTAGAATAATATTTAATAAGGAAAAGAATATCTTAAATTGTTTTTAACATGGATGACGTAATTAATAATTATAATGCTGTATGATAACAAATTACCATAGTAACAGTAACAGTAACAAATATTATTGGTATTGGAATGTGTTCCTGCAAAACTCCAGAATCTTAGTTTTCTATATAAAAATAATGATATGTTGGATATTCGAATAATTTTTTTGTCGTGTTTGTTAAAAGAAATAACTTTCATTTCACTGATAGAAAATATTACATTTATCTTAAATCTTTACCGTTCCGCTGTAAATATAAATTACACTTTCTTGCTTTTCGAAATTAATTTAGGACCATGAAATAATATAGACAGACATACCTATATGAAATTCCTCAGTGCTACTTTCTAAATCGACGTTGTCATTGCATGTGTTAACATTATACCGTACACATAGACTTTCTCCAATAGATTCTCTTCCGAACTCCGTTAAATCTTTCATCACGAGAATTTTGTTTGGATCGGAGTTGTAAGTTTTCCACTCGTGAGTATAGTTTTCGACGAGATTAGAAAACATACTCTCGCCGTATTACCGATATGAACACACGCCATACTACAAATTCTAAATTTATTGTGTAATTTGAGAACTGAAATTCATTTAATCTGCCTTAGAAATTAATAAATACGAAATGCTTTATCGGGTATCAGATTAGAATACTTGTTGGGGTCATTGGCACGTTCATTTAAGAGGTTCACGTACTTCCAGGTGTTTTATCTACGATCTATACTGCTCATTCAATTGTGAATGTCGTTTGATTCGATTGTTAGAAGTTGCCGGTCTTTATCTAACACAGAATGTTTTATTCATTTAATAAAGAGTTGTAAAAGCATAATTGAAAAAAATATTTTTTATGTACAAGAAATTAATTCTTTTGCAGATGAGGCACGACACTTTATGAGTTCCCATGTTTGTTCGTTTGTTTATAATCGTAAAAATATGTTGAGAAGTTTGTATTTATCTTCTAGCATATTTTTTTACGTTTTCTTTTTGGAAAATACACAGAGAAATATCGAAAATGTTCTAGTTCATCGTTTTATATTTGAAATCGAAAGAGTCCGGGAGATGTGGTTAGCGAAAATTATTTCTTTTTATAATAAATATGTAATTCTCTCCTTAGTAGAATAACTTTTACCAAACTGATTTATTATTCCACTGTCCGGGAAGGTTTTTCGTGGTTTTCCTCTTCATAAATGCTGAGAGCCAAAGATTTTAAGTCGTTCCACGAGTACGGACGTAATAATAACTATGATATACAAATGTTCCCTGTCTGTAATTGACTTTGAGCACTTGGGAAAGTGAAGACATGGATTGTCATTATTATTATTGTGTATATAATAGAAATAATGTATTGTGTGACTTGCCTTTTATTTTTAACTCAAATGTTTACTCATACTCTTTTCCTATCCCATAGCACTACTTTGGAATATTAATAAAATGAAAAAAAACATGTTTTTAGGTCGATTTATATTACAAAGAAATAATTTCTGAATATAGTTAAGTTCTTGTTCTACAGTTTATTGTAAATATATTTTTTAAAATTAAAAATTGCAGATTATGTTTCATTCAGCAATTTGAACAATGTATTATTATTATTTCGCATACTAAAGTGTGTTGTAGGAAGGCTAGTTGCGCATAAAACCGGATTTCAATGTATTTTAAAAGATTTTGAAATATAATTTTTTATTCTGAAATTTTCTGTTTTAGACTGTGTTTCTGTTTTACAAATTTTCTCATACTCATATTTTTGTATAGTTTCTTTGACGAATTTTGCTGTTATTAAGAACTTGACTTTTTAGTTTTTTTTCTTTTAAATTATATAAATTATAACTTATTTAGATGTCATTCAATCAAATAAAATAGTATTAATTATACTGGCCCTGTTAAGATGGTGTTCACATTTTATGACTATAATTAACATTTATTAATGTTAACATGAAAATAAATGATCAATTTGCATTTTTGTATTAAAGCCGATATAAAAACATTTTCAATCTATTCCAGTAAACAGCAAAAAACGTATTATTTATTGCTTCTAATATTTTCGTACTTACAAATTATTCATTATTAAATTTTAAATATTTTTAATTAAAAAAATATTGATTAAAATTACTTGTTCCATTTTCCAATCTCTAGTTTCCTTATATAAATTTTATTAAATAATTGATTATTTTATAAATAATCATGAAATTTCTAATTTCACGTACTATTAAAATATTGCCAAAAACCATTCTTCTTATTTCTTAAATTAACTGTAATAGTATCGACAAGCAATGTTTTTTATATATTGGGTAAATATTGTGAAATAAGTAAATAATTTTGGGAAAAGTTAGTCCAGGTATTGATACAATTTATCAAAAAAACACGCCAGTTATTCGAAATATTAATCGTATTTCATACTTTCTAATTTACATTATTTCTTTGCTTGAATTCGATTTATAAATTGTGGTTTTTTATTTCACGAAATAGTCTATTTCTTTTGCAATAAACATATAGAAAGAAGAAATATGTTGGAAAGGTATGATTTGTAGACATTCCGTTTATATTGTATTTTATTTGAAATTTTTTTGCTCTATCGCCGTTAAATACTTGACTTTACATTAAATAACTATTTTGTTATATAGTACATAAAGTTTTTATTATCTTGGCAGTTTTATAATTACTTTTGAATTTTTATTTCCTTTATAGTCGAGAATTTATATTGTAAATAAATAATTTGTAAATTAATAGTGTGCGTAGAAAGTTTGAGAAAGTACTTCACTTTCACAACATATTTATTAAGTATTTTTTTTAGGAAATATGTATTAATATGTCAATTGCAATGCCACACAATATACATTTTAAAGGGTAATTAAATATTTAAAAAAGAATACATTAAGTGTCTAAACTAATTCGCATCTTACTGTATATAAATGAATATGCTTCTAACCTAAAATTGATTTCTCTTCTCGCCCATTTTTATCTATAACAGCCATATTAACGATAAAGTAAAACATATCTTCACAAAATTTTATTATTCTTTTGTATATATATGAACATATTTAAAATTTTAGATTTTAGATTTAAAAGTAAAAGCGTGAGATTTTTATTTTTGTTGTATTTTAGAAATATGTTTTAATAATAACACAGACCTGCAAAAAAAATACATTGTTGTTTTAACTTTAGTTACTTTTTTTTGTGTTTTTCAGTGCTGTACTCAAAAACGAAAATAGTTTTTTTCTGTCACGCAGGGTTTCTCACAATAAATATGTAGTTTAGGAATAGTAAGCTAAATACAAAAAATTATGGAATGTAAAGGGTGTTTCAAATTTCACGGTTTCTTTAAAGAATAAATAAAACACATAATTTGCATTCACTTTCAAACACTTTTTATTAGTAATTAAAGTATCAGTTATGACATATATATGCGAAAAAGCAGCTTCACAAACGTCCACTTTTTTGTTAAAATTTTCAATGACATTTTGACATAATTGAGGCTCTATCTCTCCAATGACACGAATAATTTCATCTTTCAAAACAGGAATTAATTGTGGATTGTTTTTATAAACCCAACTTTTCACACAACCCCAAAGAAAATAGTCTAACGGTGTCAAATCACGTGATCTTGGTGGTCAATTAACATCACCGTTTCTTGAGATTACACGTGCAGGAAAATTTTCTCTCAATAAATCAATCGATTCGTGTGCAAAGTGATATGTAACGCCATCCTGTTGAAACCACATATCCTCTAGATCAATATTCATTAATTCAGGCCACAAAAATTCGGTTATCGTCCGACGATATCGATCACCATTGACAGTTACAGCTTCACCAGTAGTATTTTCAAAGAAGTACGGTCCAATCACTTGACCATAATGTACTAAACAGTAACTCGTTTAGGATGCATAGGTTTTTCATAAATAATTCGTGAATTTTCCTCACCCCAGGTACGGCAATTTTGTTTATTAATATAGCCACCAAGTTCAAAATGTGCCTCATCGGAAAACCTTATTTTTTGAGAAAAATCAGCTGGTTGTTCATTGATCAAATTGACAAATGAACGACGTTTCAAATGATTTAATGGCTTCAGTTCCTGTGTTATTTAAACCTTATATGCCTTCAGAGCTAAATCCTTGTGTAAAATACGCCATATTGTTGATCCACTAAGTCCAAGTTGTTGTGAACATCGTCGAATGGACATTTCATGATCTTCAGCAACAGTTTCACGAACCAAACCAATATTTTCTTGTAAACGACCACTACGACTGTATTTTTCACTTTTTCGATCTTCCACGGAACCGGTCTCTTGAAATTTTTTAATAATTCTACCAATAGTGCTTTCAGATGGACGATTATGTAAACCATAAAATTCACGTAATTTTCTAAAAACTCTTTTCACAGAACTCTGATTTTCATAAAATAATTCAACAATTTGAACGCGTTGTTGTACCGTGTACGAAGCCATAAATGTCATACATTACACTTTTTAAATGGCCACATACCCAGACAAATTTAGTGCGCCAGCTATATTTTATTTATTCTTAAAAAAACCGCGCAATTTGAAACACTCTTTATATTTTATTTTACATGTTATTAAAATCATAAGTAACCAAACATTTTTCATAAAAACAACACAAAATTTGTGAAAGTGAATGATCTTATTTATAGTCCCTGTAATATCGCTTTCGCTTTCCATCAAAACTTCTTTTTGTGCTTCATCTGCTGTAGGATCGGTAGAGATCGTTCCTATTCAACATCCAGCAGTAGTCTGCTATCACGTTAACATTCCACTTTCCTTGATATCGCTTTTCCATTTCCTTCATATCTTGGCGAAATCTTTCACCTCGTTCCTCGCTGACAGCACCAGGTTTGTGTGGAAAGGAGTCTAGATGTTAATGGAGAAAATGTGCTTTGAGGCTCATGTTACAGCTTAAATTCTTGAAGATTTCCAAACATTTCAGCTACAATGGCCTTGAACATACTTTGTGGGAGTCCAAGGTTTATCATGATCGCATCGCCTAACTTCATCCCAAAGTAAGCAAAGTAAGGTTTTTTTAACGCAAGCGGACATATTTCTTTGTTGCTTTTTTACAAATAATTACCACAAATGTAGCAGAAAAAAAATTTAGATGAAATAACAGGTGCTCTAGAAGCTATCGTAAATTATATTTTACGTTGTTGATTATAATAAACAACACAAAATATAAAATGAAACACTTGCCACTTCAACAAAACTCCGAAAACACATATGTACAGTACAGAGTCAAGAGACACTGTATGAGGAACGCAAACAAAGGTTTGACAGCTCTCAGTGTTGCCACACGATCAAATTAACATTTTCTACGGCCAATCTAAGCCTAATTTTAATTATTAAGACTAAACACTGTAATGCTTACTTGCCTATAATGCCTAGTTGTCGATAATTTCAAGTGAAATTTGTATCTAAACTGTGCGTGGTGAAATTTTTTTATTATTTTTTTAAACAATTTTTCCATCGCAGGCCTGTGAAATATACATATATTTTTTTCTTTTTTAATCTGTTGGTCGTTTTGTTGTAACTATAAATTTTATTCTACTAAACAATACAGACGAATGAATAAAATAATATTAATATAATATAAATTATATTTTTTATTTTAATTAAGAAGTAAATATCTTTGGAGTTTATGTAAATGTCCGAACTAATATGACTGTTACTGAATATTAATGAATCTGACTCTAAAATAAAATTAATGTCTATTTATTTGGTTTTGGTTTTTGGTGGTTATGCAAACAAAGTAAACAAAAACGATTTGTTTGCTTTTAATGATACTGATGGTTTTTTTTATTTTAATACAATTTTATAATTCCTTTATCAAAATTAAGTAAAATAAATGTCGAATAAAATATTCAAAATATTATATTTAAAAAATATTTATTTCCAATAAAGATCCTACTCATTCCAATGGAAAATACTAAAAAAATATTTTAGTTATTTGTATGGATTATACTATTACGAATCATTTTTTTAGGGAGTTAGAGAGTATTTTTTAAATAGTTTTCTAAATAAAAATTCGTATTTGTATTTTTTGTTCTTGCTTCAAAATATTATTTTTGGTCCCCCTAGTAAAGTCTTTGTAATTGCATTTTAATTTCTTCGTGTCGTGTCTAAATTAAATATAAATTTTATTTATTATTGATAGATAATTTTATTTTGTGTGTTGGAGGGTATCCACTTATTTTAATGTATTTAACGGTCATTTAATTTCACTTTGTATACGTCATACGCGTGGGGGGACAAAATATTACGACCTAATCGGGATTTCCGGATTGACGCATGTATATATAGGAACTTATAATGCATGCATACCCTGCACATTCACTGGTATATTCGCCCGTACGCATATTTGTGTGTGACCTAAACAGAGAAATGTTTCAGCTGCTGCCGTTGCCGCTGTTCCTAAAAGGGATCAATATCCCTTGTCTTTTTGTGTCGGTCGCCATAAATCTTTCACTCACTCCGGGTGCCCCCTCCCCCCGTACCATACAGTCCTTCTGAAAAGTCACAGACTCCAATGCCGTGAACAAAATTTACAACCTTCTTGTCCATTATACTGCCGCACAAGTAATTATTACCTTCGCTTAGTAAAAGAAAAATTCCTCAAGTGGCCTGAGTTGTATAATCTTTTATTTCGAGCCATCGCCATCACGCTTCTTCTCGCTTCGTTTTATTATATTTGCGTTGTTTCATTTATTCTTGTTTTATTGTTATTTATCTTATTGTGCGGTATTTTACGATGGACCTTCTTTCTTTCTTTTTAGTTTACGGTCAATATGGCATTTGAACAAGGTAAAATTAATAAAGTGATATATCAATTTTATTATTTATTTATATTAACGAAATGTTAAATTAGAATAATTTAAAATTACGTTCATGTTTAGTAGTACGAAATATGATTTTTTGCAAAAAATATTGCGGATGAATGTACATTTATGTAAATATTGAAATGTCAGTGAATAAAATACTTTTTTTATTTTGTAAGATTAATAGTTTGAACGTCCATATATGAATACAAACTGATTTTAATTAAAACATAAAAATATTAATTTACTTACTTTTAAAGAATAATATCATATCTCCCTCTCTCGACCAATACATAAATGTATTGACCGACAAAGCAAGAACGCTTCTATCTTACAGATCGGAGACTATGTTTCCAGTGTATAATAGACAGAAACTTACATCTAGGCTTTATGCCAATTAAAGAATGTTAAAAAGGAATCATTCTATTATTAATAACACCCTATCAACTACATATGTTTCATCGAATTCACGAATCGTCAGGTTGATTTGTGTTATTAATGAACGATTCCTTCGGAGTGTTTATCATATCTTTCGATACAGAAATAATGAATAATATCATATCTCCCTCTATCGACCAATACATAAATGTATTGACCGACAAAGCAAGAACGCTTCTATCTTACAGATCGGAGACTATGTTTCCAGTGTATAATAGACAGAAACTTACATCTAGGCTTTATGCCAATTAAAGAATGTTAAAAAGGAATCATTCTATTATTAATAACACCCTATCAACTACATATGTTTCATCGAATTCACGAATCGTCAGGTTGATTTGTGTTATTAATGAACGATTCCTTCGGAGTGTTTATCATATCTTTCGATACAGAAATAATGAATAATATCATATCTCCCTCTCTCGACCAATACATAAATGTATTGACCGACAAAGCAAGAACGCTTCTATCTTACAGATCGGAGACTATGTTTCCAGTGTATAATAGACAGAAACTTACATCTAGGCTTTATGCCAATTAAAGAATGTTAAAAAGGAATCATTCTATTATTAATAACACCCTATCAACTACATATGTTTCATCGAATTCACGAATCGTCAGGTTGATTTGTGTTATTAATGAACGATTCCTTCGGAGTGTTTATCATATCTTTCGATACAGAAATAATGAATAATATCATATCTCCCTCTCTCGACCAATACATAAATGTATTGACCGACAAAGCAAGAACGCTTCTATCTTACAGATCGGAGACTATGTTTCCAGTGTATAATAGACAGAAACTTACATCTAGGCTTTATGCCAATTAAAGAATGTTAAAAAGGAATCATTCTATTATTAATAACACCCTATCAACTACATATGTTTCATCGAATTCACGAATCGTCAGGTTGATTTGTGTTATTAATGAACGATTCCTTCGGAGTGTTTATCATATCTTTCGATACAGAAATAATGAATAATATCATATCTCCCTCTCTCGACCAATACATAAATGTATTGACCGACAAAGCAAGAACGCTTCTATCTTACAGATCGGAGACTATGTTTCCAGTGTATAATAGACAGAAACTTACATCTAGGCTTTATGCCAATTAAAGAATGTTAAAAAGGAATCATTCTATTATTAATAACACCCTATCAACTACATATGTTTCATCGAATTCACGAATCGTCAGGTTGATTTGTGTTATTAATGAACGATTCCTTCGGAGTGTTTATCATATCTTTCGATACAGAAATAATGAATAATATCATATCTCCCTCTCTCGACCAATACATAAATGTATTGACCGACAAAGCAAGAACGCTTCTATCTTACAGATCGGAGACTATGTTTCCAGTGTATAATAGACAGAAACTTACATCTAGGCTTTATGCCAATTAAAGAATGTTAAAAAGGAATCATTCTATTATTAATAACACCCTATCAACTACATATGTTTCATCGAATTCACGAATCGTCAGGTTGATTTGTGTAATAAATGAACGATTCCTTCCGAGTGTTTATCATATCTTTCGATACCGAAATAATGAATAATATCATATCTCCCTCTCTCGACCAATACATAAATGTATTGACCGACAAAGCAAGAACGCTTCTATCTTACAGATCGGAGACTATGTTTCCAGTGTATAATAGACAGAAACTTACATCTAGGCTTTATGCCAATTAAAGAATGTTAAAAAGGAATCATTCTATTATTAATAACACCCTATCAACTACATATGTTTCATCGAATTCACGAATCGTCAGGTTGATTTGTGTTATTAATGAACGATTCCTTCGGAGTGTTTATCATATCTTTCGATACAGAAATAATGAATAATATCATATCTCCCTCTCTCGACCAATACATAAATGTATTGACCGACAAAGCAAGAACGCTTCTATCTTACAGATCGGAGACTATGTTTCCAGTGTATAATAGACAGAAACTTACATCTAGGCTTTATGCGGATATGTACTTACTTTTAATTTATTAATTATTAAAGATCACGATATTTACAAGCTTTTGATTTTTTTAAAAATATTTCTAACAAACAAAACTGAATTAGTGAATTAGTATACTCTATTTGCTTTTTCATTTTTGCAGTAAAATACTAAAATTTCCATTTAATGAAAGTTTTATTGTGAGACGACAAATAATTTTCGTAAGAACAAAATACTCATTTAGTTAATTATTTATAGCGTTAGTATTGAAAAAAGTTTAGTATTAAAACCTAAGCGTTAATTGAAATAGATTATATTTTATAATTTGTCGTCAAATATTGCTTGTAAAGTTTATGTCGATTTTGAAAGACGGAGAAAATTCGATTACACATATCTCTTTCAGCAAAAAAGATTTAAAAGATGTAAAATGAATTTTTGATAAAAGCAAGCAGTAACACTGACGTGACTTATGAATTATTAAATGACATGTAGAAAAATGGAAGCACTAAAATAAAGAGCGAAGATGTGGATCAAATAGTACTGTATGTCAGCGAAATGTTTGCCACAATTCCAACGCCATTACAAAAAGCTTGGTGTTACTACATTTTCAAAGGGTTATGTTTGGGTAAATTATTAAGACACTTTAATAAATCAAAAGCAACATTATATTGGATTTCAAATATGTATCAAATTCCGTATTACAAATACGGATATAGATTTTACATGATCGTTACAGATGTTTTAAGTATGAATCCAAAACAAAGCTCCAGAATGTTGGATGGAAATTACAAGAATAGGGACAAAGCTAAAAACTATTCTGATTTGTTTTTACTATTTCAATCAAGAGGTCATTATTCACAAAAACTCTGTTTTACTTTGTCGAACGATCAATGGTGATGGATGCAGCTAATCGCTTTTGCACGATAATGTGCCATCTTATCCCTGGACTATTGTAAAACACTTTTTGAGCAAAAGCTAAGTATGTATGTTATAAAGCAATTTACAAAAATTGACCGAGCCAAACATTGTATCGAAACTGTGAGAATATTGATTGATGTAAATAATTAGAACAACTGCTTTGTCGAAAAATTCTAATTTTGGCCGCTTTTTATATCATATATGCAGGCTGGTCAAAGATTCACGGATAATCATGGTATAAAACTATCAATGAATCAGTAGAAACGATATGACAAAATGCTGAAACTGGTAGCCATTGGTTTGAAGACAAACCTGTAGCTTTTGTGAAATTGAATTTCGGACGCGGTGCAACATATCTGAGGTAATTGTATTGTTGCGTTAATTCTATTTATTACTTCTTGTTCGTCGGGCGTCCGTTCAACAATGTTTTTGTAATTCGTGCATTATGAGCTTGTGCATTATCGTGCATGTAATACATGCTGATTTGGACATTTAATGGAACATTATCTAGTACTTCCCCTAATACATTTATGTATTCATTTGTATTTAGTCTATTTTGAAGAAATATTGGTCATATAATTTGGAAGTTTAAGATGCTTAGCTAAACATTCACAGAAAACGGTGTCTAAATCCTCCAATGCTGCGACTGTTGAAGGCAACATCAATTGTGCATATACATTCATCATTCCATAAAATAAGTAATAAAATGGATTTTCTTGATTTTTAAAATTGTATTGCAAAACATAATTCTTTGCAAATCTTCGTATGAAGATTGTACTTTTGTAACATAAAACGGTCTTAAAAAGCTTTCCGTAAGCGCTGAAAGAATTGTTGTCTTACTCGGAATGTTCATTTCCTAAGTTATTTGTCTGGTGCTTCAAGTAGGATCCTGATGAATAATATTCCTTACTCAATTTGGATCGTACGACGATACCTTGATCTACCTGTCTCACGTTAACTGGGAACAAATGTGCCTGTTTCAGGAAGTATCTGATCCAATCTTTGAAGTGTATTGGTAGATGGGTACTACCGATATGGATGTCGTATTACATATTTATCTTAAAAATTAGAAATTTTCAGTTTCACACCGTAAAAACGCATACTTATATGTAATTGCTTTGTCTGTTATTTCTGTACGGTAAGGGCGTGTATATTTTTAAAGATACTGCTATTATAACAGGTTTATGAGTGTTGAAAATGTAATAGATTTTGCTGTGTATAAGCGTTTAGATTGAGTTTAAGAAGTTTTTATAAGGCATTCGTCAATTGGGTTTTTGAGAAACATACTGGAGAATTTTAAGCGATGCAGGTTGGGTAAATAAAAATAAATGAATCTGGGATGTAGAAAATGTGGATGTGATTGAAGAAAAATTATTTTCATACGTAATTCTTTACATTTGTATATTATATTGAAATACAATTACCATTTTTATATTTACAAGAAAATTGCAGCAGCTGTTATCAAAACATTTGATGAATACTGTTTCTGGATTCTATGTTTGGTCAAGGTTTGAATTCAAAATTCGTCGATATTTGATTTTTAATTGTTCAATTTAAGAAGGAACTTTTAGATGTTATTTCATAATTTGTGATCTTTTAAAAGAAGATTTCAAGAGCTACTTTTTTATTTTATTTATTTTTCGAACTATTATTAAAATCTGCAAGCATTGCATTAAAAAGTATTTACCTTCTTAGAGAAAGTGCTAGCTTAAATGCTGCTTTACTTAATTAATTAATTTCAACCGCTTTTTATACTGAACATATAATGCAGGGACTGCAGAACGGCGAGGGACTCGAACTCCCGATCTCATTCTCTCCGGGAATGTGCCATCACCCTTAGACCACCAAGACAGGAAACTCGAGTGTGTTTAATGTGCCATAAATTTAATAATTGTTTCCATAATGCAATTTATGACACATTACAAGAACTAGAATTCATTGTCTCTGAGATCTAATGGTGATGGACATTTTCGGAGAGAATGAAGATCACGGGCTTGAGTCCCGCGCGGAGAACAGAAATTTTTTCAAAAATTTCTGCATTACATATACGATACGATGTAAAAAGTGGTTAAAATAAGAATTTTTCAATTTAATATCGTAAAAGCGCATATTTATATATTACATCGGGGTGTTTATGGATGCTTATACACATATTTTACGATTATATAACAAGGACAAAATCGTTTAGAGATATCATTAGTTGCTGAAATATTATTATTATTTCAAAAGTCGTTCGAACGTAAGGTATTTACTAAACGTTTTATATGTTGCCTGCTAATTATATGGAAAACAGGCAGGTAGCTACTACCTTTGTATAAATGATTATCGTTTGGTTAACCTTTTACCTGCTCCTAATTGTAACTTTGTATGTAGTCCTCTTGTCGTAAAATTATCCACAGATTGAGATAGAAACGGAGACAAAATGGCTTTCCCTGCGCGCTCGGGAAGCTAATTAGCGAATAGTTTAGTTCAGCTGGTGCTTCTCTCTCTTCACATGCGAACGTACACCGAAAGAGGAACGTATTAGTAGATATATGTATATATTTATGTGTATATATATGTATATGTGTGTAAATGCGTTAACATTATCATGAATCTAAGCAATTTAACCAGTTAACAGCTGTTTGAATTTGATTCATGAATTGTCGACGCGTTAATTGCGTCTGTTCTGATTTGAATGTTGTGTGCTTTAGATTAACACACATATTCACACACATAATGTAATGCTCTTGTATATAAGTTGAGCGAATTTATATTTCCATTTAATATTAATTGATTTAAATAAGTTGTTTCAAATAATTAATATTAACTGAAGCAATAATTCAGTCAAATATTGGGGATTAATGAGCGTTTCCTGTAAATGTATTATTAATAAACATTAAGCAAATAAAATTAAAAAAAATACTTAAGTTTAAGTATGCTATATTAAGAATGCAGTTTTACTTGATTGGCAAGTTGGGTCTACTTTAGGTTGCTCATAAATGGCTTTTTTGTTGTAATCCAGTGCCCCATAATCTTGTACGAAATGGCTGACCGTTTTTAGAGCTCTACTGGACAATTTGAAATCAAGGTCTCCATTTTATACCTGTCAATTTTTTTCAAGAATTGTCTAACAAACTTGAGTAATACTCTATTAATATTTTAAATTGGTTTCCGTCGAACGAGAGCAATTCCCCAGGGTTTTTGTGATATGGCTCATCATTAAAAGCTTTACTGTGTTTATGCTTGGATCTGTTTCCGCAGAACGTTCTATATTGAGTTTTGGTTCATATGCGTACTCTTTCCTGTACGCTCTGGTCCAAAATATAATGAGAGATTCTTCTCTGGCAAGGTTATCAGTTTTTTTTGCTTTTCCATGATTCTAATTTTACTACATTTCGCTATGCCAGCTCCCTGTGTTCTTTATGATATGCTTATATCCACTCTTGGACATGTTTTTAGGTCTTCTCAATGTTTCTAAGCCTTTTTGCGGTTCTCATCCCCAGTATATTCTATTTTGACCTTTGGTTCATTTATCTATTCGCTCTTGGTATTTAGACACTCCTCTAGTACCGGTTGAACTCCAATCTGCAGTGAGACTGACCCTTCTCCAGAAGACCCATCAGTATTTTCGTTTCCTACGATTATCCAGTGTTTCCACACCTGTAGCAGGTTTGCCATATTCAGCTGCACTTGCTCTTATGACACTTTCCAAACTAGCTTGAATGCAATCGTACAGTTCCTTCATGTGGATCCGCTTACTTGAATAAACCTTCATGTTAATTTCTTCCGCACATTTGCAAAAATCTGTCGAAATACCAAAGTCTCTGTTTCCTAAAAGAAAAACTGCAGGTTATTGTCGAGCATTCGCAGTATACATATGTATATCTGTTCGAGTAGCATCCTATCTATATCTTTCTCAAGCTCTCCTACAAAGCTATTATTTGTCTTTATAAGCACATACAGTAACTAAGTTGTCATTATCAGTATGTTTTACACAAAGGATTTTGTATAACAATGAGACTGATAGTTGTCGAATAAGAATTCGCTGAAATTGTTTAACTATTATTCATTGTTTTGCCCAACTTCTTAACCCTTAAAAAATCAATTAATAATTTTCTGTTTTATTATAGAAATGTAGCAAAATTTCATTTATATCTGAAAATGTCCTCTTCAAAATGCACATAATCGACTGCGATGGGTGTCCTTACTTTTGTTCGCTTCTGAACAGTATGCAAACATTTGAAGATTTGCTATACAGAAATTTTGTTCATTTGCAAAACTAAGGTACCTGTGTGATCAACTCGTTTATATGAAATCTTCAAGGTCTTAGATATTCGTTTTGGTCAGAAAAGACTTCTTTGTAATTGCAAATATGCAATTCATTTTCATAAAACTTCAACCCTTTTTGATTCTGGCATTGAATATTTTCAAATCTAATTTTCTGTTTCTGTCAATGTAGGTTGATATGTTTTTTTGATATTCCATTAATATTTTTGGTACCCACTTTGCACTAAAATTTTCGTGTTCCTTGCATTAAACTTTTTGCTTCTTATTACTTTTCAAGTAATTTTATTTTCGAACTTCTCTTTCTGATAATTTCAATTCAGACTTTTATCGGCCTTTCTTCATCTTGGAACACTCAAATAGACGACAGGTGTTTATTTTCTGACTCGTATGATAAATCCAAGATTGGTAGTGTTGAAGTGATCTAAAGTTTTTTGACACCAATCCACCTTAGCCGCTTTCCGTTCTTCGGTCAACAGATTCGGTATCTAACGGGTAATTAATTTTTTTACGCACAATTCTATACGTAATTTTTTTTTAATTGAGGTCTGAAATCCCAATAATGCTTTAATCTGGCGATATGTCACATATCGATCTTCGTTGATGATCTTGCGCACAGCATCGACGTTTTCCTGCTCTTGGATCGTCGCTACGACTAATTCGTTCACGTTTGAATTCTCCATACCAATGAGAAATTGTGGTGCTTCATTGCCGAAAACAGAAACCAACTCGGCGAAGCATTCTTGTTGAGATAACTGCCTTCGAAAATTATAAAAAATTATTCAACTAACTTGCCAGCTTTGACAGTTCGTTGTAGCTACAACACTACACGTATCGCACTGAAACATTGGATTTAGGTTAACTAAAGATGGAGGTTAATCTTTAGTACTAACATTTGATTAAGAGTGCCTTCTATGTCCCACTATGTGCAAAACCTAAAAGACATCCCACGTACTAATGGGGGTACAAAAGCACAACGACACAACAGGTAACACCACTGGCTTCTTCTACTTTCGAAAAGGTTTATTTCTTTTTAAACAGAGGGTGTATATCCCTGTATAGTTTTTGTAGTTATCTCCGTTTATTTTCTATTTTGAACGCACTATAATTTATTTCGTAACAATTCCAGCGTTTCGGTACGTTAATTTACCAGACGCGATAGAATTTGAAAGATAGACCGTCGCAAATAACCATTTCGAAAATTTAACTTCATGGTGTGCTTCTAGTCCGCTATCGTCGTTAGAATTAACAGGCCAAAGCCCACCCACATGCGCGCACACACACATAGGCACGAACACACATACATAATTATATACAGCTACGTCCGAATAAATGGTGAATAACAGGAGTGGAATCTTCGTACCAATACGTATGTATCGATGTATGCAAGCGTATTGTAACGGAATGGTGGAACCTGACACGATCCAATTAATGCGGTTTGGAGCCGGTGCCAATTTGTAAATCAATTGTCCATGTCACAACGGCGCGCCGCTTTATATTATTCGTCCACGTTGCAAATTGGTTTCAGTTTGATGTGCCGTAGCACGCCATTTACCAGAAACTATCTGTCTCTCGAATCAGACCCAACCCAGTATCGGTATGTTTATTAACTTTAATGCTGATGTCATTGGATTTCGTCGAAGAAAATGGGAAAGTATTTAATGGAAGCCATTCGCTTTTATTTACTCTTTCGATAAATTTACCCTAATAAGATTTCGTAGTGGCATATTTGATATACATGCATTTAGGTCTCGGTACACAAAAATTCTATTTTCGGAAGCAGCAATATAATCAAACTTTTGTTGAAATTTGTTTCAAGTTATTCAAAATATGACTTATTTTTACAATTATTGGATAGCTCGGAAAGTAGTTTCATTTCCTTGCGAGAGTTGTTAGTTGTATTTTTAATCAGCCAACATAGTTCTAAAGACACTGGTTATTATATATTTTGACACCACATATTTCAAAGTTTCTTATGAAGTAAAGTTTTGAAGTCTGTGTTTATCATGATTTTGAAAATGGAAAACAAAAATGAGCATTTTCGACATATTTCGCTTTTTTATTACCGAAAAGGTAAAAGTGAAGCCGGAATAAGAAAGTGTGAAGTTGATCGAGAAAACATCTTAACAGAACGCTAGCACTAAAACTGTTTTACAAAATTTCGTTCTGGTAATTTCGACGTCAAGGATGTACCTCGTTCTGGAAAGAGAGTTGAAGCTGATGAGGATAAAACAAGTAATGGATTTAATCAAATCGCCGAATAACGTTACAAGAAATTGCTTCGAAATTAAATTTGTCGATGTCGACCGATCATGATCCTGTGGAACAATTTAGTTACACATCAGATTATATTTGAGTTCCATGTGTTCTCAAAAAAAAAAAAAGAATTTGCTCCATCAAATTGACGTCTGCGATTCATTTCTGAAAAAATTATAAGTGAGGGTTAAAAATAGATTGTTAAACGCAAACGATCATGGAGCAGAAAAGAACCTGCCCAAAATACTTCAAAAACTGATATTTAAAAAAAGTGTTTTGTTTGGTGGGAGTTCTAGAGAATTGCTTTTTTGAGCTTTTATCAAATAATTGACAATTAATTTGGACAAACCAAGTGATTCCATGAGACACAAGCGGCCAGAATTGAGTAACAGAAAAGATGTTTGTTGCAAGCGTCGTAGTTCGTCGTCAATAGTGGAAACTTCATCAGCAGTTCGAGTATTTGATTGTTCACAATACATCTTCTGAACATACAGTCTTTCAAGAATCCTCATGAGAAGCAATATAATATAGTAAGATCGGGTAACCGTGCAAGCTAAGCGATGTCTTCAAAACGAAAGATAGATAACAGTTCTGAACAGTCCATGAACAACGGTCGCATTGTTTCACGCTGTGTGAGCTGTTAAACCATTCTTCTGAAAATAAAGGATCTACAAGTCCAAGCAAAATTCAACAAAGTTTTTCAGCATAGTGACATGTCGTTAACAGTCACTGCTTCTTGATTTTCAAAAAAAAAAACGCTCCATCCCGACTGATCGTACAAAAATGACGTTCTTTCCTCCACCCTTTCCTTCTACGCTGCCCAGTACTAGCTATTAAACTTTCGAAATATTCAAGTTTGTAATGTATCTGACTGCTCCATGCCACCTTGTACATTTAAACAAATTACCCTAATATCGATTAATTTCTTTTTGATAAAGTATGTAATAGAGATACCGTAAAGATATGATATATTATACATAGAGATTTTGATTATTGTACTTTTTAACAATTTGTCTATATATTCTTGAAAAACAGTTGTGCCCAATTCAAGTTTCATTCTTGATTTCTCACATGACAATTATTTTTTTTGTTTTTCGTTCATATCATCTAGATATCCATGCCGCAGGTTAATGACAAAATGCAACGATATCGTTACCCGTCCTGCAGAGCACGGTCGACTGAGTTCACACAACGTTAAGAAACACTATAATAGCTGCACTAAATCATCGTCGAAGAGGTGAACGCGTGTTCTTTGTTGGCATCTCGATGTAATGCATACATAACCATGTGTAGTAAAGCGTAAAGGAAATTAAACAATCGTACATCTGCTGTATTGAGAAATACACCTTAAATAATACCCAGTGTAATGAAAGTAATGAAATTATATAGAAAGTATTAGCACTGGCAGTTACGCAAATCCCAAATAGAAAATGTGGTTA
Source organism: Dermolepida albohirtum (assembly GCA_031893035.1). Classification (NCBI taxonomy): domain Eukaryota; kingdom Metazoa; phylum Arthropoda; class Insecta; order Coleoptera; family Scarabaeidae; genus Dermolepida; species Dermolepida albohirtum. Next base: position 482,237 of record JAVIWB010004424.1, on the reverse strand, counting down.
TTCATTCATGAAGATTTGCTTTAAATAATGACTTTTTTCTGATTTGTACGAAATTGTAATTGTTTCCGCTTCTTATTTTTAGATGTGGCAAAAATTTTGTGTAGAGAGGAAGTTATTACACATATAAAATCATTAAGTTTTATCAGTGATATACAACACTTATGTATTTTATAGCAAGCCATAAATCTTAAGACTACTTATGTAAGCACTGTTTCATTTACAGTCGTCATAATTTTTAGTCCTCATTTTGTTGACTTTCACAGCAACCGCATCGATTCTAATATGCCCTATGTTCCAGGTGATGAATAGGTGCTGGTTTTTGAGCAAAGGTACTGATTTTGCGCTTTCAATTCAAAGAAAGAGAAATTAGAAAATCTTTCCGTGACTTTAGATTATGTAGAGGTTTCGTGGGGATACGTAGTGGATTATTATATTGGGTGTGTATAAACTGGTACAAAATTTACATTTGATGTTATCCATTGTTAAATTCTGGATTAAAATATTGTACCATGCTTCATATGCCTTCACGAGGTTTTCGAAATTCGGACATTTAGTCTACAAATAAACTTTATTGTTCGATATCTGTTGTTAGAGATAGCTGCAATTTAGAATAAAAAAGAATTTTTAATGCTATTTCTTCATAAACATTTTCTTTTTGACTACTTATACATATATACATATATACACGAGAGTGGTCTGACAAGTTTCCGACCTCAACGTGAAGATGGCAACACTCATCAATAAAAGCTAGGGAATGTCGTTGTGTATCTATTGTCAGGTACTCATCAAAGTTTCAGCCATTTGGGACGCGCAGTTGTTATTTGACAGTCGTTTGAGAGAGTCGATGTGAGTGTCGAGTATCGAGCTGTCATTAAATATTTGTTTTTGAAAGGCAATACGCCTACGCAAATCAAAGATGAGTTGGACTCTGTGTACGGGGACTCTGCACCATCACTTACCACAGTGAAATTTTGGGCAGCTGAATTTAAACGTGGCCGTAAGAGCTTGGGAGACGATGAACGTTCGAGACGTCCAGAAACTGTAACTACTGACGATAACATCGCTAAAGTTCACCAATTGGTGCTAGACGACGTGTTTGTCACATGTTAAATTAAGATTTAGGTATAAGAAACCTGTCCGCGCGTTGGGTGCCCCGTTTGCTAATGTTAGACGAAAAACATTTTCGAATGAACATTTCCAATGGCGCAATAAATCCGAGTTTTGGCGCCGATTAATTACTGTAGACGAAACATGGATACACCATTATACGCCCGAAACAAAAATACAGTCAAAACAGGGAACTGCAAAGGAGGAACCGGCGACTGTTTTTTGAGATAGTCATGGAATTATCTTAATCGATTATGTTCAAAAAGGAAAAACTATTACAGGAGCATACTACGCATTATTACTTGACAAGCTGAAGGCAGAAATTGTGGAAAAACGGCCATATTTGCAGAAAAAGAAAATCCTGTTTCACCAAGGCAACGCGCCGTTTCACACCATGGCGAAAATCCATGAATTACGCTTTGAACTGCTTGACTATCCGCCATACTCACCAGATCTGGCCCAAGCGACTTCTTTTTGTTCCCTCATCTAAAAATTGCACTCGGAGAACAGAGATTTTCGTCAAATGAGGAGGCAATCACCTTCGTGAACAATTATTTTGTAGAGAAAAATGCCCAGTACTATTTGGACGGGGTTATAGAGATGGGAGCATCGCTGGGAGAAGTATGTAGAGTTACAAGGAGACTATATAGAAAAATAAATATAAATTAAAAAAAAATGTCTTGCATCTTTGTTAGGTCGGAAACTTTTCAGGCCATCCTCGTATATGTTTTATGCTTTTAAATTTGAATCTTAGTCTCATTCGGTTTTGCTAATTTTTGAGGCTATAATTATTGTTCTCAATTCATGACATGCAAGTATGCTAGTCATGGAATAACAAGTTTCGTTTCTTAGGAACAATCGGCCTTTGGTATATGATAGCTTCGTCTTCCTTATTAGAAGCTTAGCGTTTATTTAGCGAATATTTTTGATTTTGCCTAAATTTTGACTTAAGAACAATCGGTCTTTGGTAGGTATATAATCGTTTCCTATTCCTTATTAGAAACTTGGCGTTTAATTCCCGAAAATTTTCAGTTTCGTTGAAGTTTTCATAGATTTCGTATTACTTTTCGAAATAAAATTTTGTAAATTATATTTAAATAGAAGTTTTTTTAAAACAAAGCCAATAGGTTGGAATCGGGTACTATTTGGTAATTAATTCAATAAACTATCTGGTAACTTATCTGAGCACATTTCCTTTTTCTAAGATTTGTAAATACGGTACAAGCTTGTACTAAAATTTCACATGAAGAAGTTGATCGAATGGGTCCTGATTTCAAAATTATCTCCAAAATGATTCCATGAATTCGATTTTTAGGGCATTTTTGGCACTAATTAGCAAAAACGAGTTTATGAATTACATATCTAGGACATTTTGACACCAGTTAGTAACATGATATATTAACTAATATTGCCATATCTAAAATAATGGGATCATGTGGAATATGATGCAATACAGAGGTTATTCTTATATTCTTCTAGAGAGATAATCTGCAATGACCTACTCTATTGCAATCCAGATATATGTATTTGTACTTGTACTTGTTTGTATTATATTTTCAGCTATACATTTTTGATTAAATTGATTTTCTGAGACTGGTATCTTCAAACAATTTTCTGAATTGGAACTTTAAGTCTTTACAGTTAAAATTGTGTTCTTGCTGGAGGTTCGCAGCGGCACAGTATTTGAAGTAGTACATTTTCTTCTCGTCTCTCGCAAAACCAACACATACCTTCATTTGCTAGACTTATTGCGTAAATACGTTTAGTGTTTCAAGAGAATTGCTAAGGGACGATTTTTGATACTTATTTCCCACCTATTACGTTATTTTACAAATGAGTTTCGGATCTAGTCAAGTTAGAAAGTTGAGGGATTATAAATACTTATATTATCAGATCTTTTCTTTTGCTTTCCAAGAATACAAACTATTTTTATTTTAAGATTTGTTCCAATTGTTTTTTTACTTATATATGTTGTATCTTACATTTGGTGTTTTGGCGCGTTTCACGTCTTTATCTCATTTTCATTCTCTATTTGTAAATGCTTGTACATTGTCATATAATAAGTTATTTCTTTTCATACAGCGAGTTTCAAGGTTATGAGAAAATGAAAACAACGCTAACCTTTCATCATTGAGTCGATTAAAAAAGGCAAACCAGATTTATAACTCGAAATATTCAAACGAGTATTGTTGCTCTTGTTGAGGGGGGAGGTAAGTTTTTACTGGTATATTTCTTCTTTATAAAAGTATATAAACGCAAAGGCCAAATAAATAAAGAAACTAGTATATAAAATAGTATCAAATTTCTCTTTTTGCACTAGTTGTTACGCAAGTGAGAGAAAGTGCGCTTTAATCGATACAATGTTAAATTATCATTTGAATTAATGCAACGTGGGTGACAGTAATTTTTAAAATAGCCGTTAAATTATACTTATCATTACTGAATGTGACATCCTCTATATTTTATACCATATTTCCTAGAGTGATGAATTAACAAATCATCACCGGAATAGTTTGCCAGTAGTAACTGGATAATGGGGACGTTATAAATAAAGTCTCTACTAACTTTAATGTAGCTTTCGGGCGTTCTAATAGCGATATAAAACGCAGCTGTTTTATATTTTAGACGTCCGTCATTCACTTAACGATATCGTTTGACGAATTTTCGCAAGAAATAATGCACAATTAAAATGTTATTGTTTTATATTATGATTAGTTGCTGTATATAAACTGGAAAATAAATTTTATGCACGGGAAATAAAAGTTTGAAATGAATAAAATACAGTCTATCTGATAAGGAACGCAGTGTAATTTTCTACAATAAAAGCCAAAAGTAAAAATAGATCCAACTCTGCTGGAATTTTCTTGTGTTCAAATTATGTGCGTCTGTCGATGTTTATTAAAGTACAATTATTAAACCATCGCTGTGTTTAATAATTATGTTTTGATTTGATAAACGATATTGTGTTAGACTAATTTGTTTCTGAGGATCATTAAACTAATCCATATGTTCATGGCTAGTTTAGAGTGACCTTTATTGCGTTTTTTTTTCTTAAATAAGCTAATATTCATATCTTGCCGTGTTCGTGTGATGCGATTTTGCTCACGTTCTTAGAAGATTATCTTCTACACCTTGTTGGCAACACTTTACCGGTTGTTTGACATGCTTACACAGCTGCATCTGCAGATGTCATTTTAAAACCTTTATGATACTTACGCAAAAACATTGCTTCAAAACGTTTTGCATAGTCTGCACCTATTTCAATAAAAACTGTTACCTGCGTCACATACAACGGATAACTTAACTAAAATTGACTAGACGTATTGGAGGGAAGCTATTTCTACCTACTCTCTTAATCTCCCACCCTCCCATTAATTTTGCCTTCATGGGATATTAGTCTGCGTTTCTTATTATACAGACTGTATATATGCAATAATAATAATAATAAATATAGATAGAAAAAGAATTAATAAAATGACAATACACCTTATTATAAATGTAAAGTGTGAACAATGAAAAAAGAAATTAAGAAAGGAAGGAATGAATGATCTTAGAATTTATTATTTGGAATGTGTTCGAATTTCTGAATTAGATGGAACTAAAAAAATTTAGGTAAATCATATCAACCAGACTTACGATTTGGACTTCGAAAACAAATCGAAATGTTTTGAACACTTTTTAGGAATGCTAGATTATCGATGGCCTAAAAAATTTTTCGGATTACAAGAAACGTGGAAGATCGGACCAAAACAGCCTTGAAATGAGATAATGATAAGAGCTATCGCCACTAGACTAACTAGACAATTAACTGGTGGTTGGGATTAGAGATATTGTGTCTAGCATTATTATTAATATATAATCAAATCCCATTTAATTGTTCTTGTCGAAACAATACTGATACAGATACTACAGATAGTCGATATTTTACTTTATGTTTAAATATATAAATAAATATTTATAATAAATTCAAACAATCTTATCAGGCTATTTATTGTTCTTTTGTATTTTGACAACTAAGTTTCAATCATCAATAGGTAACAGTAGAATTAGACTACTAGTAAACTCTTTCTAATGTAAAGCATTATATAATCAAACAATCAAGACTAAACAAGATTTAACACATGTTTATTTAGGATGTTTGCTAGAATTTGAAATTAGTTTTTTCTGATAACTTCAAATAAAGCCATATTTAGGAATTTTTTTCTCTTCTTTGGAGGTTGTTCAACCGTGACAGTCCCAAAAATTATGCAACTTTAATTAGCTTAGTATGCATTCTCGAGTATTACCTACTGCACCAAATATTCCTCTTTCCTGTACAGATCCAGTGCAAGTCGGCAGCTGTATGTTGTCAGCTATGGTTGATCGGTTGTAGAGCCTTATTGTACAATCCTCAATTAAGATCTTCATTATATCTGTCAATTTTATGCTAGAATTTTCTTAAAAGTGCGTGGGCTGAGATGTATTGTATTATTATTTTAAGTTGATTTCTGTCCAATAAAAGCAATTCTCCATCCTTTTTATGGTTCGGCTCACTGGTAAAGATTTTGCGTTGTTTGTGTTTGGATCAATTTCAGCAGTACGTTCTATTTTCTACAGGTTCTGGTCCAAAATATAATGAAGCTGAATCCTCTGGCAAGTTCATCAGCTTTTTTCGTTTCTCGCGATTCTAACTTCACTACTATTCCCCCGTTCTAGTTCTTTGTGTTTTTTACGATATTCTGCCCATTCCTGGCCGTTATATTAAGATTACTCGATACTTCTATACACTCTGATATCAGTAAAGATGTGGACCCGTGTCAAGGGAACTCTCTGTTTTAAAAGCGCTATGTAATTGAAATAAAACACACAAGTGTTTCAAACAATTTTATTTTGAACAGCGAACTGTTCGGTATGTGGACGTATATATATATATATATATATATATATATATATATTATGTGCATACAATTCTACAAATATAAATATAACACTTTAAATACTAAATAGAAAAGAAACAGTTCGAGGTACACATGCACCCCAAATAGAATGGAAATGGTTGACACTGTCAACTTTGCAGCTATTGGGGAAGCGTCATGGAACTACCCGGCCAGAACGGTGACGCAGTCGGCCAGATAGACTAACCCTCGGTCCTCTGACGTACACGGTGACAAAAGTTGCTTCCGACCAATATGTGGGCATTAATTTATGTGTAAGAAAAATAAATATTACTATATAAATATATCATAACATACATAAAACAATAATATTAATAACACAAAATAATAAAGAATATAAAACGCACAATATACATAACATATATTCTAAATAAAAATAAAACATATTATTTTTTAATTTATATTGTTAACAATCCGCTTGTGTGATATATGTAAGTGTTGGCTTTCAATACGTGTATGTTTTTGATATATGAAAATATGTAAATAGCTGCCTAAATTCCTGTCGTTTCTAATGTGTTTTATTGGTTTTACAGGCATTCATGTTTCAAATTGTTTAAAATCTTTATATTTAAGTTGATACTTGACTTATCTAGTATGTAGTGTATTAAATATTAAGTTTCGTATGACAAACATGCTTTTGGTTACCTTAATTTTAGTGTATTTATAAAATGAAGGGAGGCTTAAACTTTAAGCTTATTAGTTAAATTTTCTTTCGTACTTTCAAATATTCCAGTATTCCTATAAAAATGTAGATATCCATATGGTTTCATATTATTTTAAATATCTAATTGATAGATTTATTGTTCTTTTGTAATTTAATATATATTATCTTCAATTAATTTATGTTAATCGTTTTCAAATTTTTTTTATTACTTTTATTTTTTTACATTGACTTTTTTTAAATGTTAATATTTTATTTGCTAGTTAAAATGTTATAATATTTTATTAATGTCAGCATCTGTAGATTAAGCAATAGACGAAAGAAATTTTGTTCTCTTAAAGTTTTCATTTTGCTTACGCAAGAGTATAATAAACAAACTTAATGTCAGACTACTTCTGTATATACATATACTATACATTTACAATGATGAATGTGAGTAACATTTCAGTAAAAAGAAAATATCATGCACGGTTGAAAGAGAATACAACAGCAACAACTTTCATTTCCTGATTGTTATTATCGAGTAGTTCTCAAATATTATTTATTAAGCACTTGAAATAGTAATGTAATAGATGTTTGTCATAACCCATTTCATTAATTATTACGATTATAGAAAATTATGTCTTTCTGACTTTTGTTAAAATATGTTATTGTATACATTTAAGTTTTATAATACCCTTGAGTTATTTAGTATCATACGAATTATATTTTGGATTAATATACGGTGGTCAGAAATTCACGGATGATCGGTAAGTAGGTAAATTCTGAGTCGACAATACGGTGTGTGGTGTTGCACTGCCAGTCGTTAAGGCACGCGGGACCATCAATGTTGAAAATGTGCGAAAAAAATATTTCAATTTTTTTGGAATTTTCTATGGAAAATTAGGCTTTTTGCTGTCAAATAAAATTATGCAACACTACATTGGTGTAGTTAATCGTTTTATGCCAATATTTTGTGATCGAATGCTTAATTCTTCTTGAATCTCTCTATGGCGATATGTCTCTATATTTTTATTTTGCCTATTGAAGAATCTACGACTTGTAACTAGGCTTGTCATTTGTCCCTGTGCCACAGGTCTATATGGAATATGTAGGTGTCAATGTGTCTGCATGCATAGACAAATTCCGAGCCACTGTAGCTAATATTATTTATATTAAATTGTCGATCGTCCATGTAATTTTTTTACAATTTATATAAATATATAATTAAGTATGTCGACCGTGCGGAAGGACAAAAAAGCGACCGTTGGTTGATACGATTGAAAAGTATATCAGTGAATTTCTTGATTGATTTTATAATGGTTCTATGATAATATGTAAAGTTTGCGATAAACTGCTATGTTGGGACAAATAGAACTATAGAGAACATCTTAACAGCAAAAGGCACAAAAATAAAGAAAATGTGGCGTGCCACCAACGGCGAAATTCATGCTAAACTTCAAATAAGATTACAAGATACTTACTTCTGTTGTAACAAATTTAAAAATTATTTACGACAATTATTAAGGATTATTTGAAGCAATAGAAAGTTGCAAAATACTGTATTGCCGTTAGTGGAGTCAGTGCAAATATTAGTAAACGATGTATATACTCACTGGTATACGCTATAAGTGATATCAAAAATAAGAGTGTTTTAAAAAACTTCTAGAGTGTTATAAACAAAGATTTTGATACTTATCCATTTATAAAGATTACTTTGATTATGTGTGCCTTACAACAATAGATGTCGAACAATCTTTTTCAACATATAAGAACATTTTTTTATCACAGCGAACATCGTTGACCGAGATAAATGTGGAAACATAATTAATAGTGCAAACTTTTTACTAAATTATCCATTTCGCGTTACGTAATAACAGTTATAAACAAGGTAAGTGTTTCAGAAATTTTAAAATTAATTATTTTTTTTTATTTTATGCATCGCCGATGGTTAACATTCGTTTCGCTCATATCTGATTATCGGTACGTAGATACGTACTTACCACAACCAACCCTGACCTGATAGGTACTTACCACAACCAACCCTTCGCGCTGGAGGAAAATGACAATCCCACTTATAACAATAAGAACATTGCAATATTGCAGTTGAAATTTGTCAGATGAATAATTTGTCAACAGACGCAAACATTTATTTTTGTCCGAATTCATGGCTCACTACTACCAAAAATTTTCAGAACAATCCTCGTATGTCTTTTTTTAATCTAAGTTTTAGACTGTAAGTTTAGTTATAACGAATAAAAGTAGCTCGCGATTTTATACCGAAGAATAAGACCCGTCTGTATTTGTGGGGTTAATTTTGCGTATATCAATCTTCTGATGCATCAATGTTACCCAATAAAAAGAATCATTCAAACTTATAATTGCTATTATTTTACACGATATAGATCCTCACGTATATTTAGATTTATAGAATTATAGTCCATAACCTTTGTAGTATTATCCTTTTATAGCCTTTGTTTAAATAGATCTTTCTGAAAGATATACGAAATTCCTTTTTTTCTTTCGCAAAGGGTACCTACGAAACATAAAAATATTACAATTTTTTGTGGGGTTTTTATTGTGCGGCGCGCCCACTGCAACGAGTCTATTCAAACACAAGGGTGGAAGGAGACCCTTTGACTCCTTTCACTGGTCGCACGAAATATAAATTTGCACTTTGCACATGATATTTTCACGATAAGTGGAGGAGGGAAATGCGTGACTATAGGGATGAAAAATAATAAAATGAATGTGTGTGTGTATGCGTGTGTAAGCGCTGATACCGGTCAAACTGTAAGTACACCGTAGGTAGGTGGATGGTGTTGCGTGCATGCGTGATTTGGAATAAAATGCGTGCCGGGCACCTGTCACGAACGACATGACAGAATGACGGCCAGCGAACTCAAAACATACGTACGCGTATGCATAAGTTTGGTTAGTGCACCCCTTGTCTCCCTTCCGTACGTAAGATTTAATGTATTCATTACGTAAAGAAGGCGGGAGATAAGACTTTCGAGGGAAAATTGCCATGACTCACCCGACTAAAACAAGCGACGATCACAATCGTTACACATTAGCTAAATGAATGACCGCCATTGGTCAACAACATGTCTACCATATAATGACAAATGAAAGAAGTCTTGGTAAAAAATATTACGAACATTAATCTATGTCTAACACGTAGTTACGTCCATGTACGTATATATACACATAATAGGTACTAACAAACTCTGTAATTATATGTAATTTTATCAAATCTTGTTTCTTTTGTTTGGGATATTAAGAGCTATTAATTTTGTGCGGTAAGTGGAATTTTTTTATTTGGCTTTTGTTATGTTAAATAATCCTCGTTTTCCAGGTATACGGTGATGATTCATTGAGTTAATTTGTATAAATTAGCAACTATTACTTTTTTTAGCATTAACTGCGCGTTACGAATTTTAAATTTGCTTTGTAATTATATTCCTTAATAACATCTTTCGATTATATAATCACCAACTAAAATCAATAGTAGAAGAATGCGAATATTGACGCGTTGTGTTATTCATCTCTGGTTTTGGATTTTAAATATTATTTATTAATGTACAATAACTTTTGAAAAACCACCAGTTTTTGCTAGGCTACCCATTAGAAACAAATAAAGAAACGTGAAATTTAGTTTTCGTAGTGAACTAACAATATTCAATTTATAACAAATCGTTCAAAGTTTAGATATAATCCGCCTATACATCCAAAAGCTAAAATTTTGACATTGCTTTGCAAATTTTTTATGCCCTTGAGATTAAGCCAAAAGAGTTAGTTAAATTTGAACAACAAAATCGTTTCTAGAACCTTGCTAATGTACAAGAACTTCTGAAGAATACAAATTTTTGCTAGTGTGCTCCTTTGAAAAAATTGAGATTTTTCGCCAAATTAACAATTTCAAGTTTAGTTTTTGTAGTGTGCTACAGTATTTCTACTAGTAATATCAGAATTCAGTGCTTAGTGAGATGAGTTAATTAGAGAGACAATCTGCTTATGTAGTCACAACAATTTTATATGGTTTTTCAAGATGTGTATTCCTTTAGGATTAAGCGAAAAGGGTTGTAGAAATTTAGACACTGAAATCGTTTCTAGGACTTTAAAAAATGTTGGCACGCAAGCATTTGCTAATGAACAAGATCTTCTGAAGAATACCAATTTTACTTGAAAAAAATTGAGATTTTCTTCAAAATAAAAATTTCGAATTTTGTTTTCTTGCTAGGCGAAATAGTAGTTATCGACTAGAAATATCAAAACTCACTGTTTTTTATAACAAAATCAATCAAAGTTTAGGGACCATTACACATTCAAAAGTTAACATTTTTACATGGCTTTGCAGTTTTTATTCCCGAAGGATTAAGATACAAGAGTTAGACAAATTTTGATATAAAATTCGTTGTCGCAATCATTTACTACGGTACTATAATTTTTCAAACATACCAGTTTGTACTTTGAAGAAAATGAAATTTTCATCTAGAAAAAAGTTTTGATTTTAGCCCTTACGCAAACCAGTAGCTCTGGACTAGCAGAATACAAATTCACTATTGTTAACTGCAAAGCAATTGAAACTTTGGAGATAATCCACATACATCTTCAAAAGTTTAGTTTAGATATGGTTTTTCCAGTGTTTTTGATTCCGTCAGGATTAAGCTAAAGTTAAACAGATAGATAAATTTTCATATTAAAAACTAATTTTTGCGAGTGGAAAAATGTACACGCGTTTTCTAAAGTATAAAATATTTAGCAGAACGAGAAACTACTTCGGTAAAATTTAACTAGACACAATATTTACATTATTAGATAATATTAGCAAGCTTTTAACTTAATATCTAATTGTGCAGTGCATTACAAACACAAAAAGGAAATTCTAATCGGTGACTAATAGTGTTACTTTAAGATATACAAAATTCTTTCAAAACATGTTTTCAATTTGGATGAAATTGGAAGGTCGCCAATAAAATACAATGAGACGTATCGCATTTCCTCTAAACACAAAATGCAAACACGCCTGTAATGTGTGTATACACGTTCTTTAAATTGCGACTACCTACAAAGCGAATTTAGAACGTAATCTGAGGATATCTATTTCAGTACCGGTCCGCCAAAAAGGTTTCTTTTCCCTTCTCTACATACGAGAGTTTCGGTTACAATGAAATTGTTTCCTGTTTAGTCACTATGTTCTATCCTCGTCGGCCGACCGTGTAGCTGTACGTAAACTGCATTGTATGCATCACGGTCCCGTCACAAGAATCGATTTCATCAGCACCCATTCATTTCCGACCTTAACGAAATGAAATTTCGCGGCGCCAAGGAGGTTTCCGTTAGTTCTTCGTCATCTTCACGTATAAATAAAGTTCTGTGAAACGGATTTTTTATTTTCGATGCAAACACAGTTAGCAGATTAGAGGATACACAAAAACGATAGAGCGCGCATAATGTAAATGTCAGGAAGTTATAAATAAACTTTATCTTTAATCGTGGGGAAGGAGGGAGGGACAAGGGTAGCGGGAGAACTTCTAAAATATCAACACACTGATATAAGGTTGGTCTACGAAAGCCGACACGCAAAAAAGATATTTGTTATGGAGACGCGTTATCTTTTATCGTATGGGTTTATCGTTGAAAGAGAAAGCGTATGTACAAGCTGGAAATCGTGTTCAGATATAAGATTGCTTATGATGAAAGTTCCTTAATCGTATGTGCTTATGTTAAATAAATATTGTGTTGTAATTATGGCATTATAGTTTACTATAATGTTTACTAGAATCATGTTTTACCATGATGTATTTTATTAATGACAAATGTATTTATTACCAGATTACCTTGAGACTCAACAACTATATTCCACCATTATATTCTAATTCTGCCATCTTTTTTTATGGCGACAGACGAAATTCGGTTAATATCTGAGACGTGAAAGTTACAAAATGCATAGACTCGCAGATCGTGGCGCTATCCTGTATTTATTTTGTAGGACTAAACATTCTGAAGCTTCAGGTAACAGTGCTACTTCGCAAGCCACAATTTGTCGATGGGTTGCGCAATTTAATACTTTGGTAGTCGTGCCACTCCATGGCGCATGTCATTTGTCACTTGTAAAATGCCTCTTTTATTTTATGTAATAATTACTACCTAGCATTAATTTTAAAGGGCATACGTAAATATAGTAAAATAAAAAAGTATATATACATTTTAACGTCAAGAAAGTAAAACATTTCTGGCAAGTATGTCGGTAAACAAGGAAGAAAGCAGGAGAGAGGGTTCTATAAGTCTCAAAGTTTTCTATCCATGCACAGAGTGTGAAACTTGATTATATGAACTCTGAAAATGATGTTCGACCGATGTTGATCAACCAAAGGATTAACATCAAGGGAGATATCATCGTGGATGTCATATTTTATATGTAGAATGATTATGTCCAAGTTGCCAGAAAAGTGAGTGTTGTAAATTTTTAATTATGCTTCATAGCTAAGCTGATTTTTTCCGAATATTTGTTACGATTGATGAAAGTTGGTGTCGCCTTCATGTTCCGAATACAAACGGAAATATTAGCAGTGACAGTAACTCATTTTTATTAGCGGGTAAGGTAATAGTTTCAATTTTTTAGAATTCGAATGGGATGACTTTCATAGACTCACAATATAACGGGCTAATAATGTATTATATCCGTCGTTTAGACAAATTGACAGTAATTTTTGAAAAAAAATAACTAATTCATAATAAACCACACAGTCCAATTTTCGCGAAAAATTGAATCAGTCGAGACTTCAAGTTGTTCTTCACCCATTCTATTGGTTAGATCTAGCCCTAAGTGACTTCCACTTCTTCAACCTTTTCCTTGCTGGAAAGAAGTGTCGTTCGGGTGAAATGAAGAATTTATTGTAGTAATCGAGCAGTATGTTAAGAATCTTGAGAAAGATCATTACAAAAATATTATGGCGATATTTCAGTGCCGTTAGTCTAAATACGTTGACGTCGAAGGGAAATATTTTGAGAAATAATAAAGAGCTTGGTTTCTTGACTCGTTTGTTTTATTTCGAATTTTTGTTCTCCTCAAATCATTCTCGCACATATAGTCATTTAATTACATCACGTTACCATATGCAAAATTCTTCTATTTAAAGACGTGTATAACATATCGGTTGAAAGGTTGCAAACACTTGTACTTAGATTATTAAAATTTAACAATTTATTGTATATATCTTTTGTTATTATGCCTCGAATTATGAATGGGTTTTTTAGTAAATGTATTCTGGCGCATTAATTACTGATAATTACTTAAAATTTCAAGCTAGATTTTTCTAACTCACTGTTCTAGCAGTGCAGAATGCAAAAATCCAAGATTAATCTTTTTGAAATTTTCTTCAACACGTCGTAGAATGTAAAGAGAATGTACGGACAGTCTAGTTCCAGATTTTAGATGTTATTAACGTGACGACGGTCTTTGCGTCGACGACGCCGGCTAGTTAAAGTTTCATTCCTTCGATCGTCCAGTCTGAAAGGTCAATTAAGGGCCGAGGTTAGATTAGGTGTTATTGATTCGGAGATCATTGTGATAGAAGTGGGTGACTTCACCACCAAACTTGTGTAGTTAACTTTATCATGTCTCTTGTGAAAAGCCGTTTCATTTAAAAAGTTCAAATTAGGTATACAAAAGTCACCCTGTGTGACAGAAATTTGACGATAGACAGAGAGAAAGAGAGAGAAAACTGTTTCAAGGATCGAAGTTTTCTGGTTTTAAGATACTTGGAGATTAATTTCCTAGTGGATTAAAAAGAGGAAAGGGACTTTCTTCTTTCAAAACACATTAAAAAAAACTTTTTAGTTTATTTCTAAAAATCGTAATAAAATAATTTGTAAGGTATCAAATTTAATATTATTTTTCGAAGAAGACAAATTTAATTTTTTAAAAATAAATTTAACAAATTTATATTACTTTTTAATTCATATTAGGTTTTTAAATGAACCATGTATGTATTATATTATTTTATATTCTAATTATTACGTGTAAATTTAAATGTTAAAAGAATTAGTAAATATCCTCCCCTCCCCTCCAATTTTAGGCATGCAGGTTTTCGACATATCGACATAAAGAAAATGAAACGTATGAGGAAAAAACCAAAAAATTCTTTAGAATTTTCTTAAATTGAAGTTCGTATCATAAAAATTATTTCTCTAAAACTGAACAAAACAAGAGCTTAATAGATGTTATTTACGATTTTAAAACGAGAGTAGCTAAGTGACTTTTATAAATACGAACCTTTTCAAAAGCAACTTCGAACACTAAAACTCATTGTGCTTATGTAGTCTTGAACAAAAGTCGTTCTCTCTTGGTTGCCGGCGTTGCTCTCTTGCTTTTCCATCCTTCGATACTGTTTTATACACCGTTTCGTTTCTCCTACTAGTAGTGGTAATTGGTCCCCGTTCTGTCGTCGTTGTCGGGTACCTATAGCGCGAGTTCGCGGTGAGCGGCGTGCGGGCGACTTGTGTGCGGCAGGGACGAGTTCTCGCGCCAAGGAATCTGCTCCGACACCGAGAGAGTACCGGTCTTCCCTTATTCGGTTAAACGTCTCCAATAAATAAGACTCCTCTGGTCGTCCTATACGCGTTCATATGTACAGACTAGTTTTCGATTTTTTCTTTCTCCTTCATACGAACCCTTCGGATATATTATAAAGTCGACTCTCTCTGAATATATGTATGTATTATGTATCATACGTGTATGTACACGCAGCTATTACATGTTAGAATGTGCGCGATGGAATGAATCTTAAAATATACGAATAGAAGTAGGTATATTCTAACATCCGATTAATGTATATAATATAAATACGTACAAATTTATTTGTTGGTCGTATTTATGTACAGATAAAAGTATATAAGGGAAAAACGAGTTTATAAATGTTTTTTTAAAATAAAATACAAGAGGATCTCTCCCCATAGATTCTCACAATGAATTGCCTGTGAAGCCTATATAAGCGAATAAGCGATATTTATGATCGTTTTATTCTTCTTAGTGTTAATTTTATTAATGTGCTTAAAGTTTAACTTTAAATTCACAATTTGACGTTTTGCCTTAATTTACATTCTTCGATTCTTGTACAAAGTAATTATTAAAGAAAATGGGATTGAAAAACACTATTGCATTTTTAATTTTTTTAGTTTAGAGAAGGATATATGCCATTTTAATGACAAAATAATATTTAAACACCTTCAGAAAAGATATTTTGTACAGGTATCATGTTAAAATGGCGTTTTTTATTACCGCAGGAAGTCTGTGTTGGTATTTTAATAGATTATATATTTTAAAAAGTTTTTTTAAAATATTTTAAAATATGAAATGAATACGCAAATGGAGCGACATTTGTATGTTGCTTCATATATCTTGCTACAAAAAATAAAATTAGAGCAGTAACGTTAATAAAATAATAGTGCTACAATAAATATATTCTGGAAAAATTGGGATGTAAAAAATTAACATGAAAAGGGGATTTCAAATTGTCAGAATTCTTTCATTCATCAAATCTGGAGTAACATAGTACACCAAAAAGTCTAAACCCTTGAACAATGAGCTTGCTTCGTTCGATTAAGAATTTGTCCTACAAAGAGACCACTATTGAAGTTAAGGTAAGTGATAGTACTTTTGAAGGCTCTAATGAATGAATTTTAGTTCCTCGCAAATGTAGATTACATGCATGTTATTTTTTCCTGTAATTCTCATCTCTTTTAAGCCATTGATGATCTAAATTTCTTTTATTGTTTCGTCTAATTATGTTAGTTGAGAACTTAGTTTGAAGCTCTCGTAATGGTGCCTTAGTATGAAATTGAAGGCAGACTGGATCTGCCATCTGCTGTAAGTTTTAATGATCTCTCTGAGCCTACGAAATTTCTTTTTGAACCCTTTTTGGTTAATTTATCAGACTCGTTATATTTTAATATCTCCAGGTTATGATACCTAGTTCGGAGATACAATGTCGTTTCGTGCTTGTTCATCGAATGCTTCTTTACAATATTTATTTAGCTTCGATTTGACAATAGAGTTCATAATGACTTCTATGGTTATCTGAATATCAATCATGTATGTTTGTTCGTCACTTTATACAGCCTCTTTCTTTGATTTCTTTGCTGCAATTGGATGGGACAGGAACACTGTCATGCGTTTTCTCAGACTTGGGATATCTTACTTCTAGGGAATATAATACAAACATCAGGTTCTGTGCCATGATTGCATTCCACTCCATTATAACTACGCGATGATATTTAGTTTTGTCGAGTAATTAATTCTTCGCCTAGTACTTAATTGATATCAAGATATGCGCTTTGTTAAAATAATTTCGGATGCCATATTGTCCGTCGGCTTTCGTAATAAATGCTCATCCAGTATCTTTTCAGTAGTATCTTGGTGTACTTAAGATACATTGTTATGTATCATAAACATTTAGCCAAGTGGTCATAGCTACTGCAACTTGTAAGGAAGCGGTTTTCATACGATTCATTACTCTAGTGACATCTAGCAATGCCCAAAATTCTTAATATTTTGACAGTTTTTATATCTGCAGTGTATCTGCAGTATTTATTAATAAATTAATACCATTTACATATAATGATAACCGATCAACAGATGTAATACAGAGTGGCAAATGATTAGCATAAGATGAAAACAGGATAGACACTAGGATATAAAATCTGTGATAGAGTTCGTTTTAATTTATTTGACTACGCAAAAAGTTTGTAGCTTTATGGCATCCCTTGGTGTGAAAGTGCGATAACCTAACGGTAATGTAAATGAGATTCAGGTACCCTGGCTCGTAGACGCACAGGGGTGTATTTTGTAATATTCGTGCAATCATATATATATATATATATATATATATATATATATATATATATACAGCCTTGGCCATATGTCTGAAGCACCCCCATAAACGTGCAATATTACCTGAACCCTAAGAACGTAATGAAAGTGGCAATTACTAATGTGTATATAATGACTGTTTACCAGGAAAATCTCAAGAAGTATACAAATATTCTGTAGTTTTAAGGTTTATTGCTGTTAGTTGATCTTTACTGTTCAATAAGTGAGGTGTATTAGAAACGATATTGTGTTATAAAATTGATTTAACCAGTTGTATTGAATATTGTGTTTTTGTATAGTGTTGTACATTGTGACAACATGCCTAGAAAACGGGAGTTAGATGTAATAGAGCGAAGTAAAGCAGTGTTATTACATACTCAAGGACTATCGCAATCAAAAATCGCGAAAATAATGAAGCGGTCGCGCTATGCCATCCAAGCGGCAATAAAACGTTTTAAAGAGACAGGTTCTTACGAAAATCGACCGAAAAGTGGACGAAAACGTATTACAACGGAGAGAGATGATCGATTTTTAACGCGACTTTCTCTGAAAAATCGTATGAAATCATCAAAAGATTTATCTGCAGAAATAAATGAGCGCCAAGGAACTTCTGTATCAGCGAGAACAGTGAGAAGACGACTGGTAGAAGTAAATATACATGGTCGTAAAGCTCGCCGCAAACCCTTATTGAGCGAGGAGCAGAAGAAAAAACGGTTGTTGTGGGCAAAAAAACACAAAAATTGGACAGTTGAGGATTGGTCCAAAATCATATGGTCCGACGAATCCAATGTAGAGGTATGATAAATTAATGCAGTTTTACTTTTGTGTTACATAAATATGATATTTTGAATGTGCTGAATAGTGAATTGGAATTTTTTGAACAGCTATTAATTTTTCTATATCTTACGTAGATTTTGCCAACACCTGGGGCTCAGTTTGTTCGTAGAAGACCGGGGGAAGCGTTTGAGCCACATTGTATTGTGCCTACAGTAAAGTATGGGGGTGGTAGCGTGATGATATGGGGATGCATGACCACTAAGGGTGTCGGCGAAGTGTACGTCTGTGAAGGCAGAATGAACAGCAGTAGGTACATCGATATGTTAGGAGAAGTACTAGAACCGTCTATTGTAAAGCTGTTCGATTCCGATGAAGAGGCCTACATTTTCCAGCAGGACAATGCACCCTACCATAAATCCAAACGTACAATCGAGTGGTTTAGCGCAAATAACGTGCCCATATTCGAATGGTCGGCACAATCGCCGGATTTGTCGCCCATAGAAAATTTGTGGCGTATTTTAAAGAGAAATGTCGCAAAATATAGACATAAAAACAAAAACGAATTAAAAGCGAGGATATTTGAAGAATGGGAAAAGATTTCACCCGAGATATGTAGCAAATTAGTGGCTACAATGCCTAAACGGATACAAGCCGTTATCAAATGTCGCGGTGGTGCTACAAAATATTAATGTATATTATTAAATTTGCATTCAAAATGTATATACACTTGTAGTTTAATTTTTATACCTCCTAATTTCATTTTACATCCAAAACTTGAGGGTGCTTCAGACATATGGCCAAGGCTGTATGTTAATTAAATAAAACGAATCCATTATAAATATACATACACTTATAAAAAGTGAGGTTTTACATGTTATTCTTACATATACAATGCGCTTTTGTAAATAAATATTTTGTATTTTTAGTCTTTTTTTGTAAACAAAAATGCAAACTCTTTTATATTTTACAACACATTATGGCCAAATCCATATTGATGATACAATTCTAATTAAGACTTTCTCTATAATTACTCATTTATAATAACTGCATTTCTACATCATAAATTAGTAATGTTAACAATAATCCAATACTAATGAAGTACCTGGAATAAACTATTTGAAATGACATAAGAAAAATATCACACTTTAGAAAACACTTTTCAATATACTTCGGACATCTTCAAGGTCAGTGCTGTCTTCATCACTTTCATTTAAATTAATTAAAATTCCATGAATATTGACATATTCTAAATATACATTCTCTATTTCAATTGTATGTCTAATGGATTTTTTCTACTTTTCTGACGTTATATTGGCAAACGCTTCACGAATACGATTTAAAGCTACTTCGCTAAATTTGGGACGATCGTTAGTGTAGCGATCATATTTTTTCAATTGTCTCTAAATAAACCTGATCTGATTAAATATACAGTAATATAGCAAACGTAATAATGGTGCTGTCATATCCTCGTGATCATCAAGATTCGAATTTTTTATATCTTTTGTTGAAAATAACATTTCTCCGTTCCAACCGCTTTCAGAACCTGTATGTAAAATAACAATGCTTTTTCATTTGTAATTTTTTATGTGAACTACTTAAAATACTGAGACGAAAACCAACAACTTTAGAAAAACGTTCTGTAATTATTGATTTTCATCAAGAAGGCTATTCAGTGCGTCAAATTTCCGAAAAGACGTATGTTAATAAATCGACTGTTAGTGAAATCATTCGGCGACATCAACGCACGGGCAGTTTAAGAGATCCGGCACGTTTAGGTTGTAAGTGAATAATATTTCACGTCGACGATGAACGTATAAAATTTCTGAGTAAACTAAATAGGAGACTGACAGCACTCAAAATCACTACTGAAATGAATCGCGACCATGCAAGAAAAATTTCTGTTACTACGGTGAAAAGAAGATTAAAGGCTACAAATCTTCACGACTGCATTGCTGTAAGAAAACTCTTACTTCGACGGGGAAACAGGCAAAAACGATAACAATAGGCAGAAACACACAGAGATTGGACACTGGATGACTGGAAAAGGGTCTTATGAACTGATGAATCAAAGTTTGAAGAATGCTGCGGGATTGTATAATACCAACCGTCAAACAAGGAAGAAATTCTGTGCATGTTTGGGGTTGTTTTTGTTATTTTGCGAAAGCAGAGTTATTTAGAAATATTGCAAATAAATGCAATATCGTCGGGGCTACGTTTAACCGGCGAAAATTTTGTGTTTATGCAGGACAACGACCCCAAACACTCAGCAGTAATATGTAAGAATTTCTTAAATAGCGAACAAAACAATAATGCCTTATAAATAATGGCATGGCCACCGCAAAGCCCCAACCTAAACTCCATTGAATTGTTATGGAATGAATTGGATAGGAGGGTCCGAAAAGTGTGTCCTACCTCAACTAATCACTTGTGGAACATATTGCTAGAAGAATGGAATAGTATACAGAATAAAGTCCCTGAAAAACTCATGAAACGGATGCCTCGAATTGTACGGGCTGTTCTTCGCGCAAAAGGAAGTTTCTTCGATGAGCGAAATGTTTAAGATAGATATCTTTGTTTATTTGACGTTAAAATTACTTTAGTTTTTATTATTATACTTTATAAACATCTATAAACTAAATAATGCAATAAAAAATTTGATTTGACGTAAATTAGTTTAACTGTTCTCCGTTTTTAAAAATTTATTTGAGTGTTCGAACTAATATGGACGGTAGTGTATATAAATTAGATATCAAGTAGGGACCATTAGAATATGAATTACATTGTTGTTAATCAAAACTTTCCTTAGAAGTCGTATTTATTGCTATTGTTATAAGTATGAAAGTAATCTAATATCACCATCAGCGTTGTCGGTGTCATTACGTGGATCAAGAATTAATTTACCGTCTTTTGTGTAGCTTACCTAGGTTTACGGACCCCTCTTCAAGTGTTTATGTCAATAGGGTACTGATTGCTAGTAATTCGTCCAAGATTAACTGTTTGGGGTGGTTGTACTAATATAATAGGATGATTTGTACTGAATGTGTAAGCGATTACGGTAATTCTTTCTATTTTTGTTGAAATATATTTGTTTATTATTGGTTGTCTTTTATATAAATATGTGTTTAGAAAAAACTGTTTCTGAGATATATAATGCTGACGAAGGAAAATATCTTGTTTATAATTATATGTAAAATATGTAATTAAGCGCTTCAAGATGAGAAATTAGTGAAAATTAACGTTTCCTACTATTCCATCGTTGTTATTAATTATAGATATTTAATTTAAAATTTTCTGTATTGGACTAAGACTCGAATATGTGTCTACCGTTTTCTAAACGGTTGTCGTGGTGCATACTATCTTCTTCTGGGCTTCCGGCTGGAACCGCGTCACTGGTATAATTGCTGGCGTTTCGTACCCACTCGTATGGGACTTCAGGACTCAACTACTGCTATTGTATGTCGCACTGAAACTGGAAACGTCAGCAGTTATACCAATGACACGGTTCCAGCCCGTAAGTCCAGAAGAAGATAGTCCTAGCAGTATAGTTTCGATTCTCTTAATATGCCGTAAATTACATTATGGAGCATATTTAAGTTTTAACACGCAGTCAGGTTTAACATTTACAATTACATATAAAATATCTTATTTTTTGTTCTGTAATTCATAGAATTTAGAATTTGTTTGTTAAATTTAGATTGTTTTTTTTTCAAATTCAATTTATGTGAGTGTACGTGAATTCAGAGGCGGGGGAGCGTTGGTATATACAGTTACAGCCATATAATTAGCAATGTTACGTTTTCCGGAATTAAAGTGACATTTTGCTAAATACTGTTTAGTATTATATTGCTTCTTTTAACAAATAAAACTAACATTTTCACTATATCAAGTTATAATATTCGCTTACTTTATACACAGCTGCAAACTCAAAAACGGGGAAATCCCTGTTTTAGGTGTATATTGTAACACATTCAGTACAGCCCGAGGCGTAACGATAAAAGTATAAGAATGAAGTGTAATGAATTCAAAGTTGTTTTATTTACAAAGCTGCTTGTACATGCTATATCTTGTGTTTTATAATACGGTTGTTTCAGTAAAGCGCCACCTTCAAGATATTTTGAAACAGTCTGTAAATGCATTTGGGAAAATCGAAATATTCTAACTCTAAAGTTTATATTAACACATCAACATATCGTCATAAGTATATGTATACCTAGATATAGTATTGACATGAATCAATATTTTCATATACGATAATTTTTTGTTGCAGTTACAATGGCGATATATTTATACATTTTTAGAGAGAATATTCTATTAGGTTCATTTGATTGTTCATTTTTGAGTAAGGATTTAAAATAATAAAAAAAAACATTACTTTGGCGTTCTTGTGTTTTCAAGCATTTAAGGTTCATTCGCCCATAATGATTAGCACCTCGCCTCTCCTTCTGATATATGATGTTCTATGATGGAACTCTATTAACTGATAAAGTTCTGAACCAACTTCATTGAATTTATATTGTGTTACTGTAATAGCAATATGAATGTATGAAGTATGTTATAATTAATACAATATGAAATAATTTTAAAGACGACTGAATATAGTATTAACTATATATATATAATAGGTCACCTTACCGAATATTACAATACAGTGTGTTTTGTTGTTGTTGTGTAGAATATTGTTAATATTTTGTATATAAATGTGGAAATCCCATCCTTAGTAGTTTTATAGAAAATTTAAATTTGCCATATTATAATATGCCATATTTGGAAATTGTTATTGAATTACTCCGTGTATAATGTTTTAGTAAAAAAATTAAATTTTTCCTAATGCACATTAATGAAATTAAAACCTCTAGTGTATTGTGCAGTAACTTTGATTTTTTAGTTTTCTGATTGCAGTGAACTTACCACTGTTTCGTTTTCAATTGGTTTACAAAGCAATCTAGGATGTCATAGCTTTGTTAGTGCGATTGTTTTTAAATAATAATAATTTGTATTTATATTCGAAAGGATGCGATACGACTCCATATCGTCAGTTCATAATTTTATATGACAATTAATTAAACTTTTCTATCAAATTACATATATATCCATATATATATATATATAGTCATTTGTGCAGAGTGACATGCTTTTGCGGAAGTTGGAATGTTATGGCATTCGTGGTCAGGTGTCGAGGTTGTTGCGTTCCTATTTTGAAGGGCGAGGGCAGGTTGTTCACTTTAATGGCGTAACGAGTGAACTAAAGACCACCATATATGGAGTGGCTCAAGGATCTCTTTTGAGTCCTCTTCTGTTTTGCCTGTACGTCAATGACCTTCCGCAGCATGTCACGCAAATGGTTGTGCAATACGCTGACGACACAACGTTTCCATGTAGAGGGAAGAGCGATCAGCAACTTGGAGAAGGGGCTCACAAAACGCTGTCGGAGGCCATGGCATGGTTTTCGGCAAAGAAGCTGGTCCTGAATGAGGCCAAAACTGTCAAACTGGCATTCACTTCCAAAAGGAAAGAAACTTCCGCGAATGCAGGGTCAGTCAAAATATTGGGAATAAATTTAGATACCAGACTAACCTGGAAGGATGAAGTGGACGCCCTCTCGAAAAAACTCTCTTGTGCAATATATGCTGTGCGGAGAATCAGAGCCATCACAAATAAGGAAACTGCAAAAACAGCTTATCACGCACTTTTTCACTCGCGGATGGCATACAGTGTCCAACTATGGGGCGATTCAGTGCATGCCAATGACATTTTTAATTTACAAAAGAAGGCATTACGAATAATCGAACAAGTTAATATAACGGCACATTGTAGACCTATATTCATAAAAAATAAAATAATGACGTTGGGCTCCACATACATATATAAGCAATTGCTGCGCGCTAAACGAGAGCTACCAACCCAGAAAAGGAAAGGAGAGGGAAGAGCAATACAACTGAGATCCAGACAACAAGTACTTCTTCCCAACCATAGGCTACGTACTACTGCTGCCCAACACAAACATTTGGATATGTTTAACAAGTTGCCATTATCGTGGACTGAAAAACCCATTTTGAAATTTAGAAATGATATAAAAACATTTCTTTTAGAAAACGGATTCTACACAGTAACGGAGTTCCAAGAGCAGATGAAATCAATCAAATATTAAACTGTATGTTCTGCTTTGTGCACACATATGTTTATACCACACTTACACACAGTACATATACACGTACATACACACAGAGACCATCATATACAATGACGTTACCTCTTTATCTGTATTATAATAGATGGTAAAATAAAGCTTATTATTATTATTATTATTATTTGGCATCAAATTCAAATTAAAAACAAAAATATTTATTGTATTTTTTTTTAATTTTAAGAATTACAGTATTAAAGTGAATTTCATTTTTATTATATTACAACCTATTTCAAACACCTGTATAAATAAGAAATGATCTTCGAAAAATAAATAAGAGTAAATCTCTTTAAATGTAACAGCAAAGTCAGAAACGCATTAAATGCTTTCGCCGTAAGAGATGCAATCCTCTAGATATTTCGAAGAATAAAAAAATAAGAGAAAAGCCTTTCAAAATGTTTCCTACGTACGTGTTTCGGGAGGGCAATGAGAACGAGGGACCTCCGAAAACATAAATAAAAATAAAACTCGTGCTCGGAATCAGTTCCTTCGAACTACTAGCGTCTATATATGTTTGTGTGTGTGTGCGCGTGTGTGTATGTGTGGGTTCCATTATAGGGGCATAGCAAACAGAATAAGAACTAAAAAACGAGATTTTTAGGCCACATACATACCTAAATATAAACAGTAGAAAAGAATGGACACGGTCTGTCCTACGTACTATTGAATTTCGTGCATGCAAGTTTTCGGACCTGGGATACGCACGATTTCTTTGTATTTGTCCGTCTTTTTTTACTCTTCGTGTCGGATGTCCCGCTGGTCTCCTTGAAAACGATCAGCGGACCGTTGCAAATTGTCGACCGTTTTTGCAACTTGCATACGGGCTAGGAGGTGTATATTCTATGTGTATGTGTATGTAGGCACTTTACGTCGTCAGAAAAATGGTCGGAGGTCCAGATCTTGACTCGGTTTAAATTTATTTTATGCGTGCAAACGCTAACCTCCCATTAGCCGGGGTAATCGTTGCTTTTAACGCGTGATTTAGTATTCTCTCGCCGAGATGTTCCAATAAATTTTTGACTTTTATTTGTTTATTCTTATTCATGTATAATGTTGTCAAATTATACAAATTTTATAGTCGCATTTGTATAAATGTTGCTGTAATAAATGTATCGACTAAATAATTATAATAGCACTATAAATAATTAAGGAATTACGATAATGAACTGATTTCTTTAAATTGTACATAATTTCATACGCGTTATACGCAAGTAAATCTTTAAATGAAATATGGTTACAAAAACATTCATTGAAAAGTCTGTCTCGTTTTTGTAAAGGTTTTTAAACTCATTGTTAGGATTGGATATGATCCGTTGTAGTAAGTAAGCATGTACCAACAAACATATAACATACAGCCGACTAAGCAAAGTGATCGGCCTTGGATGAGTCACCGCAAGGCTTCGGTACGTACTTTAAGAATCTGGTGTGCTGACAAGTATGACCGCGTTACTCATTATACCAACAATTATAAAAGTTTTACAGTAGACCTTCAATTTCCATAATCTTTTTACTACATTATGTGCTTTTTCATTCTTCGAAATCAGACATCAAACCAGCTTTTCTGTTTATTTTGAAAACAGGGCACACTTGTCGCCCTATATCTTTAGAAAACCTTCATTGTAGGAAAATTTCCTCCCATTTACCTGTTCTTCTCATGAAGAAGCAGAATAAAATCGCATGGAGTAAGATTTGGGCTATAAGGTGGATGTTCCTTCAGTCCGGTTCTTCGTAAATAAATATTCACTACAGACGTTGGAGCGTTGTTGTGGATGAAAAAACCAGGTAACCATTGTTAATCGAAGATGGATACTTTCGAGTGCTTTAGTGTATCAGTTCGCGATTATTGTTTTTATGCCAGTACTTCTCATAAAGAAGATGGTAGACTACCATTTCCTTCTTAGCGGATCGAGATTTCCTTACAGATACAAGTACGTCTTCACTTCAAAGAGCCAGACTACTTTGTGTCAACGTCATACCGATAAAGTCAGGTTTATTCGTTGACAAGCTTCTGTTGACGTAATGAGACGTTCCAATGTTTAAACATCTCGAGTATCTTGTGACTTGTTTAAGCATACAAAGGGAACAAACTTTCCTCATTCGAAAGTGTTCGTGCAAAATGATACGAATTACTAGTGCATGAATGATCGATTTTCTATTTCGCGATGACTTTCATGGACTTGAGCATTATCCTGACACCATCAATATTCTCCTTGATAATGAAAAAGATGAGACGTCCTTATCTGGGAACTCTATACCGTCTAAATACAATGAGATAATGAGCTGTTTATTTTGCTACTGTTCTGAGGCAACCAATATAAAAACCGAGTTGCCGGTTACAGTATAAGATTGAACAGGTTTCAACCTGCACTGAACTCATCATATAACAATCGGTTGCGCATTATTGCAAAACTTTTTGTACGGTTTTTTGTATCTTAGATTCAAGTAACCCATGTAATCGTGGACTATTTGAATTTGTTCGATTGCTTTTTTAGACTTATGTTTATAGTATAGTGGTTAGAATGTTCTTCTAAGGAAGTGAGAGGTCCTGAGTTCAAAATCTCACTTGTTGACAAATTTTTGCAAATAAATTTATCCCATAATTAATAAAATAAATATAAAAAAGTAAGGTAAAATTAATCAAATTCGGAATTTTCGTTAAATTGAAATATATATTTTGTAATTTATAATAAATGAAATTTCTATAGTGAATTTAAGAAAAAAAAACACTACGCTACTACACACTAAGTCTTGTTGATGAAACTTGGACAGATATGGTTAGTGAAACCCTGTCGAATTTTAAATATTGTATTAAGTTTATCTTCATCAATAGATTAAATACGTATATAAGCTTTATACGGCGTGTAAAGCAGGTTTTCTTTAACATCGGTATTTTTAACTATATTTAATATAAAACACTTTAATCTTAAAGGCTACGACAAATAATACCAGGAACTGGTCACATCATCACACAAAAATATTTTCAAAAATTGACCTAGGGAAGGTTATCTATGTCATTATGAGAAAATCCTGTTTTAATTTCTGCGATGTGTACAATATGCATTGGTCCACCTACAAAGTAACATATTAGTTATCAAAATAACAAAATTGGGTGCTACACTCAATAACGAATCACTTGACACATCTTGAGTGTACTGGTGTTACAAAATAAATTCTACTTGCACTCATATAGTACTACTCATTATTTTTTTCCTAGAATTAAGGTACCTAAACTAATAAATTAATAAATACTAGATACGAGGATAGTTAGACAAGTAGTGAGTATGACACATAGGTGGCGCTCTAATTGGTAAAACAAATGCACTGTAATTTAGGTTGCCTATTTATATCATTACATGCCGATATTTAGATAAATTGGTTGATTAGTTTATTTTTGACAGCTGATTGAAACAGAAGCAACACGTCGTTTTGTTAAAATGGAAAAAGCAGAGTATCGTGCGGTGATTAAATATTTCGTAATTAAGGGTATGAAAGTTACCGAAATAAAAGATGAGTTACGGGAAACATTAGGTGAATCTGCTCCATCATCCGCCACAATAAGTAAATGGGTAAATGAATTTAAACGTGGTTGAACAAGCTGTGTTGATGAAGCGCGCTATGGAGCACCCAAAATCGTGACTTCTAAGGAAATGATTATAAAAATCCATAATATTGTTACGCAAGATCGACGACTCAAAGTGAGAGAGATAGCTGACATGGTAAACATTTCAACAGAACGCGCACACCACATTTTAACGAAAGAATTGGGCCTTTACAAGCTTTCGGCAAGATGGGTGCCGCGATTGCTTACGACTGATCAAAAGTTCACTCGTTTGCGCATTTCCAATGAGTGTTTGGACCTTTATAAGCGGAATCCGGTTGATTTTTGTATTCGACTTGTTACTTGCGATGAAACTTGGATACACTACAGTACACCCGAAACTAAACAACAGTCGAAACAATGGTTAGAACGTGGTTCTGCACCTCCAAAGAAAGCGAAGACCACTTTATCGTCAAACAAAGTGATGGCTTCAATTTTTTGGGATTCAAGGAGCATTTTGCTCATTGATTACCTTCAGAAAGGTGCCACAATAAACGGACAATATTATGCAGAACTTCTACAAAAATTAAAGGTTGAGATTCGTGCTAAACGGCCAGAAATGGCAAAGAAAAAGATTCTGTTTCACCAAGACAACGCTCCCTCGCATACCAGCACAGTTGCGATGTCCAAAATCCACGAGTTGCATTTCCAATTAGTACCGCATGCGCCTTATTCGCCGGATCTAGCCCCTTCCGACTTCCACCTTTTTCCAAAATTGAAAACAGCACTAGGTGGAAAGAAATTTTCGTCTAAGGACGAGCTTATCATCTTCGTGAATAAGTATTTTGCAAGCCTTCCGGAATCGCATTTTAAAGATGGCATAAGGGCATTGGAGCACCGTTGGAATAAATGTATTGCTCTTTTAGGAGAATATATTGAAAAATAAAAATTATTTTGTATTTAAAAAATTCGTTTTTCTTTTCCATTCTCACTACTTGTCAAACTACCCTGGTAATAGTATAGTTTTCCTTTAGTATTAATAATTGAAATAAAATTGATGAAGACAGTGCAAATAAGTTGTTCAAAATGTCCGCATCCAGAAATTCACTGTTCTATATATGTACATATTTAACGTACAATAAAGTCATCTTTTTTCATAATCCCAAAGAAATATTGTATATTCCTTCTGTGAATCTTTAGGTTATTTTTCAAGTAAATTCAAGCGTCCTGTTTACCGACTGAGAAGTAAGTACTCTTGTTTTTAGCATAATTATATCGAAACGAAGCAATACTGTTTCTCCGTATTTTTGCTTACGTTATTTATATATATTTTAAGGAATCGAGATGCAATATATTTTTAATACCAATATATGTGTACGTATATTCTGATCCGGTCAACGTCTTATGACGCGATCTATCCGGCTTCTAAAAATAGAAACCGCGTTGATGCCGATTGGATAGATGTATAGATAAATATATGTGAGTGCATATTCACACTTTTATATGAACGCAATAAAATTATATGAGAAAGGTTAATCAAGTAATTAGTGTCTAGTATTACTTTTATAATGAAAGCACGTGTATATAGCGTGATCTTTAAAAACGAACAATGTATTGTATTATGCCTCAGGATCAAACGTTAATTAAGTAATTGATACTGAACGGCATAGGCAAATTTGCAAAGAGATTGGTTCATATTTATCTGTTCGGCAAGTTATTCTTGCGGCGATAATTTGTTTAATTCACTATTAATTAGAAAGTAAATTTTATTAAAAAAAATGTATGTTACACTGGACAACTAATTTAAATGTTCCCCATTGCCAACAAATAGCGATTTTTATTTATTTTTCATTAATTTTTACATCTGAATGTAATAAAAAACTGGACAATAATTACATACTATAAAGGGCTTAGGACATATCCTTGCTTTAGGTTGCTCTTTATCACCAATGTTTCTGTCTAAATTTAGTAGGTATTAGCCGTGGACAACTCACGGCTCGTCAAGAAATAATTTATGACATGAGACCCTTCTCCCCAGACATAAAATTTTAAATTAATGATATGAAACTTAAA
Source organism: Dermolepida albohirtum (assembly GCA_031893035.1). Lineage (NCBI taxonomy): Eukaryota > Metazoa > Arthropoda > Insecta > Coleoptera > Scarabaeidae > Dermolepida > Dermolepida albohirtum. The sequence goes on along the minus strand of JAVIWB010004424.1, from coordinate 452,108 downwards.
TCACTCTGTATATGGATAACACTTTGGTTTATGACCTGGCAAGAACATCTGCTTTAAAATTTTGCCAATCGACTTCCACTAATGTAGACCAGTAAATACATGTATGGACTGTATTGAAAAATGTAATTAATGAAGTATTAGCATTTGAAGAATTTTCTTTTTTTTTTATTTTAACAATCATTTTTAGATTTCTTTTACATTATAATCTGGGCGTTTCTCCTCTTCATACACTATTAAATCCTTTTAATGACAGGATGTATATAAACTATTAGTCAAAAGTTTATTACAATTTCTACATCTCTGAATATGCAGTTTTGAATATAGATAATATTTAATGAATGAAGAAAGTATATATCTAAGGTACGTCACAATAACCTATTGAGTCAGAGATTCCATTAGAAGTTGAGGGTTTTGATAAGGAATGACCAACCATGTTGGTTATATTTGCCGTAGTTAATGTTAACTAGTAATAAAGGTTATCACTGAAGCACTTCATCTAGCATCTTCCAGATACGCTTAATCTCATTCAGTTCTGACAAATGATATCAAAGATACAGGATTTATATATATATAGTGTTTTTTCAATAAAAGTTTGTACTGTACAGTTCACAAAGATTCTTTAAACGAGTGGTGGAACTTTTACGCGTTATTGTATGTAGGAAGCTACTAAGATCGTGTCGCATTCTTTACGTAACGGTGGGTCTTCCTATATTATAATGACGTGTCTATAGATATGACATAGTTGAATACAGGACTCGATTAGTGCCCTACTTTCATACTCTTAGCATAAATCTTGATACATCCGAAAACTTTATTTGTTATCATTTGGTACTTGAATTAATCTGCGCAATACATCTTGCTTTTAAGTCAATGGAACTTGCTGCAGCGGCTAATATATTGCTAGGTCGGTGCGTTATTCAACTGATCAGGTATAATTTTGCAAAGTTATATTCCGATACTATGCATGCCAATGATAAAATTCTCCTTCAAATTAACTAATGTGCCGATAATGAAGTTTTCTCAGATCGTGTTGCACTCTAATTGTAAGAAGCATCGATATGGTTAAGTTGCAAAAATGTGTAACTGCAACTAATCACCTTGTGACATTAGGTAATAATCCCTCTTCTCTCTTGAAATCTGCAAATGTATCTGATCGAACACAAATTTAGATATTCTTCAAAGAATAATTATTGTTTACATGTATATTTGTCTTTCTTTTCCTTAATTTATCTTATTTTACTTTAATCTTGTTAAATGCTTCAGTATTTTACCACTTAGTGTTGCTACTTTAATATCGCTACAAATATTGCGATTTATTTTCTTGAAAATTATTTTGATACATTTTCTGTTCGAACTATTCTTCAAGATATTCTTCTAACAATTATTTTTATATTTATATTTGTCATACGAGTGCCAAGAAGTTGACGTTTAGGCAAACTACGATATCGGTAACACATCAGTTTGTTTTCAAACGTTGCTGCGTGTTGTAATGGTCCCTTTATGATCGATATTAATAAATTTATACATAAATATATATTAGATTCGTTGTATGTAATGTCATGTATGCAATTGAAAACAACATATTAAAACAAAAACCAGCGTATCAACTGTGGCCTCTCTGTAAAATCATTCATTTTAGTCAAAATGCCATAGGGCTTTATGATTTTTGCTTTAGTTTTCATTTTATACGTGCATCTTGAATTTTAGATGTATTCTAAGAAGTTAAAAATGAATTTTAATAGACTGTTAGCCGCAGTATATATAAAAATATAATTAAAATCACCACCTAAACACCCAGTTTTTAAAACAAAAAAGTCATTTCCATTTTATTTCGGACTACCTGAATCCAGAAAAGCACTTTAGAAAAAAAAAACAAAATATAAACGAGGAAATTCTCAATTAATTATACAAGGCATCTCTCTCCAATTTGTATTCACCTTTCTTAATTAACTTATCTATAATTACTGCGGCACAGATTACCACCAACTCATTAATTTCCCTTTCAAACGGACGATACGCACGCATTTAATTACGAATTTGTACGTCAAGAATGGAAAAGGATGGGATAAAAATGAGTAAAAGAGTAAATTAAATGGGAATAATCTTTCTATCTGCTCCACGAAATTCCTCCAATAAATTACAAAGTCGAATGCGAAAGTGATGTAAGTGAATCAGTTGGATGATAGTTAAGTGAATTAAAACCGGAAATCATGTATAATTCACGTCTAATGGTCATAAAATTGCTTCATTTCGTATGATTAAGCGGTAGAAACAGAAGTTGGTAATGGTTTTTTAATTGGCTAGAATTCACTTCGTATCGTCGTCATAACAAATATGTTTTTATTGCTAAACCCATTATTGGTAGTTAAAAAAAATTTGTAATTGTCGAATTTTTTTTTTGTATTTGCATACACAGATGTTACATACATACTGCAGAAAAAAAGATTTGGTTGATATATGACGAAAAACTAAAACACTTCTTTTACTGACTATATTTTTATTTAAAAATTCAGACTCTTATTGTTATATTTTTAAATTAAAATGTGCTAAAAACAATTTTGCCGTGAGTCTTGATACAGCCATTTTTCAATACCCACTTCAGAACAGGGCACAAAAATTTTTTAATTATGACTTTAACAATCTTTATTTATAATAAATATGTTTATAATTTTTTATTAATTTATTATAGTTAATGTACGAGGGTAGCCGTTTATATTTCGGGAACTGGCAACATTGTTAGTGTTGCCTCTGATCTGATGATTGCATCATGAAGTTTATCATTTTTGACAATACATTTACCTTGACAGTTTTTTTTATCCGGTCGCTATTTCTATTGTTGACAGTAACTTGAAAATTTGATGTCAGCGAAAAAATGGGATTAACTCGCGAACAATTTCGTGCAATTATTTTTCATAACTTTCGGCGTAGATTATCTCAATAAGAATGCATCTACGAGCTGAATTCTTTATATGGTGATGAAGCAACATCGAAAACTACAGTATATCGTTGGTATAGTGTATTCAAACCTGGAGTGCGTTCTTTGGACGATGAATTTCGTGAAGGTCGCCCCACAAATGTTGTTGTGTCGGAAAACATTAATGCAGTGTCTGAATTGATAATGCAAGACCGTCATGTGACATACCGTGGGATCGAGGTATTTATAGGTATTAGTAACGTCAGCGTGCATAAGAACATTTAGCCGTTAAGAAGCCATTTTCACGTTGGGTACCACATAATTTGACAACCGCTCAAAAAAGGACTCGTGTCGATTGTTGACAAGAAATGCACAAAAAATACAATGGTAGTGCTTTAAAGAACATTTATAAAGTCGTCACAGGTGATGAATCTTGGATCTATACGTATGAGTCCGATAATAAACAGCAGTTGACTGTGTGGGTATTCCAAGATGAGCTAAATCCAACAAAAGTTGTTCGTGTTCGAAGTATATCAAAACAAATGGTTGCCTATTTTTTCGGAAATTCCGGCCATGTTGCAACCGCGCATTTAGATAGTTGTAGAACGGTCAATTCTGAATGGTACACGACTATTTGTTTGCCAAGGGTTTTTGAAGAAATATGGGAAACAAACCAAAGACTACAGATCATTCTCCACCATGACAATGCGAGCTCTCACAAGTCGGTTCAATCAATTGAATATTTAACCGGGCAAAACATTGAGCCATCCGCCGTACATCTAGCACCTTGTGATATCTTTTTGTTCCCACACGTGAAGAATAAACTTCGTGGTCAACGGTTTTCTACGTCGGAAGAGACAGTTGAGACATTCAAAACTCTTATTTTGGAGATACCGCCTTCACAATGCCAGCAATGTTTTTCAGATTGGTTTAAACGAATGCAAAAGTGCATTGATTTTCAGGGAGAATATTTTGAAAAGCAATAAAATTATTTTCGATTATAAAATTTTTTTTATCGTTTGCTATTCCCGTAATATAAACGCCTATCCTCGTATTAAATACATAAATATGCCTTTGTACGAATTAAAAGGAAAAAAGTAAATATTTCTAATAGTAATTAAAGAAAATGAAAAGTCGTTTGTTTTTCTTAATAAATAAAATTCAATATTAAAACAGTTCAATATACACATATGATCATTATAATAGGTACACTTTACATTTTTATTTTTTAAATAAAACAAGAGCACTAAAAAAAATTCATATTTATTCTTTATAATCCCAAAAGTTTAAAATTTAACAAATAACGCAAATAATGTAAGCAACAACCAAAAACAGGTTATCTTTGAACATAAGGTAACTCAATTGCTGCTCATTATAATAGGTACATTTCAGTAATACTAAAAAATTAATAACAGTATTCTTTTATTTTTAATAAATTATTTTTGAAGATCAAAAAAGGACTAGTATCCAGAATAACCACCTCTATTTTGTGCCATTTTCTTCATTCTGTTTGGCATACTGGATGTTAGTTTTTGCAAGTTTCAGGTGTAATTTCTTACCAAGCTTTCTTGGTGTTCTCCCACAGATCATCTTTATTTTTGAAAGTTTCCTTCGCTAATTTTTGTGTAAGATCACCCCAAAAATTTTCTATGGGGTTTAGGTCGGGGGATTGACTAGGCCAACTTGAAAGGTGAACGTTGTTTTCTCTGAACCAATTCTTGACTAAGGAAGAAGTATGCTTTGAGTCATTATCCTGTTGAAAAACCCAAAGCAATGGCATTTCTTCACGAGCATAAGGAAGCATAATATCTTGCAAAATGCTTCTGTACCCCACTGCGTTCATTGTATTATCTATGCGATATAGTGGACCTACGCCAATTCATGAGAAAAACCCCCAGACTATAATATTTCCACCGCCATGCTTAACTGTTTTGTAAATCGAACATGGAATTATTTTCCTTTTGGGCGACGAACGTTCCTCTGGTAATCATTTCCAAACAAATTTATTTTTGTTTCGTCACTCCAAAGAATATTGTGCCATTTTTTCTCACCTTCAATTCCACACCAATTCAAATGTTCATTAGCAAAATTTAACCTAGCAGTAGAGTTTTTTTTACGCATGAGGGGAACTTTTCGAGCTATTCGGCCGGATAAGTTAGCTTGTTGAAGACGTCGTCGAACGGTTGGAGCTCTGACTACATAACCAATTTCCGCGGCAATTGCTTTCGAGGACTTAAACGGGTCTTTCTTTGATATTAAGACAATGTGGCGATCAATAGCTAGACATGTTTTGTGTGGTCTACCACGACTTTCTGTTGTTTTCTTCCATTTTAATGCATTTTGGACAAAATTCACGGAACGCCCTAGGCTTTTTGAAATTTCTCTTAACGATTTTCCTTCTCTTCTTAAGTTTTTAGCTATTCTTCTTTCATCAATGCTGCAATGCTTATTTCTACTCATTTTCTATCAAAAAACACACCTAATACTGAGTAATTTATTTAAACTGTAAAATATTCTTACCACTTTTTATGAGGCAATAATTATAATCAGCAAATGCCACTTTTTAAATTTCACAAAATTAAATAAACTTTTCTTGTACCTATTAATATGATCAGCTTATTTCAGCACTTTGCTTAAACCGTTAACTGTCAATGAATACATAAAGCACCATTTGCATTGTTGTTGTAATCGGTAACGTTGCCACATACAAAATATTTATAAAATACACATTTTTTTAAATTTTAAAATGGGAATTTGTTATTTATTAGTACTTTAATGTTTACAAACTAAGTGTACCTATTATAATGATCATATGTATATATATATATATATATATATATAAAGACCCAGTATTATTTTTTTAAAATCAGTATATACATTTAAAAATTAATAAATAGCACAACAGTACTTTATCATATTCATTGTTTGTATCAATGTATCATAATCAAAGTTTTTTCGAATATATTCGTGCACGATTGAGTTTCTTAAAACACGGCCGTAATACGGCACCTATCGTTACTTCTTAGGTTCACTATTGCTGGTAAAATCTTTCTAATATAATCCATCACCTCTTTATGCTGCATTTAAGTTTCGATTAGTTACGTAGCAATTGCAAAGTATGCATTTTTTACAGACAAAAGTTATGCAAAATCTTACTCTCACTTGCTAGTAGATAATAGAGCAAACTCAAAATTAGAATTTTGAAAGTTGTGTCTACAATTCTTAAAAATCAAAATTTTTTGTAGAGTATTTTGATCATCATTTCTCGATATTAATTTAGTTTTAATTAACACAATGGCAGTTGCGTATCAGAAAGTTCAATATTTTACATTATAAAAATATCGTGCACCATGCAGATTGATCATATTAATGTGGAATCTTAGGTATATATTAAAAAGGGTATCTTATTATAAAAAGGTACATAAATACGCGTCATACTACGCTTATCTTTATTTACATTTAGAAAGAAAATTAACCATTTCTTTTATATAAACACCTTTACATACATATGTACATACATATAGTACGTGACTGGTTTATATGGTTATACATTTCCGAGGCGATATGATCAGTAAAGCAAATACAACCATCTGTATAAATTATACTATGCATTAAAGTGTAATAATTGTTAATTTTTTAATTCTACACCAAAGACAGAAAACTAAACAAAAAATATATTAAAAAAACGTTTTTTTTTATAAATTCGTCTAGTAAAAAACATATAACAGACATCTAACTGGGCTGGTATGAACCTCATTGTCACATATTTGCCAATATTTTGCTTATCATATGACGTAATTTATAAAATATTTATTTCATATGGTTAATATTTTCTCGAGGTGGTATTTATTAAATAACTAATATTTTAAATGAATCTTAAACAATCTTAAACATGTCAATGGACAATTGTAATCTTGAATTATTTTCGCATCCAGATCTATGAAGCAATTAAGTATTACAAAAACACAGATCTGCACAATTATTGAACGTACAGATTCGCATTGCTCGAATGATCCCAGAAAGCTTAAGATTGTTAGCGGCCATCAATAAAACGAACGCTAACAGGCAAAATGACAGCTATAGCTCCTGTTCAGTTCAACCGAGTAATAGTGATCGCATTTTCAAACGGCCCCTCTCAATGGCGCTTCTTGCTTCAGACGTAATTCCAAGTAATGCATTATTCTTCCATTTACTGCTGTGCGGCTATTATCCGCCACTCTTGACAGTTCTATCTCTTGTAAGGTGCTCTTTAACATCCGATATATTGATCTCTATAAGGAGAGTTTTATGCGTTTGCGCCATTTAGTATGTTCGGTTTCCAGTTTGTTGCGGGCCAACGTTCCTGTAATACATTCGATACAATTTACAGTCTGCTTGTTTTGGTTTTCAGTTTTCTAACTTCTTACATGCCGGAGAATTCTTTAAGGCGGCTTACTTCTGAGAATGCCACCCCCCTGTTACCACTCGAAGGAATCAAATTCACCTCACGCGAACATGCCTTTGTTATTTGAGTTAGGCACTACCTTGTAACTTAGAATAATGGTAATTTATCCGCTGTGGGATTCTTCTCTTGTAGGACCCGTGTACACATTCTGCGATACAAAAAGTTTACGAATATAAAAATATTGATTTTCATATGTAATTTCAATGAATATCTAAAGATATGAAACATTTTTTATATTAAAAAAAACCTTTTAAAATATTCTGAAAGCAGATGAAGAATATACTTATAGTAATAGTAATGCATACCTTCAGATCCCTTTAACGCTAATTATAGAGGGCACTGGTAGGTTTAGAGCTGTTTTTATGCCCGCGTTTGTGGTAAGATTTAAGATCTTTGGTTGTTGGTATTCACTTTAACGACCCCCAACGTGATAAGCTAGTAATTTGTCACCGAGTTATGAGCCGTGTTCAAAAAATCAAATTAAAAGCTTTTCTCTTTTGTTTGGTTTAATAAATTTATATATTTCCATGTAACTTCTCAATTGAAATATTATTTATTTAAATAAATTCCGCTAACTATTATTAAGCCATTTGTTCCTGTATTGTGTGATTTTCGTCAACTTGTTTCTGATTTTTGCTACTCTAATGCTTTAATACTGATGTTATCCAAACTCTTCTAAGTCTTCCCTTTCTTTATCCTCACATTCTTGTTTCTGTTATATTCCTCGCCCACTGCACCTACAAGATTTTATCATATTACTTATTTTGCTTTCTATAAAAACCTACTAACTGTATTTCTTTGTTTCTTTTTCATACCCATAGTTGTTTATTATTTTCTCTTCGAAACTTCCTAATATCCCTTCATTCTTTTCCATATACCTAAGTCCTGTTCTATATTCGTATATTTATGCTTCGCACTCATCTGTTAATACTGGTTTCAATACAATGTTATACAATTAGACATTCGAGCTCGCGATGTTTCTTTTGCCCTCGGTAGTTTATTGAGGATTACTCCAACACTAGCTAGTTTTTAGCCAGTTTGTATTGAATTTTCCGTTCTTTTTACCAGTTATTGTTTGTTAAGAGCTTCATCAACCTCTTCGGAGTATACTATTTTTTAATTTTATCTCCCAGGTTTTTCTTTGAAAATAAGAAGCATTATTAATAAGATCATGAATGAAGTCTGAACTAGTTTAGTACCTTAAACAGTAAAGAAAAAATAGTAATTGGCAAGAAAAGATAAAGCAAACTACAAAAGACGCATTGTATAGTTATTGAAAACTCCTTGTTAATTCGTCAAGGTTGAAGGCTCTAGTTGTGCTGCTCGATTTGTTCTCGAGTTGGTTGTAGCAAATTTCTTTGATGAGCTTACAGATTACAGTACCAATATACATATGTTACGAATATGAGTAATATAGCATTTATCTCATATGAAAATTGTATGTATTAATTGTAGATAAATATAGTACTATAATTTTTCTTCCGTCAGAAAATTAAGTAATAAAAAGTAGAAAAGAAAACAGTATAATATTTGTCAGAGTTAATTAAAATTTGAGAGTGAATAATTTTCTTCTATAATATTGAAATCCTACTCCATACAAAATTAAATTATAATTCACGAAATCTTAGTTGTTCTCAATCAATAGCATTTTAACGTAATAGCATTACCCTCATTATTATTCTTCTTCCGCCATTAAGGGACTTGTAGAACGTCCAGTAAGCAGTCAGACTCGCTCTGTGAATTTTCCAATAAATTATCGGTCACGTCAAGCACTAATTAGGAAAACACCGAGTAAAAGACGATAAACAGGCACGAAACTTTCTCGAGAAATTTAATTACGATCTTTTGGGATCGCGTCCTACAACAAGGCCAGAGGGACAGGCGCTCTGAACAGAACGAACAACGTGAGGGCGTACGGTGGTAGAGGAGTAGAAAAGAAAAAGGAGAAGATTGAAGAAACAGGAAATGTCAGTGTGGGGGTTTTATATTGGACAAACTAGGGTCATTAAACAAATTAACGCTTCGGTGTAATTTTCTCTTTTCAACGGTGGTGTTAAGAGGTATTTGTAGTTTGGTGGTAACTGTTAGCGATTCGACGTTATTATGGGTTGTATATTATATACATATGTGTTTTAGTGTTACTTAAATTGTCTATGCATTTTATTACTAGACCTCATTGTTAGCAAGTAAATGTATAAAGTCATTACTTTCGCATTACGACTATTTTCGAGTAACAATCCTAATTTTTAATAAAATCGATCGATATTATATAAACTTTCTTTATAGAGTTGGTGAGGAAAGGTGGAGTCGCCCATATGTTATAGAAAGATAAATTAATCAATTTGAGCAAACTTAATCACTAAGGTTAATATATAACCCCTTTAACTTTCGTAATTCTGTATACGTATTTCGACAACTAAGTTGTCATCATCATCATATAATTAAGCAGTGTTGCACCTGGAGAACTACGGCAATAACTACCCGTACGAAACAATTCCGTACACGTTCCATACCGTTGAAAGCCAAGACGCTTAATTATCTGCTGATGATGACAACTTAGTTGTCGAAATACGTATACAGAATTACGAAAGTTAATGTGGAAAAGGGTTATATTATATATTAACCTTAGTGATTAAGTTGATCAACCACAGGCTCCATCAATTTCAACCTCAATTTGAGAAATCGAATTTAGATTACGTAAATTCAAATTGTTCTGTAAAATAAGTTATTAAAATCTGCTGGGCTTCTGGACTGGAACTGCGTCACTGGAATAACTGCCGACGTTTCGTACCCACTCATATGGGACATCTTCAGGGGTCAACTACTGCTACTGTCTGTCGCTGTAGTTGAACCCTGAAGATGTCCCATATGAGTGGGTACGAAATGTCGGGGTTATACCAGTGACGCGATTCCAGTCCGGAAGCCAAGAAGCAGATAGTATGGACCACGAGCGCGGAAGTCTACGTACCAGATTAAGTTATTAAAAATTCAGATTAAGATTAGCGTGGATGAATATTTGTCATAAATTTCCTTTTTGTGTTAGAGTTGTATAGATTAGGGCCGTATTGATCTATTTTGGAGGTTAATAGACTAGACTATGAATTTGATGAACTAGGTTTGAACTTTGCTACAATCTTTACATCAATGGTGTTTTTTGTCTCAATTTAACTCATGTGGACAAGTACTTGGAAGTATAAGAAAACTCTGAGGTAATAATAGGCGATTGGTGGATAGTGCTAGCTATACACTACCTATTAATGTACCGTCCACCAATAGGCACGGCAAGACATGCACAAAAGTCTAACTTGCTTAATTCACTGCCATTAATTAAACAATTTTCAAACTATATATCTATCTCCTAGGAAAGTGAAAGCAAATTCGTATAAAAGATTTTGATGCAGATAACCCCATTCTGGATTTTTTACTACATTTAAGATAGGGTTTTCAATAATTTCTATTTGAACTTCTCAATATTATAGACTGTCATAATAAGAGCTCCAGTTTGTTGTACCATATTCCAAGATACTTTTAACATAAGAACTGTAGAATTTCTGTGGAGGTTTAAAACTTTCAACTATCTTTACATAGGCTATTCTAATGAATAATCCAAAATTTTTAAATGCTTTAGCACATACCGTTTGAATATGTTTTTTAAAGCTAGAGTACTATGGAATACTATTTTGGAATACTTAATGAATATTTTTCAACAAAATGTTTTGCAATTTATAATTAGTTGTCTAAACAAAGATATGTTTTTTATTTTAAAATATAACTTTATTTAACTAACACTAATCGTTTACTCTATACATATAGGTCTGTGACATAGTATAATGTTGCAAGGAATTTAGTTTTCTAAAGATTTTTGGATCATTGCTCTCTATTTCTTTGTTGAAGCCTGGCATTTTTACTTAATCATATCTAGTTGCCCTCAAATAACAAAATAGCAACATTAATAGTTTTAGTAGGAGTTTCAAAGATATTTCTTAGAATGTGAACAAAACATCGAAATTAAAAAGAGAACAATAGAAGGTTCTTTTGGCCGCAGAGTCCAAAGGGGTTGCGTGTAGCTTTAAATTAAACGTAGTTTAGTTTGTAGAGAAGCATTCGTCTTAGTCTATGCTATTGCTAATTTGATTGTTATCTTTTCTCGATTAATTATAAATTTTTAACGTTACGATGGTTCAGTATCTAGTAATGTCTTTGATGTTTCTCAAAACAATTTTAATTTTCCTTTTTTTTTTCTAAGCACTTAAATTTATGTATGCATTAAACAACATTTTTCCTAAGCAAAATTCACACTCATGCAATATTGACAACGACACATTCAAGTAAGGAAATATTCTTATGGGTTTATAGGATTAATCTCAAGCTGTATCAACCGTGCTTGAGTTTATTACTGTTAATTCCCTTTAGATCAGCCACAATCTTTTACACATATATACGCACGTGTACTGCTACTTCGAACATTATCTACGAGGGAGCGTTTTTATATTCGCGAAATGAGCGGGTTGTAGAGGGGTGAGTAGGCGCATTGGGGGCGTGGTCTGTGCAGCGACTCATGATTAGTATAAATACGAAGTTTCATTGTTATTAGACAGTTAGTCTTTGAGCTATCGTCAACCAAGTAACATAATCAGGAGTGAAAAGTGAAATATGGAAAAAATCGAATATCGTGCCGTTATAAAGTTCCTTACCAGGCAAGGAAAATCAGTCGCGACCATAATGAATGAGATGTCATTGGTTTACGGCGACTCTTGTCCAGGAAAAACCATGGTGTACAAGTGGCATAGTTTATTTAAACAAGGAAGGGAATCCCTTGAAGACGACCCGAGGCCGGGCAGGAGCATTGAGGTGACCACGCCAGCACTTATCCAAAAAGTTGAACAAATTGTACTCGAAGATGCACGACTGAAGAAGAAACAACTCGCAGAAATGGTTGGAGTATCCGATACAACAATTTTTAAAATCCTACACGATCATCTCGGCATGTTTAAGGTCAGCGCAAGATGAGTGCCGAGAATGCTCACGCCGCCGCAAAAACAACAGCGTGTAGAGTGTTCGCGTGCGTTTTTGGACCTCTGTAATGAAGACAAGGATGGTGTATTGAGTGGAATTGTTACTGGAGACAAAACTTGGGTTCATTATTATGAACCTGAGTCCAAACAAGACTCCATGCAGTGGCATAAAAAGGGCACAACACCTCCCAAGAAATTTAAAGTGCCACAATCAGCTGGGAAACTCATGGCAACGGTATTTTGGGACTCGAAAGGAATATTGTTGATTGATTATAAAGATAAAGGTGTTTCTATAACCGGAGAATATTACGCTTCAATATTAGAGCGACTAAAAGAAGCCATTAAAGAGAAAAGACGGGGAACATTGACAAAAGGTGTTCTGCTTTTGCACGACAACGCGCCCGTCCACAAGAGCCGCGTTGGGTTAGCTGCCCTGCATAAGGTGGGCTTCGAAATTGTGAATCACCCACCCTACAGCCCAGACCTGGCCCCGAGTGATTATTACCTGTTTCCGAAAATGAAAAAAGAGCTGCGGGGTAAAAAATTTACTGCCGATGATGAAGTCAAGGAGGCAGTTTCGGTGTATTTTGCAGATAAAGAGAAATCATTTTTTTATGAGGGTATAAATAAATTAATTGAAAGATGTGAAAAATGTATCCGTCTTGCAGGTGAATATATTAAAAAAGAAAAATAATTTGATTTTTTTATTTCCACCCCTTGTCCCCCATTCCGCGAATATAAAAACGCTCCCTCGTATAATTATAACCATAGTCCAAATTGTATAACAACGTATTTTGTAACAAATCGTTATTGTCATATGTTATTACCCAACCGGTACAAATTCAGAATTGAACGAGAATAGGCGATCGGCTATCACCAAAAGATCCCATTCATTTCGTATTTCCTGAACTTCAAAAACAAATATTTGTTTTGTCTACAGTACAAGATTGTAACTACCATCGTTAGGAACGATGTTTGTGTGTGTGTTTGTTTTTTTACCGAACTTTGACCATGGATCATTAGCCCGGAAACGTGTTAATGAAAGGTCGGGCGTCCGATCCGCCCGCTCAACGAATCCATTTATTGATGTCAAGAATGGGTTTCGTATGTTTACTTAGAGAAGATGGTGTTTGCTGTTTAGCTATCTTCTTTAGTTTATTCGAGTAGCTGTCAATATATCTTGCAATTTTAAACTCTGATAGTCTGAGGCCCGTATTTTTGTCTAGTTCGAGGCTTGATCCAGACTTCTGTCGAGACTAGGATTAAAGTCCTGTTTATTACATCGTTATGATTAAGGTAGAAATTATAAATAACATTATGGCCCCTTCGGTGAGGAATCAGACCCCAGTCGTCTGCTTATCGGGCAGGTGCTCTACTACTGAGTTTCGAATTTTCATTATTTCACATCGTAAAATGCGCGTAATTGTGTATATTCACGTGTACATGTATATATATATGTGTGTGTGTGTGTGTCTGTATACATGTTTGAACGAAGGTTCTCGCGATTATAAGTGTGAGTAATATTAGATTCTCGGGCTCTCCGCGATGTTGCATAGAAGTTCTCGAAGGAATTGGCGTCTTGACGTTTCGATGACATTTCAATCATCTATTCAAGAGTTGTTTCGTAGTGGAGCGTCAACTTGAAACTGGCTAAGTGCTTCTCGCACTGCTTTATATATTGACTCCTCGTAAGTCTTCGCGTTACATCGATTTTGGTTTCAGTGTAATTTGGATTTTAATAAGTTTTTATTTCGTTCTGGAAAATCTCGTTTTTATATTGAATAGTTTTATCACACTGTTAATTATAGTTGTCAGAATACTTGGTTTTCAATTTTCCAGATTATAACTACTACATATTAATTTTAAGTGCATATGGTAGTAAAACAACTCAAATATACAAACAACAGGATTTTGTCATCGAATATTAGGTGTTTGCATCGTACCAGACATTATTTTATATCATAATTTAGAAAACTGCTTTAAGCGCCTTAATTATAACTAATCGTAAATGCTTTTAAGTTTTATTATTATGTATTCGAAGTTTCCTTCAGACAGGTAATTGAGAGGAATGGGGATAGGCACATTATTAAATGTTATGTTAAATATTATTCAAATAAATTCAGTCTGAGCGTTTTATAACTGTATCCTATAGCATATGTAATTTTGTTAATATAATTTTAATTTCGGTATTTAATATTTTAAGTAAAGGTTTTTTCAACGACATACCTTTTAATTTTTTTTTTGTTAATACTAGTCTAAAATGCTTGATGAAATGAAATTCAAGCGAAAAAGAATATCGTATTATCACAATAATTATAAAATTAATTCCAAATTCTATTTTATTATGGTTATGGAATATTACACACACACACACACATGCACAGACACATACATATACATATACATATATATATATATATATACATATATACATATATATATATACATATATATATACATATATATATATATGTATATATGTATATATATATATATATATATATATATATATATATAACAACAACCTATAAATAAAAAAATATAAATAATATAGCTTTTGTACTATTATATTATGAATTATAAACACGCTCTGACCTCCGACTGCAGCTTTGTTTACATATCAAATATACACACCATCGTAAATAAATTCGGCGGATATATTTTCGCGTACATGGTAAACCTTTTTGTGGTACCTACTGTACATATTGCATCTTTTTAAATTCCAAATTTTATAAAGACGAAAGCATAATTGCTTGTTCTTACGGTCTCCGTTAAGCATATAATAAAAATTCTACGGCGTTGTAACGTTTTTAGTGATTGCATCTACACTACGACCACGACGTTCCATTCTATCTCATTTTTTTTCTATCTTTTTACTTTTTCCAGCGGCGTCTTCTCCAAGCGCACATTCTTTCCTTAGTAAAGTGTTAACCGTCTGTATACAATACACATTTACACAAACGCAAGTAGATATAGATATATGTATACGTATGTATAGAAAAGACTAACAGGTGCAGTTGCCTTCGAACAGATTTATAGCCCGAGCGATGACAGATAGTGAACTGTCATTTTTATACGCCTACTTAAATGTTTTAAATTGCAGTAACGATTTTATCATCGTGTTCTCTTTTATTCACCTTCTTCTTATTCTCCTTCTGCTTCACCGTCATCATCATCATCGTGATCGTTGCCGTATCATCGTTCTCTTTCTTCCATCCTGATTCTTCCGCCTCAGTTGGCATGGGTGAGAAAAAAACGTTCCAAAGGCACATCTGAGAGTTAGTTCTTTATGTTGGTAGTGGATCGTCGACGGTTCAATGTGACTTAAATCCTTAATTAAACAGTTCTTTCTTATCTTCATGTATACACTTGTAACTCTTACATTTTTAATTAGTCGTAAAAATTTATTTGAAGGGGAAAAATGTAAAATTGATGATGTCTGAAGATTCTATAATATTATGTCGTTATTCTACAGTTTATGTGTACATTCAAATAAGTAAAATATATCTAATGTATACGTACAGAGTTGAACATAAATTAAGCAACATTACAGCACCAGCTATTATTAATATTACTTTGAAAACAAGTGAAAAGAAAAGATGAGTGACTATAAGGATGTCTAGATGAATTGTATAGAGTAACGGAACCTAACGATTTTATTTTTAATATACATTTTAAATGGCAAAACAAAATAAAATGCAACTACTACTAAAATTAATGCGACAAAATTTAAGCAACTAAAGAAAGCTCTGAAAATTAATATTTAGTAATGTAGTCTTGATTTTTAATGGCTAGTGCACATTGTGTGGCACAGTGGCATTGATGCAATAAAGTTATGAAATATTTCCTGGGACTTACTTCTTCATACTTTTGGAAGAGTAGAAAATAACTGTTTTTTTTATGTAGACATCAACTTTGGAAATACATAGTTATTTTTGTTTAGTCTAATGTAATGCGCAGAAAGGAAAGTGAAAAAATGGCTGCTTGACAGAGCGTCTTTCCTTTTTTACGTAAAAATAGAAAATAAACCGAGAGAGGCAGTTCGGGTGTTGAGGTGCAAGCTATTATTTGCCTAGTTGAAATTTACGTTTACCTGCAGAGTTTGTGATATTCCACTGGTCGGTGGAGACTAGGGAAGATGGCTACAATGGGTAGCGTGGATGATTCCGAAGTGTCGGGAAATGGATCAACAGTGAATGCAGAGAAAGACGGTGGCCAAGTACAAGTATCTAATCAAGATATCGTGGAAATAGTTGCTGTCTTAATTAGTGATCAGAGCAAGAATAAATTGTCAAACACGGAAACTGCTGTGATTTACCTAAATTTGGAGCTAGTGGTGTAGAGAACGCCACGACATGGTTTCAAAGAGTAGAAGTAATACAACGAGCACATAGTGGTGTAGTGATACAGTAATTACTCCGATTATTATTAGCAAGTTGAAGGGCACTGCGTTATCGTGGTATTATTATGCATCATTAAGTTACGATGAGCTTAAGACTAATGTTATTGAAAATGTTTGGTTGTGCGGAAAATTGAATTTCATTAATGCAGAGGATCGATAACAGAAAATGGAAGAGAAATGAACCATTTGTAAATTTCTATCAGAATAAAATAGTTTTAGGAAATAAACTGGGATCGTCTCAAAGTAGTCTTAAATATGTCATCGATGGATTTTATAATGGTATCTCACAGGTGCACGCAAGAATGCCAAAGTTGCATCATTGTTAGAACTGTTGGATGTTGTTAATGTATGAGCAACATTATATGGAGTTAAGTAGTGTTGTTCAATCATCTATGATACGTCTTAAGGAGGGGCAGTGTGCATCTATATGCTGACAGAGTTAAAAGAAAATATGTTTTACTTTTAACGAAGAGCGCTATTTAAAGAACAGAGAAAGAGCCAGAATGAACCTGATAGTACAACCTCGTTGATAGAGCAAATAATGCAGATAGCACCTGCTTACTAGCTACGTATTCATTTTGTTTTTGGTCAAGACGAATTTGAACTTTTAGCTATTCATGACAGCGGAAGTGGAATATCATTTGTGAAGTCCAAACATATACCGAGTGACTATGTAAGCCCACATGTGAATCCAGTTTGTTTCACATGTATTAATCGTTCTTTAATTATAATCATGTTCATGCACATAATGTTAAAGTTAATGATATTCTTGTACCCATCACTATTCATGTTATCATCTAGGTCTGTTTGAAAAGAGTGGTAAGAAACATATCTTAATTATTGTAGATGCTTTTACGAAATATACTAAATTACGTATATACATGCAAGTCTGTTGAATTGAATCGTATTTCAGAAATTACAGTTGCCCAAAGAGCTTTATTTCAGATAGAAGGAAAGCATTTACTTCCAGAATATTTGAAGAAGCGCTACCACACAATCAGCTTTAAATTGCTTAGCCTATTTTCTTGTCCTGTAGTCAGTGGAGGCAGTCCCGAACGGAATAGAGTAATTACTGTACCTCTTTCATTGCATCCTTTAATAATATGCGATACACTTGATTTGTTAATACTAAATTGAATACTAATTACACTTTGGGCTACTCATTTTTCATGCGTTTTGACAATTTTGTAACTTGATATCTACATATTGAAATTTTGTTATTTAAATAATTCGAAGCGATATTATTGCTACAGTGATGCATTTATGTTATGATATTTATAATTAACGTAAGATATCAAGTAGTGTTTGTGGATATATGTCATGTATAGTATAATAAAATTTTCTATTTGGGATAATTAATAAATTATTAATCAATTATTAGTTATTATCAGATATCTTAATGTGTACGTAAATATAGGAAAATATTTTAAATGTGTTTGAGTGTCGGTGCTTTCTTGGGTTATAATCTTGAAGATCAGTTATTGGCAAAATTCACGTCCAATAATAGCGATGCAGCTTCAGGATGATTTCTAAGCAATATCTGAATTATTTATGCTTACAGCTCCGCGCCGCAATTGGAATGAGAAATCATACTTTACTGTACCATCGCTAGCACGTCTAAATATGTACAACATATCTGAAGATGTGCTATATACGAGGATCGATCCAGAAATAAGGTTCCCATAATTATTACAATAATACAAGATCGTTTATTCTCATCAAAATTTACATGGTTGGATAGAGGACACTTAGCTCTATTTTTCTACATAATCGCCATCTCTTTCTAAGCATTTTTGTAGACGGTGTTCCAATTTTTGTATCCCCGTGTCGTAGAACGTTGCCGCCAGCCCGTTCTGATAGCGTTTCACCTCTTCTTTGACTTCATCGTCGTTCTGGAAGCGTTGCCCACTCAAGTGTTCCTTTAACTTGGGGAACAAGTGATAATCACTAGGCGCGAGGTCCGGGCTGTAAGGTGGGTGGGGTCATGCCCCACCCACCTTATAGCCATTCAAAGTTGGTCAAAAGTTCCTTGGTTTGACGGGAGACATGAGGGCGGGCGTTGTCGTGAAGCAGCGTTACAACTTTTGTCAGTCGTCCTCGCCGGCGGTTCTGGATAGCTCGCCTGAGTTTTCTTGTGTTGCACAATAACTGTCTGAGTTGATTGTTGTCCCAGGTTCCATAAACTCGATCAGCAGTATCCCCTTGCGATCCCAAAAAACAGTGGCCATGACTTTGCCAGCAGAAGGACTTTGTTTAAACTTCTTTGCGACTGGTGACCCTGAGCGACGCCATTGTTTGGACTTTTCTTTCGTTTCGGGCGTGAAATGAAACACCACGTTTCGTCTCCCGTAACAATGGAGTCCAACAATCCTTCCCTATCTTCTTGACGCTTTTGCAGAAACTGGCGAGCACAGTCAATGCGTTTCTCTTTGTGTTCGACTGTCAGCATACGCGGTACCCATCGAGCACAACACTTGCGATATCCCAATTTTTCAGTCAAAGCTCTTTGAACTGTACCGTAAGAACTCCCAGGAATCCGAGCAACAAGTTCACGGACGGTGATCCTCCTGTTTTCAAGCACTTTGCGTTGGACCATCTCGATCAGCGCCTCCGAAATTGAAGGTCTTCCATTTTTAATCGTGGACTTCCTTCCGACCAGCACTAAACGCCCTGCACCACTTACGCACGTGTTGAATGGTCATACACTTGCCGCCATACACCTCTGTCAACTGTCGATGAATATCCACGGGTGGTGTCTTTTTCGCGTGCAAGAACCTAATTACAACGAATCTCGCTCACGGCGGGATCAGCAATGGGCACCTCCATCACGGACGGCTACTGAGCCAAGACTGAACGGCGTAGCGAAGCGCGGCAGGTGGGAATCCGGAGTAGGGAAACATACCTACACAGCGGTGTTGCCGGATTTCGTCTCACACCTGCCCGTGCGGCTGGAGTTCTTTGGGAACCTTATTTCTGGATCGATCCTCGTATATAATCGAATTAGGCAGTATCGGTTGCATTATACACAATGTGTATTGAATCCTCTTATATGTCACGTCATCTCATATGTTATATTCAGTTCCACTTATGACGCAGCTACCCTAGTGCTGACTAAATAAAATCAAATGATTTAAAATTTCACCATAGATCACGGTTATTTGATGCAGTTGAAAGAATAGCGATAGATGACGTGTATACTACAGTGAAAATCGAGTCAATAGCCTCTTATAAGAACAATATGACCGAGTCGTTGGTCATATTCTTCTCCTTTTTCTTCTTGGACAGGTGATTTCAAATGAATACATTAAACTTGAACGCCTCTGAAATAAGAAGGAAAGATTACAATGAAATATTACTCTCGAGCTTCTGGTACGATAAGATCTTCAGCTACCGAAATTCTCCTTAAATGAGAAGCGTTACCACGACAAATCTTCATGGACAGCAGCCTTTGAATTCGATCCCGAGACCCAGGCGTGATAAGCCAGTAATCGCCTACTGAGCTATTATTCCTGAAAATGGTATATTTTGCAGAATAATGTACCAAAATTCAAATCATGGTTGTCTATTATTATTAAGTCCACCTAATTTTGGTTATTTCCACAGTCTTCATTTAATTTCTGTCCAGCAAGTGTATACTTATTTTATGTTATGGATATACATATGTTATTATTAATTTCATAGAGAATTTCGTAAAGATGAATGAAAGAGAATAATTTCAATAAATCACCAAAATATTTAGTTGGCTAAAATATATAAATAGTCAAGTTATCATTGGTGGGGATTTTTTGCTGTAATACAGTAGACATTTATAAATTGCTGAAGCTGTCCAGACAGATTCATGTAATTAATTCTCTCCTTTTTTTATTGACCGTAGTAGGATTACATCAATTTTATATTTTACATTAACGAAATTACACATTGTTTATTTAATTTTTGCCATAATTTTAATTGTATGCTCAAATTAATTTGAAAACTTAAAGCACCAGAGGCACCAGAGAGACAAACTTCGTCAAAAGAAAAATGATCATTTCAGCATATTAACTACAAAATGTCTGCGTGGAAAACTAAATTAAGTCAATAAATCATCTCTGGAAAAGTTGGTTTGCCCTCGGGCCCGACTCTGCATTTTCAAGATTTGTATCAACAGGGACCCGACAGTATCGACGGACACACGTGCTCGTGAAAGACGAGGTCCGTTTTGAAACGACGACCGTGCTTTTGACCTCAGCGACAGGAGAGAGCACGTCGGACGGCAATTTATCAAACCTCGAAAGAGTAGATCTTGTCTGGCCGTTCAATTCTTCTACGGAGTATGCGTGAGCACGATTACAAAATGAAACGGAAGGAGATTAATTTTGAAGCAAATGACCTTGTCAAGGTGGCGTTATTAATCGCCGTAACATGAAAGTTTCGAACAATTATACCGATAACATCATTAGTTAATTAAATGGTTCAAAGTTTCTCTCTTGTTTTTCAAACATATAGGACTGCTTGCTGTCAGACAAGCTAAAGGAGTTCTTGGTAATGTTGATTGATTTAACGTGGGATAAATTAATGCAAAAACTAAGTGATTCTGTTTTCTTAATATATTTAAATGATGTCTAAAAAAATTCTTTTACCTATGTATATGTTTCAACGTATATACATAGTATTTTTTATTTTTATGACTCACCGTGTTAAAATAGTTCATTATATGTCTTTGTTAGTAGTTATTCATTTGGTTTTTGAACAATTTGTATGTTAACTATGGTATTTAAATTAAAATTGAATGCCATAAACCTTTTTCCAAAATGGCTGTTATCACTATGGCCAACCGAATACAAATTGGTCTTTCCTATCATGTTAATCATGGGTTTGATAAGTTTTATAGTATTCTTTGTGACATTTTGGGAAAATTCATTCCTAAATATTTTTTTATTCTAATATCTAAATACCTGTCTCCTGAGATTAAGTTAAATTAAGAAATAAAGGTGTTTTAAATTAAACTTCAGGGTTTATGTTCCGAAAAAAAAAAAACAAAATGTTGATATGAAAATATAGATATGGAAAATGATATCAGCCAAATGCTCTCCACGATTCCGCTGACATGATATTCTTTTACTGATATTTGTGTTTTCGCATAACTGCGGCTCTATTTCAGCAATTGCACGTCTGATGTTCTCCTTCCGGTCTAGAAGCGTAGAAGGTGAAGTAAAGTGGATGTTTCACGTGCTGCGTGACATGTGACTTCATATCGTTAAAGTCACATGTCATTCACCTTCAAATCTTTGATGTTATTGAAAAGAAATCGTTTAGTAGTTTCCGACAGCATAAACCATTGACAGCGACAGCATTGCTATTTCTATCTTTCCAAAATACGGACCAATGAATCCCCCAGTTCATAGCGCACATCAGATAGTGCATTTGTTACGCCCCGATCTACTATTACAGATTATAATTCACAAAAGTCCGTATCTCCTACTGGTTCCTAGTTGAGTGCTAATGCTGAAGCACGTGGATCTTAGAAAAATACATACTAGTCACAAATTTGGGGGAACAAAGTTACTAGTAATAATAGTCCCACATGACAATGATAACTTTGATGTATTTCGAACGAAAATCAGTCAACAATGAATATAGCAATAAAAAATAGAAGCTCAATCGTAGAATTTTATAGTGAAAGAAAACACGATATATCTATTAAGCAAAATTAACTAATAATTCTTCTGAATACGTACTCAGTTCATATATTGTTAGGTTGCTTGATTATTATAAAATGTTTTAAAAGTGCCACAAAATAAATACTCCAAAATTTACGGATGGTATACTAACAAATTGTACACAAAAGAATAATTCTATGATAGCAAGGAGTTAGTAGCAAAAGATTGAATGTCTATATATTGAACGATTAAGAAACTGTATAATTAGAAAATGTTTACCTTTCAACTATTCTCTGTATATAGATAGTGAATGATTAAAATATTTGTATGATAGATAAATTATTACGTTAAAACTATTGAATGTATATAGATATTCAACGATTAAAACAACTGTAGGATAAGTGAATTATTACGTTTACCTATTGAATGTATGTAAGTACTGAATTTAAT
Organism: Dermolepida albohirtum; assembly: GCA_031893035.1. Taxonomy (NCBI): domain Eukaryota; kingdom Metazoa; phylum Arthropoda; class Insecta; order Coleoptera; family Scarabaeidae; genus Dermolepida; species Dermolepida albohirtum. The sequence continues at coordinate 429,244 of JAVIWB010004424.1, read as the reverse complement.
CACTAAAGGTTGATATATAACCCCTTTCCACATTAAGTTTCGTAATTCTGTATACGTATTTCGATAACTAAGTTGTCATCATCAGCAGATAATTAAGCAGTGTCGCACCTGGAGAACTACGGCAAGAAATACCCGTACGAAAAAACTAATTCCGCACACGATCCGTAACGCTGAAAGTCGAGACCCACACGTGTGCTTCTTGACTGCTTAATTATCTGCTGATGATGACAACTTAGTTGTCGAAATACGTATACAGAATTCCGAAAATTAATGTGGAAAGGGGTTATATATCAACTTTTAGTGATTAAGTTAATCAACCACGGGGGCTCCATCAAAATCACCTTTAAGTACTGAATAATTAAAACAACTACCAGATAAGTAAATGGTTGCATTAAACTATTGAAGGTATATAAATATTGAATGATTACAACAGCTGTATAATTAATAAAAGGTTAGGTTGAAACGAGGGTACAGTTTCTATTTGGCAGTCCTTTAACTCCTGACGGTTTGATATTCATAGAGTAATCCACACATACTTTAACTAAGTGATCGAAGTTGGGGTATAAAACAAAATTTGATCTCACCTTCTTGCAGTTGTGGGATGGTGACCTCACGCACACCAATTTGCATCACCTTCCCTGATCTTGTGCAATTTGATCGACAAAGGCGAACAAAAAATACACCAATACACTAAATTAAATATAAAAGCCAAGAAAACCCAACTAGTCAGGTGAAATACAATGATTCATAACTCATATATTTTCTGTAGAGGAGTCATTTAACTAAACTAAATCTTTCTACGTTTACAAATAAAAAAACTGAACTCAGAATGGATGTCCTGCTCTATGACGTCGTGTAATTATATTGACTGTTTCATTAACATAACATTACTATATCACAGGTCGATAAAATTTATAGAATTGCATTTATTGCTTCAACATTATGTCGAAAGACAATCCCTTTCTTTAAGAAAAATGCTCGATCCATTGTCCAAACTGATTTTAATTTCATCAGACGATCTTAACTGTATGAACTTGTTCATACGATAAGGAAGAAAGTTTACGTTACCATCGTACTTAACCTTCTATCTAAAACAACAGGAGGGTAGTAAGATACAAGTTCGTTATTAAAAGACAATTAGTTAATATAATACTTAAAATAACTTGAAATGGATATATTACATACTTGAAAACTGAAAATTAAGAGAAGAAAAGATTAATAAGGAAGAAATCGATATTCCTCTAATAACCTATATACCAAAACTCAGTTTGAACTTACTAGAGGGCATTAGTACTATCACAAAAGAATAGAACAATAGCTCAATTAAATTAAAATGGTTACACAAAGCAATAACCTTGAATAAGAAAATTCATTAAGGCAGGGCCCTAATAAAATAATTGCAGTAACATGCAAATTACGAAATAAGAAATACAAGTGAATCTGTTGAATATATGAAAATTGTCTAATTATATTATTCCCAATACTTTAATACAGATGTATATAGCGGTGTACACAAAATATGAACAGAAGGTAAATTAAAAGGTAAAATTGGAATGCATTCGCTTTTCTTAAATAACGTTAATTTTCGCTACCAAAGATACAATTTTGGCGACTCAATATCAGTCTTTCGTAAAAATCAACTTCTGTGTTCTTTAAAACCCAGTTCACAAATGTGTGTACATTGTCTAATATCAGCGGTTTCCAAGATAACAACAAAACTGTTTTTACGCGAGTTAATAGTAAAGAAAATTGTTTATTCTGTTTTATAAATAATAACATTGGTAAGAGATTTAATACACCGAAATTGAATACTTCTATTTTTAAAAATACTACCGTTTGCCTAGATGCGTGTACCGGCTCGTTTGTGGATTGCACAGGTAGATTGCTAAAGTGCACGATAATTTTATCTTATGAGAGCTAATTTGATATAGCAGTGCCTCATCTGTGTTCACTTTTATTGTATAAACTAACGATTTAAGCCATTTCTAAAGGCAATAATCAAGGGGATTCAAATCTGGTGACATTGGAAACCACTTTTGAAAACCATCAAGGCCAACTCAGTATTATAGAAATTATTAAGATGATGGATCATAGCACGATTAGAATGGGTAGGGATACCATCATATTAAAAATATAAGTTTTTTGCCTAATATGCAAAGAAACATCGTCCAACAGACCTATCGAATTATTTCCCAAAAATTCTGTTATAGCTGTTCATTAACAGTTATTTATTCCATCACGAGTGAAAATAGCTTCGTCAATTAACTAAATACATTGCAAAGTATACCATCTCCATTTATCCTATTGCAAAAATGCAACCGTAAAGTATTATCACCGTCACGAACATTTTGAACACGCTGAATATACAAAGGTTGTAAAGCATTTTTTTGCGAATAACCTTCTCTACTGTACTGAGTAATTTGCAAATGGGATACAATGCGTCTTGTACCTACACGCAGTACCATATTAGGGAGTCCATCCATTTCAAGACTAGAAGCAACTTTCTCAGATGTTATTCTCACGTTTGGAAACATTCAACTTTTACATGCATTATTGAAAACTGAAATACATTTTTATCTGGCATTTGTTTACTGTTGCAGTACCCATAAATGAACATATATCAGCATATTCTCGATTACTAAATAAGACAGGCTTTGCGAAATTACGTGTGCCCAATATTGTCTAAACAAAGTCACTTGTAAAAATTTAAAAAAAACGTTAGAATAAATGTGGCAATTAATAATCACTTATCTGTTTCGTTAGAGTAATTTCGTTGATGTTCTACCATATGTATATTGGGCTTTTTTGTCCACTTTTTCCTCACAAATACCTTCTCCAATAACTGGCGGTTCCTCCCCAATCACCTTGTATAAATGTGTGTAAGTTTTACCAGTGAACAAAGTTCAAATAAAGGTCTTCTAACACACACAAACTTTCTATGTATTGCTTGAAAACTAAATTTGATATAAATAAGACGACGTAAGGAAGATACACATCTACATTTAACAGCAATGAACATACTAATTTGAGGTTATTACGTTTGATCAATACCCGATAGAATACACCATTTATATGCAATACACATTCCGTGCGTTGCGACATCGCATCACCCCATCCCGAAATACGTCTATAAATAGATTTAATTAAGGCAAAAGAGTATTGAGAAGCCGTCGCAGTCGTAAATTTCGTGTCTCGTCGGTAATTCCCTCTATTGATAAATTGCCTACTTAATGCGGAAATCTGTTTGAACAAGGTCCTGTATATTCTTCGGCACCCCCTTTTCCTCGGTATGCACGGCGACGTATTCGCCTTGTTTCTCAACGATGAAGGAAGACGTAACTGCGGACAAAGACACAGATAGTAATTTAACTTAATTAACTAATAAGTTTTTGTGTGCGTTAGAGGGGATTGTTTTTATATTTCGGATCTGAGGGAACCAGATATAATTCCGGCCACTTTTCAAATTGACTGGAAATCAAAATGGATGTTGCGGAAAAATTAATAACTCGTGAACCATTAAATTTAATTCCATATTGAAATTTTACCGTAGAATCGCTCACAAATTTATTTAAGATTACTTTATATTTTTTTTCTGCTATTTATTTTCATTTGGGCAATATCTGTGTAGTGTTTTTTTTAATCAAAATAAATTATACATAGCAACTAGTGCATCCCCTAGTTAGAGTAGTGTGCTGTGCTGTGCGTGCTGATAAGTAGTGACAGCTCGCTTTCGCTTACATTTTTATTATTGTTTATTTACTTGGATAACTTTGATATAATATACCTACTATAAAACATCTACGCTTTTTATTATCCACCCTATCATACCTAAATCAACAATTGAGAAAGGGATTTAAGGTATAATTTTAAAGAGTAGGCTTTGTAATTATAAAAAAACATCAAATGTCTAACATTGACAGTCATGAAAATGGAAATTTGGTCAGTTACACAAAAAATTTTTTTCCTCGTAAATACTGTCTGTTACCTGATTGCTTTCGGGCTGAATACAGTTCTTAATTCGTTCGTCACAATATTACCTGTCCCTAAATTTAATAAAACGCATGTTTAAACTTTAGTAAAATACAACATAATGAAAACACATAGTCGTGATGTATGATTTGGGATTTGGGGAAGTGAAATAGGAAAAATTCTCATTAGTTCTCTGGAAAGAACTAGCGTCTATTCTATAATTTTTTTGGTGTTTCCCAATTTTGTTCTTACGTCATTGGCACGCATTGGATCCGAGTGCTTCAGCATCAGCGGGGATACCTCTAGGGATTAAATGCTGTGGCGCCCCTTAAGAACTTTCTATAAGAACTCCCTCTACTCCAAATATTATCGCTAGTTCCTCCCTACTAGTAGTAAAGGATCTTAAGTTTTTATAACTGGATAGGGTAAGTAATACGGGCTTGTAGTGCTACAATCTACAAAAAGCTTTAGCGTAGAGAGGGGTGTTACAACCTAGTCGAAAAAATGGTAAATCATCCTTAATATGTGTGTTATTTGAAGAATTCCATCTAAAACAAATTATACATTTCCATGTTGATCTAACAAAACAATAATGCTTGATTAACAACATGAAGTTATTTATCTCTTGTAATAGTATTCTATTTATGACCAAATTCGTGAATACATGCTTAGGAGAGAGGACAATTTAATGTTTACATTCATATGATAACAAGGAATGTTTGAGACAACCTACTAATCTAATAATACTATTTTCATCTAAAAATTGGTTTAACGAAAGTAGTCTGCTCTTTGTATCAACTAGTCTGTTTTTGTTAAGCTGTTTTATTTCAGTCAGTTTGTGCGAGTGTCATTGATTTCATATAATTCTAACTACTTGGCTGTTTAGAAGTTTCTGCATGTAATAAAACTGGGATACAATTAAATAAAAAGTTTATAAAAAGTTTAGGAATCGTTTTAAAAGTATTAAATAATAATGAAAGTGAGCAATCCCAAAGCTAAAAAGATAAATTAAGGACAAAAAGGGTAATAAATCTCTATATTTTATTACATACTTTGAGACCTAATAACAGAATGAAAAACAAACGCTACAAAAAAGGTTATAGTTGAACTTAAACAAAGAGGGAAACGGATATTCAAATTATAAAGTTTTACTATGAGTGCAGCCTAATGCATACAGTAAAGACAGGTACGTCCTTGATCTACCGCAATTTATTGCAAACTAGGAGATTTTAATAAGAAGTTAATCTAACTGCATCATAAACTGAAATTCCAAATTGTTAGGAACAACAAACATCTGATGCCAATAGACTAATATTGTGAAACTAAAATTTGTAATATTGATAATTGATATAGACTAAAAGGGGTTGATGAAGAAAAAATCTATATCACGAAAATAGTTTTATTGCTTTTCAAAATATTTTCCTTGAAAATCAATGCAGTTTTGTATTCGTTTAAACCAATCCGAAAAGCATTGCTGCCACTCTGAAGGCGGTATCTCCATAGTATGAGTTTTGAATGCCTCAACTGCCTCTTTCCGCGTAGAAAACCGTTGACCACGAAGTTTATTCTTCACGTGTGGGAACAAAAAGAAATCACAAAGTGCTAGATCAGAGGTGTTCGACGCATGACTCAATTCAATGTTTTGCTTGATCAAATATTCAATTGTTTGAACCAACCTGTGAGAGTTCACATTTTTTTTTTGAAGCACTACTATTGTATTTTTTGTGCATTTCTTGGCACCAATCGACGCGAGTCCTTTTTTGAGCGGCTGTCAAATTATGTGGTAGCCAACGTGACTATAGCTTCTTAACGGCTAAATGTTCATGTAGTATCTTATACACGCTGGTGTTACTAATACCTAGAGATGCCTCGATCTCACGGTATGTCTTGCATTATCAATTCAGGCACTGCATTAATGTTTTCTGACAACAACATTTGTGGGGCTACCTTCACGAAATTGATCGTCCAAAGAACGCCGTCCAAATTTGAATTCACTATACCAATGATGTACTGTAGTTTTCAATGGTGCTTCATCACCATATAAAGAATTCAGCTCGTCGACGCATTCTTGTTGAGATAATCTACGCCGAAAGTTATGAAAAATAATCGCACTAAAATGTTCGCGAGTTAATTCCATTTTTTCGCTAACATGAAATTTTCAAGTTACTATCAACAATAGAAATAGCGATCGGATAATAAAACCGTCAAGGTAAATATACTGTTAAAAATGATAAACTTTACGATGCAATCATCAGATCGGAGGCAATACTAACAGTGTTGCCAGTTCCCGAAATATAAACGGCTAGCCTCGTAATAAGTAAATATTCATCTTTTCGGAATAAATATAATAAATTAATGATTACACTGGTTAACATGGTTTTTGCTGACTTCTAAATAAGACTTGTTATTTGGTCATTCGGGTGTGCTAAATCCGAAAACGTTTTTCACGCATCACGTCACGATTTGGCTCTATCTCACATCCTACTTTATGAAGAATCACTAAAAGCGACTAAGTTGTTGAGAACTGATATAAAATAGACAAAGTACAAAATTATAACAATTTGTTTATTCAAATATGACAATTACATACATAAATAATTACACTATATATAGTACAAATTATAAGAATATTCATACAAAATAGTAATGTAACGCTGATTACAGGGAATACATTTCCGCTAGGAACACTTTCTACTGTATTGCCTGTTTTGGCACTCCCCATGAATATTCCAACAGTAGTTGGCCATCATGTGAGGATTCCATCTTTCTTGGTACCGATCTTCCATAGTTTTTAAATCTTGATGAAATCCTTTGCTCTGTTCATCGCCTACAGCACCTACAGTGTCGGAAAATCGGTCAAGATGACTTTGTAGTAAATTAAGTTTTATATCCATGTTGCAACCTAGGCGGTTGAAATTTTTAAGCATCGTTTCCACTAAAACTTTGTAATTGCACGCCTTTTTTTCCAAAGAAAATCGATGATAACCACCGTGAATACAGTTTGGGCCTCTTTTTCAAGATTATTCATAGTGTTGATGAAATTTGGGTTTTTAATTAAAATTCTAATTTGCGGTCCATCTAATACACCGGCTCAATTTTTTCTTAACTAAGTCGTAGAAATTTTTCACGTGTGTACTGTACATTATAAGCCATAGTTTGATGTGGAGAGGTGGAAAAATGATTTTTCTCTGTCCACTTATAGTTGGCTAATAACACTATTTTCTCCAACGGCTAGGGATATTGTAGAAGGCCAGTGTTTTTGAAACCAGTGTTGGCTTCTTGCTTGACTGCCCCAGAAACACTGAAAACACTGGAACTTTGTATATCCTCTTTGAAATCCTAGTTAAAAGTTTAACATTTTAAGATCTATACAAATAATCCAGTTATGGTTTGCATATTTTACTAGCTTTAAAACATTTTTAATGTCTTCATATGTTTCCTTTAAGTGGACTGAATAACTAGTAGGAATCGAATCATACACATTCCCATTATGAAGTAAAACACACTTGAGACTTCTGATTGAACTATCTGTAAATATACGCTATTCATTTGGATGACATTGTGTAACTTCCATTGTAGTTAGTAAACATGACATATTGTTATAATAAACAAACCCACACTCGTGTTTAAAATATTGAGCAGAATTACTTCCTTGGTACGATAAAAAGTATCTATCTTCGTACTTTGCTTAAGTAAGATTTTCTTTTACATAATCTCGAAGCTAACCGCTTGAATATATTTGGAATGCTTTTTAATTCTAACAATTTAAACATTTACATTTATTAATAACACTCAAACGAACAAAACGGAAACAAATGCCGTAGAAGAAAAACCTGACTAGATAGGAAAAAGTGGGTTCAATATTTGAAATCACCGTGCCAAAATTAGTTAAAAACAAGTGCCAGATTACAATCAGCAGATAAAAATTTAATTGTAGGCTTGTGTTGTATGGATAAGTATTATAGCTTAAAAAATTTAAAGCTTTAATAAGACATCAAATATTAAAGTCATGCGTGTGCGGCCTTGTTAAATTTTATTTCCATTGTAATCTTCATAGTCCACGCCAATATAAAAATGTAATCTTCTTAAACTGTCTCGTCTGGGAATTAGCATGTTCAATTTACATTGCTTGCAGTCTCTTTTTCACACATGGTTTGCACTAAAGCTCATATATCTTTTATATTCTTTATATTGTGCGGGCATACACATGCATACGTATATATATGTATATAAAAGAGAAAAGCATAAAGAAAAACAGAGCTCGCAAAACAAAAAAAACCGCAATGTGACATTGAATGTGTTTTTGTTTTTCACTGCGATTTAATTCACTTAACAGATGGCTTATGACTAATAATAACAACAACAGATGAATATCAGTGCTGCTGCAGTCGCCCGGACGTTTTTATTTTCTCTGCCGCTGTTCGATCTCGCTAGCTGGGTCTTTTGAATTAATTTTCTTGAAGACTTGATCCTAGGGTGTGTTCAGTATTCAGGACGTCGCCTCACTTTTCGGCGATTTAAAATGCATTCGGAGTGGATGGAGATGATTCCTTCAAGCCTGACGGTGCATTTTAGATGTGTAGGCTTAAGTGGTCCAATATTTATTTTATTTAGTTGGTGGTTATTCACGACGTTCATCTCGCTTAATATGTTTCTTAAAGGCTTATGTTATATAATTAAATGCAAATTGCTGCTAACGCTAATATGATATTTTTTATTGAGTATAAATGTGTAAATATGCCTTTGTATAATAAATGTGTATTATGAATTTTAGTTTAATAATTGTTAGCACTTTGAACACTAGATTTACATATTGAACAATACTAAAGAATAAGTTAATACGTTATAAATTCATCTAGTAAGAAACAAACCATTTAATTTTACACTGCTCAAAACAATTAGGGGATAATTCGATACGTAGACTTCCGCGGTCGTGGTCCATGCTATCTGCTTCTGGGTTTCCGGGCTGGAACTGCGTCACTTGTATATCTGCCGACGTTTCATACCCATTTGTATGGGACATCTTCAGGGCTGAACTACTGCACTGAAACTGGTGTAAGTCGATGGAGGACGAGTTTATATATGGATAATGGGTCATGGGTCAATGGAGCGTTACGGTTGCGGTTGGGTAGTTTGGAGATGCAGGATTGCCAAGCGTTATGTAGGGGGTAGCCATCATCGCGGTTAAGGTTATTGGGGTGCTTAAGGATCTCTATAGTTTCACAGATTTTGCGACCATATAAATGGTTAGTGCAGAATAGGATCTTGGTCGAATTAAACTGAATATGGTGCCCGGTTTCCAGCCTATGCTCGGCAAGTGCAGAACCGACTATGAGCAGCAACCTAGTACAACGCTCATGTTCAGAAACACGAGTGCCGACAGACCGCTTTGTTTCACCAATATATACCCTGCCGCATGAACAAGGAATCCTGTACAGACCAGGTGATTCTAAAGAAACATGGTCTTTTACGGAAAAAGGGTAAGATAATTTGGAATGGGGTTTGAAGATGGTTTTGATGTTGTTTTTGAGAAGAACCCTACTGATGCGGTCAGTAACACCTTGTATATAGGGTAGGTGGGCTTTAGAGAGGGGGAGAGATGATGCAAGCTGTGTATTAAGTTGTGGGATTTTTAGATTAAGATGTCGATCTATGGTTCGCTGAATATTATGGTTGGAGAAATTATTATTTATAAGGGCTTTGGTAACATGATTTAATTCCTGGGATATAGAATGCTGGTCAGATATGTTGACAGCTCTTTGGACTAATGAATTGATAACGCCCTGTTTCTGGGCGGGATGATGATGGGAGAGGGCATTGAGATACCGATCAGTGTGTGTGGGTTTGCGGTACACTGAGTGTTCTAGTGAACCATCCAGATGACGAGTTACCAAGACGTCGAGGGAAGGAAGGGAACCTTCAGATTCAATCTCCATAGTGAATTTTATGGAACCGTGTTGTGAATTTAAGAAAACAAGGAAGTTGTTCAAGGACACATTACACATTTGCACATTATAAAGCTACTAAGGCACTAGAGTGAATAAATATCATTAAACGAATACACAATTCTGTGGCTTTATAAGAAGCTTTATTGATAAAATAATGAAAAATCTATTGTTATTAATGTGTACGCTCTCCACGAACGGCAATAAAGGTTTGACATCTCATCGGCATTTATTGAATCAGGATATCAAAAAATCAGATACATGCAATGGCAGCCAATTGATGTCCCATCTATTAAATTAAACAAAACAGATTCGCATTTTAAATATGAGCTAACGTAGTAATACACCTTATTTACAGCAACGAAGAACTTGAAAATTATGATTCAAGATGATTTATCTCTTACTAAACAAACAAATGCAATACAGAACAAATATATCCACTTACTAAAATCCATGTACTATACAACTGAAGGAATGGGGATGTACATAAACAAATACGTACATAGGCTTGTATGTTTCCATTTCATTACTAGTCAAGTCAAGTCACATAAGCGGAAAACCACGTAATAACTAGCATAAGTTGTTGAAATGATACTTGATGAAAATATTTTGCGGTGACTTCTATATAATGAGGATGATATAGTAGAAACACAGCGAATAGAAATGACTTTGATATTATTTCCTTTTTAGATTGTATTCCTCTTAATTTTTTAAACGGTTACGTTTCAATCACCATGATAGCTTATTGTTTACAAAAACAGTGGAACTATGTTGCGATTTATGCTAGTTGCTTCTTGTTTCATTTTAGTGATAATAACTATACATACCGAGAGTCCATGACATAATTGCCATAGTTTAAGAATATGTTACTGAAGCAATTTCAAATTCAAAATGTCTAATGAACATATGCTCAAAATTCTATTGTAACTGAATTAGAAGCATTTGGAGTTTTAGATAAACATACTAATGTAGATATTATGAATCGCTGCAAAAAAACATCTCAATGAAAATCATTTAAAAAGAAGTCACTTCATTAAATTAATTGTTTAAAATGCCCACCCAGATGCTGTATACATAGTCTAGCTCTTCTTAATATTGAAGAGATAGCTCTGCTAACAGCCTCAGGATCAGCACGAAGAGTTTCTACGGCATCCATAATTCTAGCAACAAATTCTCTGTTTTTACTTTTAATTTTATTATCGGCCAAACTATCCTCTCTCTAGCACTCAGTGCTCATCGTTGGTAACTTAGGTACCATATTTCTAAGTATCATTTCTATGTATATGTCCTAATCATCGTCGTAGTCTTTGCTTTCTTATAATCTTAAAGTATTGGGTTGGCAACTAAGTACTCGTACTTTCGGTTTTTACTGATAGAGAGCGTTGCTTTATTTTTTGTATAACGTATGTTAGTGCTGTACTTTACCGTTTGTCGCGTGATACTAGTCACATTGACGTAACTTCAGAAGCAAGTAGTGCGTGGTTTTTATTAAAGCTATTAGTTGTGGGTTAATTTTAAATGGAGTGCAGAAACGAACATTTTCGACATATTTTACTATTTTATTTCCGTAAAGGAAAGAAAGCTGCTGCGGCTCACAAAAAGATATGTGAAGTTTATGATGCTAATTGCTTAACAGAGCGCAGGTGTCAGAATTGGTATAAAAAATTCCGTTCTGGAGATTTTTCCCTCAAAGATGAGCAACGTTCTGGTCGGCCTACTGATGTTGATGATGACCAAATCAAAGTCATAATTGAAGAGGATCGTCATATGACTGTTCGAGAGGTTGCGGAGAGGCTACATGTATCGCACACAACAATTGAAAAACATTTAAAATGTCTTGGGCTAGTTAAGAAGCTTGATATTTGGGTACCTCACGAATTGAAAGAAATTCATGTAACACAAAGAATCAACTTTTGCGATATGACCCTTTCTTAAAAAGAATCATCACTGGTGATGAAAAATGGGTCCTGCACAGTAACATAGTTCGAAAACGATCATGGAGCAAATACGATAAACCAGCTCCAACCACATCGAAAGCTGAATTGCATCCAAAAAAGATCATGCTGTCAGTTTGGTGGAATTACAAAGGTGTGGTGTTTTTTGAGCTGCTTCCACGGAATCAAACGATCATTTCTGATGTTAACTGTCAACAATTAATAAAACTGGATGAAGCAATCAAAGAAAAACGGCCAGAATTGTCAAATCTTAAAGGTGTAGTTTTCCACCAAGATAATGCAAGGTCTCACACATCTTTGGCAACTCGTGGGAAACTGATCTAGCACCATCTGATTACCATTTATTTCGAAGTTTGCAGAATTCTTTGAATGGTAAAACTTTCACAAATGACGATGATCTTCACTCGCACCTGGTTCAGTTTTTTGCTGATAAGGAACAGAAATTTTATGAGCGCGGAATCCTGCTGCTGAAAGAAAGATGGCAAAAGGTCATTGAGCAAAATGGAAAATATATAATTGATTAAAAACTATTCTTTGTTTAAAAAAAAAGTGTTTTATTTAATACTACAAAACCGAAAGTACTTAGTTGCCAACCCAATATATATATTTGTTTCTTTGTAAAATCATTCAATTCTCATTTATTCTTTTTGTATGCCTATCTTCAATTTTCTTTCCTTCATATTTCTTTTTGGTCAACTTCTTTTGCAATATCTTTAATCTTGTTTGTTTGGCTCTGTTTAATATCCATATTTCACAAGCAAACTTGCTTGTTGGTCTTATCACATAAAAAGTAAATAATTGTCTTCCTAGATATATTTCTATCTTAAAGTATTCTGCTGACAGGCCCTATGTGTCAGTATTAGACTCATGGAGTTGGTAAATATTATTTGTCAGAAACACCAACATAGATGATAGGTTTAAATTTTGATATGAAAAGTTTAATATTCTGAAACCGTTTTCGCTTAGATATACTATATTTTCCAAATAATTATAGTGATTAATAATATGGTTCAGGAGTACTACTAAATTTAAAAATTATTGAAAGATGCACTGCCAAGAATGATTATGTATGGGTGGACTCTCTCTAAGCATGTCAAGGTGAAGTAAAAAGTTATGGAACATGTCTGTCCTCTTACTGGAAAGTTTGTGATTTTAAACTCAGGTCATGTACCATCAATGATAAAAATTTAAACACGCATATTTTTTTTTGATATTGAAAATGTTAACAATGTCAATCTCTATTTATTTGAAGGAAAATCTGGGTTCATTTACCTTAATGTGCCGTCTGTTCGTGACATTTTAAAATCTTCTATTATTAAGAACACACTCCAGCATTTTATTAAATAAAATTGATACAACAGCATATGAAAAGACGTTCGAAATAGCTTATTATTATAATCTCCGCCGAGACTTGTGTCGTCCAAATAAAAAAAAAGAAAATTTCGAACGGGAAAGCAAGAAACAAAAGCGATCTTTTACGTCCAGGACAAGGAACGAGAATCGAATTAGAGGGAGACAATTACACGGGCCAAGATAAAAAAGAAGAAAGAGAATAGCGAACATAAATAATTCATACAGCGGTGTGTTTTGTAAACATTCTCTCACTCTTGTAAAATGTTTATAAGCTTCTGCTCCTTCGCTCGTACCTTCCATTCATGCGTTATGTAGAAAGAGACCAGGAGACATGTACGAGCTGAAATATGGATTCATGTTTAAAATCAAGTCGACGATGACGACGAAATTCCGGGACTTTACATAAATAATAACAATAATTCGGTTAACCGTCCCGTCTGACTCGGGCGTGTGTGTGTGTTTTTGGTTGTGTTTTTAATTTAAATAAGTCGTTTTGTTTTCATCTCTCTCTGTTATTGTTTCTCTTTTGTCGTTCACGGTTGGTAGCTTGGTGACACGTGGGTCGGAGCAATGAAACATGTGTTAACAAGATATGTGTGTATATATTGTATGGTAACTGCCGTACGTTCACGGAATCGTAAGATATGATAAGATTAAACTTGTATTTAAATGCTGAACTTAAAGAGTGCTTGCGGTTAAATAATGCTGTTAAGCACCGAATAAATAGGAATTGCCCGCGGCTGGAGGATTTGTGTTTGTTTACAGAGGAAATATTAAGTATAAGTATCTACTACTCTTTATCTACGAGACTTGAATTCTATTATTTGTGATGGAATTATTGCTAAGTATTAGTAGTGAAGAGTTAAGTAATAAGTGCATCCATGTCATTTCATTGTACTTTCAACGGATTTGGCTGTTAGATAAGACAAATAGTACAGACATGCTTTCAAAACCTATCCATTGCCTGAATATGTTGTATGACGATTAGTAATATTTTAAAATTCAGTCATTTTCTATGAATTTCGTTTTAGAGTATTAAAAAAGTCTTCGTATTTTTATGATTTATTAGTGAAATAAATTTTGTTGAAAATGGAGGTATGAATGACTACTAAGATATGGTTTGATATAGCAAATATTCTTTACGATTTTGTGAATTTAATCGTCGACAGATCTGTTGTTGAGCGCTATCATATTTATTTAAACACGACTGTGGACTAACAAGTTCGTGAAATAACTGTCAAATTTAAGATCGCTATGTTTCTTAGTTTTGAGTGACGTCTGTTTAATTAAGAATGTCTCGAAGTTTTGACGAGATTGATAGTGTTGAAATTCGACATTGTGTATTTCTTCTTAAAAGACTTATCAGCGACAAGTCTTCATAACGATATGATGAATGGTCTGAAGAACTCGGCACCTTCATTTTCCATTGTTGGTAAATAGGTTCGTGAGTTCAAATGTGATTGTAAAACTGCTATTAAAAGACCGTCGCTTGAAAAATGCGTAACATACATTTCGAATGAAGAATTGTTTAAGAAGAAGCTGACTGCGAGTTGGGCGTAGTGACTGCTCAATGTTCATCAGAAATTGCTGCAAATGCAAATTTCTCGTGAATGTCTGGAGCATTTTCGAAAATAACGAGATAAGTTTTATGCCCTGATTTATCAGCACATATGAGAGGGTTTTTCATTATATGCCCGAAACAAGACAATAGTCTAAACAGTGACGACAAAGTAGTTCTCTTCCCTCAAACACAACGATGGCTGTTTGATATGCAAAAAAAGTATTTCGTTTTCTGAGATGCGAGATATTCTTTTGATTTCTTCCAAAAGGCCAAACAGTCACAGCCGCATTTTACACCAGTCTTTTAGACAAATTAAATCAAAAAATTAATGAAAAGTATTCTAGTTAAACCAAGAAAAAAATTTATTTCCCCCCAAGATAATGCAAGGTTCCGCACAAGTGTTTCTACTTATGGCAAATTTATTGTCCTCCTCGTCTACTTCACTGGGTTTAACACAATCGATTTGCCAACCTTTTTATATGTTTAAAAAATACGTTGCTGGTTAAAATTTTTCAACACAATATTAAAGCTGCTGTGAATATTTATTTTAGCAAACTTGGGAGTTTTGAATTTTATTAAAGCATAGACTTTGGATCATCGCTGGTCTAAATACATCGAGAAGGTCTGTTAAAAAATAAATGCAATCAGAAAGTTCTTTTTTTTATTTTCATTGCACGAATTTTTTTAGCTCACCCTTATAAAACAAATAGAAATTAGGAGCACATTTATTATGTGAAAAGAAGGCATTGTATTGCCCATTGTTTTTTATACGATAATCTTCCATTCTTCAGGCAATTGGGTAATGATTCCTTCAAAAGAATTTTTGTTGGTTTAGTATTTAAGTACTTTTTCGAAGTCATTTCACAATCTTCTTCACTATGAAAAACTTTCCGATAAAAAACTTTCCCAATGATGTGACAGCACTTTAGCAGCCTAGTTCTACCAATTTTCCCGGAGCCGTCTAAGTGTCTAGCTATTTCCGTAGTTTTAGTTTTTCCAAAGACAAGTCCTTTTTTGGCATCCTTCTTCACGATATTATGAGTGCATCAAGTAATGCCCAGATTAGAGGCTTGACTCTGGAAAACACATGCGTTAGTTTTAATATCTTTTTATATTATAATTTGTTTTCCTAATTTTTGAAAGTTAATGCATTTGTTTATCCTCCGCAATGTGGAAGTGTTATTTTTATGCTTCTTAGGGGTTGAGATTCATAATCTTAGCAACACTGTCCTATAAATTGGAAATAACTAAGTTAAAGCATTAGTTAGTAATTGTCTTAATAAAACATTTTTGTCTTATTTTGAGGATTCTTTTGTGATCCTTTCCAATTCCTTAACTCGACACCCAGAATGTCTTGACCCATACTTTGGGAAACTTTGCACTAAAACATGTGAGACCTGACATAGCTGACGTTCTATGTCTCTAATTTTTGGTAATTTCAGTCAAAGGACACCTTCCTTTTTACCCAAAATGGTGATACACGGTTAATTCATAAAAGAGATCTTTTTTAACACGTTAAGAAAATATGAAATTATTCAAAATTGAAGAAGAACATTATCAGTTAAACAGGGACTAGGATTCGGTTACACAAACTGAAGAAAAAGAGAAGATTTGTGTCTAGAGGTATCGTTTTCATGTCGTTGGATGTACCAGTGACAGTTTACTGTTAAAAACAACAGTTTACAGAATATATTTGTAATGGTGGCGCTTCTTATTTGCCAAATAGTATTCTTGTTGCATTACAAGAATAAAAATGTATTAACTGTAATATTTTCATTTACTGAAAATAAAATGTTATCATGTTATGTTCGGGCTCAATAAGACGGTGACCAAAATCATATCCAAGACGAGACGAATTGGAGAAAAGTATTTATGATTTTTTCTCAAATCCTTGATTGCATTATTTATGAGAGTTCTTAATTTTAAAGTAAAATACGAAGTATTTTTTTTAATGTAATTGCTTTATAAAATATGTACCTGTAACCTTCTCATTTTCTATTCACCTAAATTTCAGAGCTGTTTAACATGAAAAATTAATTAATTATATTAATTAATCTATTTTTATTCACAACACGTAAAAAGAGAAAAATTGTTAATCAAAAATTTCGAATATTTTGTCATTTATGCCCGTATAACGTAGATAAATTCACAAACTTTAAACAAAGAAAAATCTCTATTAACTCAGGTACTGTAACATTCACTAACTCTTTGAAATTACCACATTCTGCCCCCCGGTTTGACGTAAAACCAATTATCTCGCTTAATTAAAATTTATAAAACTAATTACTTACGAAGCTCGCGTGTTAAACTATTTATTAGTTCAAAAACGTATAGTACTAAAAAGAGATATTACACACACACAAACGTCCACAGCAAGTTCACGACGATAATAACCATCATCTTCAGCGGTAAAACATCGTTCCAGAACCAATTGAGCGAACGTAGAAACGTGCCACCGAGGATGATGGAAGAGGAGACGAAACACAAACTGTGAGAGAGTGAATATAGTGGTTTAAAGTACAACGCGATCATTAAAATTCAGTTCCGAGTTTAGCGCTAATAAACGCATTTATTAATAAATAACGAAACGAAACGGTGTTGATATTAGCCGTTAATTACTCGGAGTTTCATTAATTCAATTTGCATATTAAAAGGTTCAATTCGGTACGGCGTGTTATTACATTTAAAATTAATTACGGACAGTGTACAGTGAGAGAGTATAGGTAACAGAGTGGGTGCGCGAACCGGCGCGTTGTATATATACCATTCGTTGTTCGGATGTTTGTCGTGCCCGTGTGGCTGCGAGAGTGCAGGAAACGAAATTACCGCGCGAAAAAATGGCAACGTGGCGTCGCGTTGAACCATTAAGTGTGCGCGCGATACTGATATACGATCGAGTTGGTTTGTTATTAAATAACAAATTCGTGTTTAATAAACAACACGTAAATATTTTGTTATTTAATATCGGTATAAATGAATATGTAATGAATTTGACGTTAATGTTATCATCCGATACGGTATTGTTTGTAAATTTGTGATATAGATGGCCTAATTGTAACATAAACGTGTCCCAGTATAGAGTTACAATTATAATATTGTATATTGACTAAATATATTTATAAACAAAGAACATAAAACTAAAAAGATCTGAATATTTAAAGTAATTTTTAGTGGAAAGAGCAAAAGAATAACTAACGAATAGGAAGCGTTCCATGAAATTACTTCATTAAGCAACTTCGTCTCAAAGATAAAAAATACTATAGTCAGAAAAGAGATACGTTCCTACGTGAAGAAAATAAAAACTTTTTTTAAACAATGAAATTGATAAATAGTCAACTTACATACAGAGAAATCGCATTTTAAAAAAGTCTAAATTTGATTCTGTATGCCTTGTTCTCTTGCATTTAGCACTGATCATTTAATAACACTTTTCATTAAAAAATTTTTATATTTTTCTATGTAATTTAAGCACATTCTTAAATCTTTGCTAACATGGTATTCTATTATATATATATATATATATATATATATATATATATATATATATATATATATATATAAAAATTTTTAATGAAAAGTGTTACGACCGTACTAATGATAATAAACAAGGAACTAGTAGGTAATTCGGTCTGTGAACTGAAAGACTTGATATTTTTTTCTTTAGATTCTCTATATTTCGCCACTGCTTGGTGGCTTCTTCAGGAGAACCAAGAAAATTATCAAAGCCACACACTAACTAGACATAACAGTACACATCATATACCGTCACGATCGAAGAACATTATATGTTATCTCATCTAACCTTGACACCTATTAAATGAGGTCGCGATAAATTGATTTAATAGGTGTCAAGGTTTTAGATGAGACAACATATAATGTTCTTCGATCGTGACGGTATATGTTGTGTATTGTTATGTCTAGTTAGTGTGTGGCTTTGATAATTTTCTTGGTTCTCCTGAAGAAGCCACCAAGCAGTGGCGAAATATAGAGTCTAAAGAAAAAAATATCAAGTCTTTCAATTCACAGACCGAATTACCTAGTAGTTCCTTGTTTATTATATATATATATATATATATATATATATATATTCCTCTTAAGAAAACGCATCTTGTGCATTCAGTAAATTTCTAACACCCTCTTCATTGACATTTTCCAAACTTATTGTTATTTTTGATGTTATTTTCTTTATTGCAAAACTCAAGGAAGTACGAGGCGTACTTCCTTGAGCAACCTGGAACAAAAATAACTAAGATCTTTTTTTTTCAAAATAGACAACTACAGCCATTTGTTCTGTCCACAAAATATTATCCGCAAACTTTTTCTTAGTTTTTAAATAAAAACTATTTACTTAGAACCAATTGTAAGATCTAGGAGAATGGTTTAATTCTATGCAAAATACTATTGATAACTTGCATTTATTTTTTCCTGTAATAGAGGGTGCAAATGCTTTGAGTAATTGTTCAGCACGTTATTTATTTTCGAATGATTTTGTTCATTTCATTTACTATGAAATATAAAAATAATTGTTTTCACAATTTGATTTTCATTCTTATAAACTTTAAAAAATAATCTTGTAGTTGCTTGCAAGGTTATGGTAGTCATTTGGAATCATTTGAGATCCACAATATGGTATAACCACCTATTTCCTTCAAACATGAACAAACACATCAGATCTAGAATTTTTGGCGTTGTTTACATACAATAGACCTCTGCCAAATAGATTTTGAATGGAGAATTTTGATTAGAAATATGTATCTATGTACTGTCTGTATGGACAAAATCTTCTGAAAGATATAATTCTGATTCATGACGTGACGATGCAATAGTATTGGAGTTATTATTTGGACTTTTTATATAAATAGCAATTCAAACATATGTATATATAACTCCACTCTTAAACCTACACCAGACTTGTATTATTTTGAATAATTTACTAATATTTTTTAAATGTTTTTAGTAAAGGGAAATTTTACTGATTTGATTCATTTGTGGATTCATCTGTATTTTTACTATTTTTCTATTTGCCTATGCATAAAGAAAAGAGTCCACTACAGCTTTAGTAGGAATAGAAGTTTAGAAAGATATGCTAGGACACGTGTTTCTGTGGAAGATGTAGTCTGCATAAACCAAATAACTTGGGGAATAAGCGTCTTACTATGCGAGTCTTTCTGAGATATTCTTAACGTAGAAATGCTCTTGAGGGATTAGTTAATTAAAATCAATCAAATAGTGTTGAGCATCTCAAATAAATAGCTACCATCTTTGGATGTTTAATTTCATTATAAAAATGCGAAAACCCAAAACGATGATTTGAATAGTGAAAATCATACTATTTTTTTGTACTTTGTATATTTTTCCATAGTAAGTAATTTTATTACATTTCCTGAATTAACATTATGTCAAAGAGAAGTACGCACAGACCTTCCCTGGCATTCCCAGGTCAGGTAATATTAGCAGATTCCGTGCGATAATGAATCTACAAATTGGCAGATTCCGTGCGATGATGAATATACAAAATAAAGTTGATCCTGCTTGCATCATGACACTATAAATGTTGCACTTCTGTCGCTTGGGCCGCCAAGTGGATTTTGTTATGAAGAAATTACAAAACATTCAGAGGCAAATACTTCAGATAGTCCATCATACGCCAGACACGTATTGATTGCGGTACCACCATAGAGATGATTCTGCAGGTGACAGAAAACAACATACAGGACATTTGATAGAGAACAATGTCATTAAAATTTGCTCATTAGAGACCCCACAAATTGCTATCTTGAGATTCCGTCGAACATTAAGGACGATCATGAAGAGATTCGACAGACCCATAAACTACTTTGCGTTATCCATTTGTTGTGGTGGAATTCAAGGGCCGACCAAGGACGCCTTGAAAAGGACGAATGTGAAGGTGGCAAGGAGGTGTTTTCTAGTATTTTGGATTGTAATTAAGACCTGCTAATACTTTCTAACTTTAATAAAGAAATTCTTTAGCCTAAAGATAAAGTTCAGAATTCTGAATATCTACTTATAAACTGTTGTGAACTCGTTTGTTTCAAAGCCGTTGAACATACTAATTTTGTGCCATGGCTTTATAAGTGAATAATTACAGATTTAAATATTTAAGAGATGCTATATATTAAACAATAAATAAACCTTCTTATAAAATTTAGAGCAGATGAAGTGAAATAAAAATAAAACAGATGAATGAGAACATAAAAACAAATTTTAACATGCATTATCTGAATAGAATGCGGCAGTATATGCATACAGATAGATAGCGAAAATTTCGCAGTTACCGATTTTATTCCGATGTACATACAAACTTGCATATGAATGGATGCGGCTCATATATGTGTGCAAATACAGTAGATAAAGGTTCGAATTTTATTACCGCGACAGTCAAATGAATCGTAAATTTTGCGCGAATAGGGCATACATTTTGTTTCGACAACGGATTGGTTATTACGAGGCATAAAGATAAACACCGTTTATGGTTGTGCATCAATTTCCCACGCGTTGGATTGTTTTCGAAATAATCGTGCATGTGCGTGTGCTGAGAATCGACTTCGTTCGTTGTTTTTTCTTTTTTTTTGTTTGGTTCGCCTGATTCTCTCAACAACAGATATCGACTAAGATTTACGATATTATGTAAAAGTTGTTTTCGCGGATGGAGAAGCAATTTCCATAGTTACTTATTATATCATGTAATTAATGTAATTGTTAATGTGTTTGTCACGGTACAGCGAGATTTTTAAGATTCTTAACATTTAAAGAGAGAAAAAGAAAACCTGAAGATAACCAGATGACTGTGCAGTTTATAATTACCATATGTTGGACGTTAAAGCCTTTCTTTTGTAAACCGAGTATTATTGTAGTTAATTGTTATTGAAATAATATGTACATATCTTTGCTGTTGTATTTTTATAGTTAATTACGAACAAATGGTTTGAACGTTAGATGTACGACTTTCGTTTCATTTGAAATGCAATGTAGTAGGTTTATTAGCTTATTTTTTAACAAAGCCCCTAAATATATTATAGAAAGCTATATAAGAAAAAAATAAGTTACGGTAGCTTACTTCCAATCATCATATATTTTAAATCTAAAATACTCGCAATGCTTAACAAATAATGTTTAATATTCGAGAAGACAAAGAACACAAAAAGAAAAGAAGATCGTAAAAAAAGTTAATTTTTTAAAATACAACAGTTGTATTTTTTAGACCTTCCGAAATTGGTTCTTTAAAATAAGCCCATATTTTATAACAGGTGAACTCTGGAACAACTGTCATTTGGAAATAAATGAAAGACTGCTTTTTTGGTAAATTACAATGGGAGACTCTAGAGAAGATTTCTTTATTTTTACATTTTTTTAATTGGTCCGCTAGTATTGTATATATGCATGTCAAGGTTGAAACCACATTATTAATTTTGTGTTTCCATTTCCAAAATTTTTGCTTCCATCCAAGTTGCCTTTGTTCAACAAATTCTACAGATTCTATTTTGAACTCATGTTTGCTTTTCCTACTTCAGCTCTTTCTCATTCTACTTTCTTTATTCTTTTAATTATCTTTACTCCTCCAGTCTTTTTTCCTTTCATTTCTAAACATCCATGTTTCATATCCACATAATGATTTACTAAATTTTATTCTTGTCTGTCTTCTTATTTATTCTTATTTCTAAGAACCTTCTTACTCATTGTTGGGAAAATTTTGTTTCCTGTTTCTATTCTGCTATTCGACCTAATCTCTTGCTCAATAATAATAAACTATTTGCTTTTTCTAAGAATTTTAGCGTGTTTGTATATTATGAAGTCAAAACAAATATTCGTGATTCTAAAAACATTAAAATTTTTAAATACTTTTAGTCGTATTCATAATACCTTTATGATTGATTATAAGACAACATTACCCCACAACGGAACTTTATTAATGATATTACCAACATTATCATCCCTAACATGATTTTTCAGATGTTGTATTCTATAGATTAACTTGTACTATACGAGGGTAGCCGTCTATATTTCGGGAATAGCAAACATAAAAAAATTTTTAATATCGAAAATAGTTTTATTGCTTTTCAAAATATTTTCCTTGAAAATCAATGCAGTTTTGCATTCGTTTAAACCAATCCGAAAAGCATTACTGCTACTGTGAAGGCGGTATCTCCAAAATATGAGTTTTGAATGCCTCAATTACCTCTGCCGGCGTAGAAAACCGTTGATCACGAAGTTTATTCTTCACGTGTGGGAAGAAAAAGAAATCATAGGGTGCTAGATCAAGGCTCTACGACAAAAGGCTTATCAATTCAATGTTTTGAGCCTTTTGATGTTTGCTTCAAAAGACTTTTCTATCCTTCTAGTCGAGAAACTTTTTGATTATACCATTTATAATGTTATGTATATATATAAGAATATTTGATTTGGTGGATACCTACATATATAACTCGTTTTAAATTATAATATTTTCACATGTATCCTTGTACTATAGATAGGTGTACTTCTGCTACTTATTTGTCTTTTTATGTAATTGCAAATTTTGAACAAATTTAACTGATGTTAATTGTTAAAGGAACGAAATCGAAAGTTTATATTTCGTTTTAGTTATCGACGTGATGTTTAATTTGCCGATAACCATCCGCTAAAATTTACCGAGCTTTTGATGTGCCCAGACTGCTCTCACCGTTCAGGCTCAAAGACCTTTCGAAACGCGCGAACCTTCGTGTGCCCGTGTCGTAACGTTTGCATTGTTTTATGAGATCGTAATTTGATCGTTCACTGTCCGACTATTATTGTTGTTACTATTATTGCCGTTCGGCGTTGTTTTGTTTGTTTATTTGGTCGTATATATGTCCACCGTACGTGTTTTTGTATGGGTGTCGTTTGTAGAAAGAGAGACACCGAAATATTGAAAGAGCGAGATAAAGATGAAAAAGAGACCGTAAACAATTAGGGTGCATAAGTCATAAAGTACACAATTGTATCGTAAATAACGAACGCCCAACATTGCCGGCCCTCATTAAATCGTTTTATGTGAGAGCGCGCGTTCCGCGTATCTGTTTTAGTACCGCTGTGGCTGTCACATTCCTCTCGTCGTGTACTTTTTCGCGGATTTGAAAATCGCGCGATACAGCTAAAAATTTGAACTATTAAAGTGAACAATGAACATAGGCCTGTCTGGCTTGACTACGATTTATTATTTATTGTTCAGTGCACTTTTTTTTAGTGTTGAGGCGAAGTATAACTTTTGGTATTGTAGTATGAGATATGGTTATTTATTAGAAATTAGTACTACTAGTCTAGTAGTATGCAGTCGAAATTCGAAACTTTGGTTTAATCCTGAGAGAATGAAACCCTTGAAAATTCATGTCAAAATGCAGTTGTTTGAAGTTTTTATCATCAGGGCGAAAATGTAAACAAATTCGCGTGCTATTTGAATTGAACACTATGCACACCATTGTTCGTTTTTTTTTTAATGAAACATACACGGCTCGACCTAAAAATACAGAGCAACAAATGTGATTTAGATAGTCGACCTTTTTGTGGTGACGATTATACAGTAACTTTAGAAAAATAACAATTTATACAAGGATACTTTTTTGACAAAGATTTTCGTCCAACTAAAAAGTTTTGGATTTAGTTTTCGTGGTACGTAAAACACTAGTTCTAAATAAACTCACTAGTTTCTATAGTAAATTTGTCCCAACTTTAGATAATTCTTAAAAAATTCACAATTTGACCTGTTTTTTAAGCTTTTTATTCTCCCAAGATTAAAAAAAATTATTTGAAAAATAAATTTGTAAAAAGTTAACAATTTTTGCTATTGGAAGATTTTAACACTTGAGTAATTTATATTTCGTAAAAATCAAGATAGATATCTTGTTATACAAACATAAAAAAGCATATAAATTACAGATTAGTTACGTAAGTGAAATTTTTTAACGTCAACTATTTTTTCTTTATCTGTTATACATTTGGACTTTTAAGCGCTTGGATTATTATCTAAAATATCACTTACACATGCAAAAAGCTAATTTATAGAATCTAGTAATACGCTAGTACGAATTAAATTACATTGCTCAACAAGTCGATTTAAGAATGGAAGTGTTCTCAAGAAAAACGAAGATGGATATAAGTATAAAAGATAATCAAGAAGTCTTGCTATAGCGCCTGGTAATTTAGGTTCGCATTCATTGGATGCATCAAGACATGTAAACTTACATTTGCATATATTTCCCATATCAAAGAGCTTGTTTTTGTATCTTTTCAAGTTTTTCAAATCGAACTTTAAAATGTGCACATGGATTGTTTTTAAAATTTAAATGATTTTTCTATAAACAAAATAGTAAGTTGGTATTCTGATAGCTCAGCACTACTGTCTTACGTATCTCGAAGACTAAATTAAGTACTTTTAATTTTGATCAATAATCCCATTTTTTTCAAAGCAAAAATTGGTATATTCCTGTTATCGTAGATTAATAATTATTCGCGTGTTATTTTTGAAGATCCTAAAAACGATTTTTGAAGCCAAAATTTATCTAACATTTGGCTTAATCCTGACATAGTAAAAAACCTGAATTATGATTAAATTGCGAAGAGTTCTAGTTTTGGGCGTCATAACCCCTCTTTCCAGCATGATTAATATCGACCTTATTTTTTCCTTTAACTTCCTTGATGACTACATTTTTTTATTCACAAGGATTAATAATATTTTATATATATGATTTTTTTCAATAATAGCAGAATACATCCCTGGAGAAACCGATTCAGTTGTTACAGGTTATTTTTTTAAATAAGGTCCGTTTGTGAATGAAAGTGAGAATGATGCACGATCGCCGCAGATTCACCTTTGATTTGTAAAGTGTACGGTGATAATGCTTGAGTGATAGTAAACTTCGAAAGTAGATGAGCATGTTGAATGAAAGGCGAGTTAATGTGCATGATAAGCCACACCCAGGCTGACCTTCTCTGATTTCTAAAAATATGGTTTATGATGTGGACAACAAAATTCGAGAGGATCTACGATTCACGATTTCAAAGTTATCAATTGTTGTTCCACAGGTTTCAAGATCAGTTTTGTACACCATTGTTTCAAGGAAACTGAAGTATCGAAAATTGTGTTATCGGTGGATTCCAAGACTGCTTTCTGACGATCACAATACAAAAGGTTGGGCTGTACTTTATCGGTTTTGACTCGATATGATCAGCAAGGATATTTCTGCACCCCTGAATCCAAGCGACAATTAAAGGAATGGCGACAAATTTCCGCCAACCAGAGTGAAACGCAAGATTATGGCAACTGTCTTTTTAGATAGGAAATTGATGATGTTAGTGGATTTTTACGGCGAGAGGCACAGCAATCAGTTCTGATGCGTTTTGCGTGATCTTGAAAAAACTCCGGCGTACCATATAAAACAAGCTGTCTTCCGGTGAGATGTTGCTCCATGACAATGCAATGCCACATATTTCTGCACAAACACAATGTCTAATCAGGTGTTTTGGCTGGAAGCAAGTGGATCATCTACCTTGCAGTCAAGACCTTGCACTCAGTGATTTGTACCTGTTTCGGTACTTGAAGGAGTACCTTGGACTTTTTCACAGGCGGCAGATTTCTTTGATGTTGGAATTAAAAAACTTGTTGAATGGTTTGACAAATGTTTGAAGAAAAATGGAAATTATGTAGAAAAGTATAATAGGTGAAAGTATGTAAGTAGAATTAGGAAATAAATATTTTTTAATGATATTCACAGTATTTTTACTATTAAATAACGAATCTTATTATACATACATATATACACACATACATGTACATACCGTCCATAAGTGTTTGCTCACCCAGAAAATATTAGAAAAACAACTGTAGTATTTACTGCAAAACTAAAATTTTATTATATTATATAATTATACAAAATCCTAAAAAACTATTATTTCAAACAGTTTTAAAAAAATTATATCAGTTTTAGATTCGTCGATATGACTACCTTTATCTATTACTACTGGCTGGCACAACATCGGTATCTTCTGTAGTAATTTCGCTAGTCTTTAATTCTATTTTTGATCATCTTGTAGTCGGGTCCATAATGTTTTATGGATGTTGGGGGTGACTTTTGCACTTTTCTGTCTCTCATCCTATAACAGCTTTATAGAATTCAATTCGGGGCTCTGGGGAGGCTATTTCGTAATAACAATTACTACTTCCCGTTCTAATTCCTCTAAATACCCCGACACAATTTGGACGTGTGTTTGGTATCGTTGACTTGCTGAAACACAAAGTTTTCTCCAATTAGACGTGTCTCAAAGGTAACGGCATTCCGCTCAAATATTTATTTATACTGTTCTTTTCTTAGAATACTATTTAAATAAGATAGGCTACAGATATTTCAGCAAAATACTCCCAAACCACTAATGATCCTTCTCCACGCTTGATGGTGGATACAATGCATTATTCAAGAATAAGAATATCTCAAATTTGGATTCGTCAGTCTAGAGCACTTTTTCCACTCTTCCAGTATCTAATCCTTATGTTGTCTTACCTAAAATAACCGTTTTAATATATTTTGCTTGTGAACTTTTCCGAATAATTGTTTTTCGAGTAAACGTTTTTTCATCATTGTGACGCTAGCCGGTTCGTTTTGACTAACGTTTGTCTTTGCTGCCATTTCCGGTGCAGTTTTTCGTCTATTGTTTTTATCTAGGTTGTAAAATGGTGATTTTCGATAATTTAGTTTCAAAGGACTTAAATTATTATATATAAATACCAAAAAATGTTATGTTTATGTTTTAATTAAAAATTTAATAACGTATTGGTTTTAACCTTTAATATTGTTTATTTATATATTATGAAAATATGCGCGTGTTCAAACTGTTATGGCCGATAGTGTATTTGTAAATTTTTTTAAATTTGGAAAGAAAAAAATCCAAGTTAATTTTCATTTTAACGTGAGTTCGAATTTTCGTCGGAATGATCATACGAGGGAGCGTTTTTATATTCGCGGAATGAGCGGGTTGTAGAGGGGTGAGTAGGCGCATTGGGGGCGTGGCCTGTGCAGCGACTCATGATTAGTATAAATACGAAGTTTCATTGTTATTAGACAGTTAGTCTTTGAGCTATCGTTAACCAAGTAACATAATCAGGAGTGAAAAGTGAAATATGGAAAAAATCGAATATCGTGCCGTTATAAAGTTCCTTACCAGGCAAGGAAAATCAGTCGCGACCATAATGAATGAGATGTCATTGGTTTACGGCGACTCTTGTCCAGGAAAAACCATGGTGTACAAGTGGCATAGTTTATTTAAGCAAGGAAGGGAATCCCTTGAAGACGACCCGAAGCCGGGCAGGAGCATTGAGGTGACCACGCCAGCACTTATCCAAAAAGTTGAACAAATTGTACTCGAAGATGCTCGACTAAAGAAGAAACAACTCGCAGAAATGGTTGGAGTATCCGATACAACAATTTTTAAAATCCTACACGATCATCTCGGCATGTCTAAGGTCAGCGCAAGATGGGTGTCGAGAATGCTCACGCCGCCGCAAAAACAACAGCGCGTAGAGTGTTCGCGTGCATTTTTGGACCTCTGTAATGAAGACAAGGATGGTGTATTGAGTGGAATTGTTACTGGAGACGAAACTTGGGTTCATCATTATGAACCTGAGTCCAAACAAGACTCCATGCAGTGGCATAAAAAGGGCACAGCACCTCCCAAGAAATTTAAAGTGTCACAATCAGCTGGGAAACTCATGGCAACGGTATTTTGGGACTCGGAAGGAATATTGTTGATTGATTATAAAGATAAAGGTGTTTCTATAACCGGGGACTATTACGCTTCAATATTAGAGCGACTAAAAGAAGCCATTAAAGAGAAAAGACGGGGAACATTGACAAAAGGTGTTCTGCTTTTGCACGGCGCGCGTCCATGGGCTTGCATAAGGTGGGCTTCGAAATTGTGAATCACCCACCCTACAGCCCAGACCTGGCCCCGAGTGATTATTACCTGTTTCCGAAAATGAAAAAAGAGCTGCGGGGTAAAAAATTTACTGCCGATGATGAAGTCAAGGAGGCAGTTTCGGCGTATTTTGCAGATAAAGAGAAATCATTTTTTTATGAGGGTATAAATAAATTAATTGAAAGATGTGAAAAATGTATCCGTCTTGCAGGTGAATATATTGAAAAAGAAAAATAATTTGGTTTTTTTATTTCTACCCCTTGTCCCCCATTCCGCGAATATAAAAACGCTCCCTCGTATATCATACATACAGCAATTATGGAAGTGCCAATGTACGTGTCCCACATAAAGTTTGCAATTTAAATCTTCCCTGTAGTCAAACAAATTTAGTTTATTCACTAGACGAACGTCCAAGAAAACTTGAAAAGATACAAAAACAAGCTCTTTGATATGGGAAATATATGCAAATGTAAGTTTACATGTCTTGATGCATCCAATGAATGCGAACCTAAATTACCAGGCGCTATAGCAAGACTTCTTGATTATCTTTTATACTTACATCCATCTTCGTTTTTCTTGAGAACACTTCCATTCTTAAATCGACTTGTTGAGCAATGTAATTTAATTCGTACTAGCGTATTACTAGATTCTATAAATTAGCTTTTTGCATGTGTAAGTGATATTTTAGATAATAATCCAAGCGCTAAAAGTCTAAATGTATAACAGATAAAGAAAAAATAGTTGAGGTTAAAAAATTTCACTTACGTAATTAATCTGCAATTTATATGTTTTTTATGTTTTTATAACAAGATATCTATCTTGATTTTTACGAAATATAAATTATTCAAGTGTTAAAATCTTCTAATAGCAAAAATTTGTTAATTTTTTAACAAATTTGGACAAATTTATTTTTCAAATAATTTTTTTTAACCTTGGGAGAATAAAAAGCTTAAAAGACATGTCTATAAAAACTAGTGAGTTTATTTAGAACTAGTGTTTTACGTACCACGAAAACTAAATCCAAAACTTTTTAGTTCGGCGAAAATCTTTGTCAAAAAAGTATCCTTGAAAAAATTGTTATTTTTCAAAAGTTACTGTATAATCGTCACCACAAAAGGGTCGACAATTTAATCACAGTTGTTGCTCTATATTTTTAGGTGGAGCCGTGTATGTTTCATTAAAAAAAAAACGAACAATTGTGTGCATAGTGTTCAATTCAAATAGCACGTGAATTTGTTTACATTTTCGCCCTGATGATAAAAACTTCAAATAACTGCATTTTCTCTCTTGCCGTTTGGGCAATATTGAACAAATGTATATATTAACTTCACTCCGCAAAATAGCGAAGAATTGTAGAACGTGAGGAACGTGCTTACTGTTTGCTATAGAATATTTAATTTCGTTAACGTAATTTTATTTCTGAGATTTAATGTTTTTAGTCAAAGTTTCAGCGATATACTTTTTAATTTTTTTAAGTTAATACTAGTTTAGAATGCTTGATGAAAATGACAATGACCTTAATAAAATTAATATTAGTAATAGTCAAAATTATTCTAATTTAAAAGCCTAAGGTAATGTGACGATTTGGTGCAAAACTGTAAAACTTTTTATGTTAATCATCATATCAATAGATTGAATGCAACAATAGTATTATTATTTATATAAAATTTTGATCTAAACAATGTGATCATTACATTTACACAAAAACATATTTATATATGTTATTCATAAAATCGTATTATCAGAATAGTTATATTATAAATTAATTAGAAATTCTATGTAATTATTAAGTAATATAATTGTTTAACGGAAAGTTCTGTCCGTTTTTAGAATTAAACAAAATAATTAATTTTTCATACCTTGAATAAACTTTATTGAATAATATAATTTCCATCATTACTTATGACTTCTTGCCAACGTGATGGCAATTCGTATATCCCATAGGATAGAAACAAGTGCTAATCGGAGGGTGCTATGTCCGGGGAGTATGGTGGATGCGACGGAATTTTCCCTGCCTAACTGCCAGTTTATGACGAGTGCTTAAAACAGGATGTGGCCTGGCATTATCATGAAGCAGATGATGTCCTTTCTATTGAACATCGCCGGTCTGTTCTCTTGGAGTGCTGTTTTCAAATTATTCAATTGCTGACAGTATCTCTCCGAATTTAGCTTTTCGTTCGATTTCAACAACTCAAAATGTATTGGTTCTCGAAATAATATTCTCTTACTCAGGTTCAACTTCGGTTTAGAGGTGAAGGGCACAGGTTTTCCAGATTCACAATATGCCCTTTCTCTTACGATGTTTTCATAGGTAATCCACTTTTCATTCTCAGTTATTATCCGGTCCAAAAAGGTTTCGATTTTGTTCCGTGCAACAAAAGATGTACATATGATGACTCGATCATTCAAATTCTTCTTACTTAACTCATGTGGCACCCGTCTCGAATATTTCCACACCAATTCAAGTTTCTGAATATGTCTGAAGCGGTTTGTTGAGCTGAATCAAGCCTTTCCGCAATCACCGATGTTGTCAAAAAATATTTTACTTCAACATGATCTTGAACAGTATTGTTGTCGATCAAAGATCGTAACCCAGAGCGTGGCTTATCAAAAAGGTCAAAATCACCTATTTGAAATTTTACGAATTTTTCTTCTGCATGTTCTATAGAAACTATACCTTCACCAAACACTTTTAATAAATTTCTGCGCGTTTTTGTAGCATTTCTTCCTTGTTGGAATTTTTACAAAATACAGTGGCGTAAATGAACTTTATCAGTAGTCGTGGGCACACGATCGCGTCGCACTTAATACTAACATGAATCATCTTCGTTTTAGTTCATTTGCTAGGTCAGCATGTATATATTCAGTGATAAGTATGCGTCAAATGAATATGCGCATACTTATTGAAACTTGTTGTAACTAGGACGGAGAGGACTGTTCGGTATACCTTAATATTATATATAAAGAATAAATAAAATCATAGAAAAGAATTATATGTATTATATATTACGTGCATTGCTATATCTACACGAATACAAATCTTCTACCTTCGGAAAATAATAGAATTAAGTATTTTTGTACTGTTGTGTTATGAATCAGACATGCTCCGAATGCCAAAGTTTTGTTTACATAATAAGTTATAAAGACCATCGTACATGAATTTGACAGATATATTTTCACGTACATAGTAAGCGTCTTTGTAGTATCTACTGTATATTAAATAATTCTCGCGTGCAGATATTTTTATCAAAAATAGTTTGAGTTTGTATTTTGCCATTTTAGAACTATTGGTTTATGCACTACTAAGGCGAAATTCAAAATTTTTTATTTCGACAAAAATTTATTTTTTTTAAGGCGGTATAATCGCAAAAATTAGTGTTTTTCAAAAGTTATTGCTCCATGAAATCCGAACTTCGAGAGCTTCGTAAAGACCTATGAAGAAATGTGGTACAATATTTCGATGTTGGGATTTTCGGTTCAGAATTTAACAAGGGGTAACGCAATGTCTAAGTTTCGCGCCAATTTATACACGCTGATATACAGTTTTACTGTGTGTACATATGAATTATCGACACCTGTTTTGATTTCTATTACTTACTCAATTTAGAGCATAATATGTATTTCTATTAAGCATGCGAATAATTCAAAATTAAGACGATATTTTAATTACTAGTAAACACACATGTATTGACTTTCCCAAAAAGCGAAACAAGTACGTTCTGAAATTATCGCTTTTGATATGCTAAACGTTCGTTATTCCTGTTTGTTAAGTTCTTGTTATCTTTTATTTTCTTAGGCCATTGACTTCTGCAGCGAATGTGCCAAACCAATTTTAAATGACGGTTAATATTTACATATGTATTTGCACAGTGCCGCTCTCTCTACGTATGTTTATTTTCTTGAATGAAACGCTTCAGTAATAAGATTGATTTTAGTTTTACAGATTCTCGGCAAAAATATATGTATATAATGGGATGGTAGAATTTCTTTCTAAATTTAGCCTTGTTTAAAAATTAATTTTATATAGTATATATTAGATAAATTATTGCAGTTTAATTATAAATTTATATATATTGAAACTATATACTTCTCCATGTTGTATTCAAAATTATCAATTGATTTTAGTAATATTACTGTATGCTAACCCTCTAACACATTTTTCAATATATTTGCGGCAAATTGATTATTAACTCTAAAGGTAACACATTACAATAAATGCTCAATATTAAGCTTATCTCCACCACCAGCCTGTATAAAAAGAAACGAATTCCAATATTCCAATATTCAATTAAGGAAAAGTTAATAAAAAGATAGAACTGACAGAATGTATAAATATCCATAAAGTTATCCGTTGTGTGTAAAGTAGGTAACAGTATTTGTTTAAATGAGTGCAACGTATGAAGCAGTGTTTCTGAGAACCGAAAAGGTTCTAATACGAAATCGTAATGGTAGCTGTTCATCGACAGGTGTTTGTTATCTGGGCATAAAAAAATCCACCAGAGGTTAGTCCGACGATGCGTTTACAGATTAATCATCTTTACTGTCTTGGTTAGTTGGAAGGGGACAGCAGTGAAGAACGTACTATAACAGTGCACTGTAAAACAAAACATCCTATGAACAACCATATCTGGGTTTGGTTTACCACACGAGATTTCAGGTTGTTCGAGTTTACTGGTATGTTAAAGGCGAAATGATTGGCAAGAATGTACCAAAAAGAACTTCTAAGGTCGGTAAAAATATTTCTTAAAAATAACATTGCGGATTGTATACTAGAAGAAGCGTAGAATCAAACTGTGTAAGGAGTGGAAGACTGCATACTGTATTGCATCAATGAATTGGCTGTTGCAAACTCAATTGAAAATATGTGGGCTCTTATAGAACAAAAACTTCGTGGAAAACGAGTATACAGGGTGTTCAGAAATTCACGGATAATAGTTATGTAGGACGATTCTATAATTAATTCTGAGTCGACATTCCTAATACACACAATTGCTTAATGTAGATTTGACACCATGATATATGCTATAAGACCATCAATAAATCAATAGGAATGATATGATAAAATACGAGTTTTATTTAAGTCTAATGAAAATAACAATAATAATTAACACAAATGCTGAAACTGGTAGCGATTGGTTTGAAGACAGAACAGTAGCCTTTGTGGAATTGAATTATAAAATAAGCGATAAAATGTTTGGATCTTCTTCAATTTTGTTTAAAATTGCGTTGCGAAACATTATTCTTTGCAAATTATTAATTTCGTATAATGGTTGTACTATTGTAGCATGAAACGGTCTTAAAAGGCTTCCCGTAAGCACTGAAAGAACTGCTTTACTTAGAATGTTAATTTCCATTTAATAGTGCTGCAAGTAGGATCTCGATGGGTAATATCCAAAGTTCCTTCTTCAACTTGGATCGCACGACAGTGTTTTCCTGCATCAAGTTGACTGGTGCCTGTTTCACTAAGTCTCCGATCCAATTTTCGAAATGCATTAGTAGATGAGTGCTGTCAGTATGGATACCGGATTGCATATTCGTCCTTTGCCCAGTGCACATTTCCATTGCAAAACCCAAATACTAATGTATACATATCAGCGTATTCGCTAAAAGTGTTTGGGAAATGTATGCGAAAATAATAAATGTTAAACTGACAAACGTGAAAATTTGACAAATAATTATTTTAAAATTACGGACATTATTCTGGGCCAAGGTTGTTACATGTACTTTAACGTCAAAAAGCAGTTAAAGCTATGGGATACATTAGACAAAAACGAGTGGGAAAACTGATTCTTTGTCAGTATGACCACTCGTCCACACGACTGGAGTTTCACCGACTACTATAAGAGATTCAGATAAACCATCCACTATATAGTCCTAACATAGCTTCAAGTGAATTACTTATTTAAAGAATTTACTAGCGAGAATACAGTTTTAACATAAACGATAAAATTTACAGAGCATTTTGATGCTAATCTACAGATTAGTTTCACGAAGATCTAGAACTACTTTTTAAAAGTAGGAAGTAGTTGCTTCAGTTTGCTTTCAATACTCGTTAATTGCATGCCGCAATCTACGTACTTCTACAAAATACTGGTTTACTTATTCAAATCTATTCTTTCGCTTTCAAAATAGGCCCCCTTTAATGCGATGCTTTATGCCAACGAATAATCTAATCGTCGAAATACTTATAGACACTTTCTGATATAGTCTTCTCTTTTTGAAAGTCGTATTTTATTGCGTTAGTGGATTTATGAGAAGACATATCAAATGTCTTCTGCGAAATGATAATTTAGATTAGGGAAGCAAGGAAGTGTAATATATGGTCGTATCTGGTTTTTGATAAATATTCGTGATGTTCAGACGCCGTATAAATTGACAAATCCTGGCTTTCTTCAACGAGCACTCTCTTTCTCTTTCATATGCTTCATGACATTCTGATAATATTGTATGACTGACTATGTATTTGCTACTCCGGACCATCTACGATAGTCAAAGGAAGCGATCAATATGATTTTGATTTTCTGGAGAGTTTGCCGTGTTTTTTTCAGTTTCGGTAATCGAAGCGCCATTACGGAGCTTGTTGGCTGGTTTCCATATTGAATTTCTTTCATTCGACTTTTCGTCACAATTTCATCCAATTTGTATATGTTTTCGTCAGTGGAAGATACTGAAGGTTGCACGAAATAAGTTAAGTCTTTATTCACTTATCTCTTGAATGTTTTACATCATTCGCATTGATCGTGTTTTCGATAAACACATTCTCGGCCATTCAGCATTAAAAAAATTTGATTGGCAACACAAAATGTGAGGTAAACTCTTTGTTCGGTATTTTTACTTACTTACTTACTTTCTGATAATTAGATATCAACTTACAGCATAAAAATATAGCTATTTTTAATTCCATATCCAAATTTTTGTATTTACACTACTAAGTAATTATTCATATTCCATTTCATTATAAATATAGATAATTATTACACTAAAATTAAATTAATGAACGAGTTTAAAATGCCTACACTACCGGTCATATTTATTTGCCCACCCCAATTTTATGTGTTTCCTGAAATATGGATTATCTTTCGAAAAATCTATATTATAATTATTCAACAATATTATTAGTGGAAGTAATTCCATATGAATTTCTACGAAAATCTTAAATTGTTTATGATATATCGTAAAGGTGTCATAAATTGGAAAAATACCATAAATATTATATAGGCTAATCCCTACAGTATTAACAGTTTTACCTGCATTTCCGAAAGGTATTACCATTATTGTGTTATTGTACTAACTAATTACAATATTAGGATGTGTTATTCAAAAAGGAAAATAAATTTTATGTCAGTCATCGTTCATCTTTTGTTGCGAAAACAGTGAAATAGAGAGTTATTGTGAATATTTTAATGCAATGCCGAAGACGAAGGAATTATCTGTTGAAGTGCGTGCTATGATAATTGCTTATCATCGTACGGGTAAAAGTAATCGCGAAATTGCAAAAGAATTACGATTAAATCGCAGAAACGTTGATTATAACGTTAAATAATTTGAAGAAAGTGGTACATTTTCCAACAAAAGAAGATCTGGACGACGCAAACCGACGACATCTGCAGATGACCGGCATCTAATACGCATAAGTAGACGCGATAGACGAAAAACAGCACCAGAAATTGCTGCTGAAATGAATAGAGCGCGTGCTAAACCAATTAGTGTGTCCACGGTACAGAGAAGGTTAAGGCAAGCGGGTTTATACGGAAGAATTGCTCTGCGAAAACCACTACTACGAAAGCAAAACAAGATAAAACGACTAAATTGGGCTAAAGAACATAAGAATAGCACTATAGATCAGTGGAATAATGTATTGTGGACAGACGAATAGAAGTTTGAACTTTTCGGTAGTAAAAGGCGAATATTCGTACGAAGATCCGCAGGAGAAAGAGTACTGCCAGAATGTATTGCGCCTACCGTAAAACATGGAGGAGGTTCAGTAATTATTTGGGGGTGTTTTGGTGGAAGATCTGTAGGCGATCTCGTCAAAATTGAGAGAATCCTATGAAAAGAAGGCTATAAGGAAATTTTAGAGACTAAGAATTCTTGGCGAAAACTTTGTATTTCAACAGGACAACGATCCGAATCACACTTCTAGATTGTGTGGCGATTACTTGCGTCAAGTAGAAGAGCAAGGGCAAATCTCTATAATGGTATGGCCAGCTCAAAGTCCTGATCTGAACCCAATAGAGCTTCTTTGGGAAGAATTGGACGGGAAGGTTCGAGAACCAGAACCACTGTACTGTAGGAACAACTTCAAGAAGCTTGGGCACAAATTACAGAAGATACACTGCAAAACTTAATTTGAAAGGATGCCGCAGTTATGTGCCGCAATTATCAAAAATAAAGGTGGGCACATTGATGAGAGCAAAATTTAATAATAATTAATGATAAAGTTTTTATATAAGAAAAATGTAACTATTTTATGTTTATTTTA
The DNA here is from genome assembly GCA_031893035.1 of Dermolepida albohirtum. NCBI lineage: Eukaryota > Metazoa > Arthropoda > Insecta > Coleoptera > Scarabaeidae > Dermolepida > Dermolepida albohirtum. The sequence continues at coordinate 392,038 of JAVIWB010004424.1, read as the reverse complement.
CACTATTGTATTGGTACAATAAATAAAGTACACATTTGATAGCTTAATAATTTTGGCTAAAACTAAGGGTGGGCAAATAAATTTGACCGGTAGTGTATATTAAGACTTTCAATTATATGTTTTAATTCTTATCGCATTCTAATTCGATTCTTCTTTTGTTTCTTAACAATACTTTGTTCGCTAATAAACAAAAGAACAGAGAGTACAACATAAATCCCGTATAGCGTCATTTTATTTAATGTATTTGTGATACTAATGCCATTCAATGTTTAACACGAATATTCCAGCCATTTGCTAAGTATATGTTAGATAATTCAATAGTGTCGCATAATAGGTTCTGATTTGTCGACCTTATCATATCTGAACTATGCATAAGTAACTGTAAATGCATGTGAATGTTTGTTTCAAAAAAAAAAATTACAATGCATTTACAAAAAATTGCTTTATGAACGCGTTGCGTTCTCCTTTATTGCTTAAGAATATAGATACCCGTGACTATTTGTTACTAGTAAATCTTGAGATTAAAATCAGCAGGCAAAAAAAATATCATTCGTCAGTTGATCAGATTATGCGCGGTTTTAGATGCGATAGTGGATCTGATCTTAATAACCGTGTTAAGTTAGGATTTTCCTGTAATGCTATAGTTCTTTTAAATAATATGTAATAGTGTCATTTTTAATATTCAAAATATGACTCGAATTTTTTGAGTCACAAGGATTTTACAGAAAGCGTCTACATTAACGTCTGTTGTTTCTTAATAGTTTGCCATGAAAATACTATAAGTGTGTGAGCACATTAAAAACAATATCGCTAGAGTTTTTTTCACAAAAAAGCTTTAACAAAAATTGCTCTATTTCCTGTTTACAGTAGAAATGAAAACAAAAGAAGTATTAAAAAAATGATCTCTTCCGGTTGGTGCACAGGCATATCGAAAGTGTTTAAACAAAACAGCAATTAATGTTTTCACACCGCGTTGAAAGTTTTAAGTACCACAAAATTATTTCTCTCGAACACAATAATTAAGAAAGATTGTCTCTGATGTAGATCTTTTTTTCATTACTGTCAGTACATAGCATCTTCTTTATCTTCTTATTCGATCGTACTCCACACTTTTAAGTATTCCCTTGTTTTATTTATATACAGATGTAATCAAAATGTGTACGAGAAACGACCGTTGATAATTACTATAAAGGAGTGATGTTAATAATATTTACAATTAATTAAGAAAGGTGAATAAAATCCCTCTCCATTATAATGTTCGTATTCTATATACGTCTTTCGACAACTAAGTTGTCATCATCAGCAGATAATTAATCAGTGTCGCTTTTGACGGTTAAAGTCTAACAGGAGTTGTTTCTGTGCGAGTTTTACCGCGGACTCAACAATTTAGTTGTTGAAATACGTATTCAGAATACGAACATTTTTGTGGAAGGGAGTTTAATTTACTTTTCTTGATTTATTCAATCAAGTCTCCATTAAAATTTACCAAAATTTACGATATTCATAATAAGCATCTCTCAAGAAACAAATGACAAGATGATAAGAGTATAGTAAAAGGAATAAAATAGTTGAGATAATTGATAATGTCAATAGTTATCAGAAGCACGTCGAAAAAGATCTAGAAGATTTAGGAAAAGGAGTACTTCTGCAGGGATGGAAATAATTATGGGAAATATCTCTAGCGCATCACACAGCCGCTACATCTCTGTTAATTTAATAGTCCTCTTTTATAATTTTGGTCATTATTATTTGCCTATTGGCAAAGAATATGGTCCTTTGTTATACAATTTTTCTTATTTTTTTGTGATGTATTGTAATAATAACCTTATTTCTACTAGATATAATTACATACATTAATAGAATTAGCATCATCGAAATTAACTACTTTGAAATCTCTTAAAGAACATAGATGTCAAAATACCGTTCGCTTAAATCTAACAAAATTTTAATTTATTAAAAAAATTATGTTATTATATTGTACACACTTTTGGTGAATTTTTTTAATCTAGTTTTGGAATGTTATAATCATTTTGTGACGACCATCAAATGCGTTTTTATATTGACTTTGAAGGGTTCGTTATTGTGAAAAATAAGTGGCATTCAAGTATATATAAACCACATATAGTGAGCAAACTATTTGCTCTGAACAAAGGAAACGATATACGACAATATGGACCATTACTCATTTTTCATACCCAATACCAGGTTGTTCAATAAGTTTTGTCATTAGATAAGAGATGGCGCTCGATTAACCGAGAGAGAAAGTTTTGTGCAAAATGGATGCTGCATTCGTTAACAATGGAATAAAATCACATTCGAATGCGACTTTGTCAACATTTGAAGCGTTTTAGAAAGAATAAAAACGACTTTATGCATCGGTTTATCACTATAGATGAGACTTGGGTCTACCTCCATGATTCTCAGTCAAAACAAGAGGCTAAGGAGTAGTGTGAATGGAATACTTCTGATCCGAAGCGAGTTAGCGTCCAGAAAACGGCCAAGAATCTGTTAGCATCACTTTTTTGGGAAGCAAAAGGAATTTTGTTCGTGGATTATCTCTAAATTGGTAAAACAATAAACTCGATTATTATTTTAATCTTTTGGACCAGCTGGATGTAAAAATTCGTGAGAAAAGACCCGGTTTTCAGAAGAAAAAAATTACGTTGCATCAAGACAACTGCTCTCACACTCAATTACCTCCCTCTGATTTTTTGGCTGTTCTCACATCTCCAAAAATTTATGCGTTGAAAACGCTTTCATCGAAAAAAGAGTAAATAGCATCTGTGGAAGTATATTTCGACAATTTTCAGGGATGGATTCCATAAAGGAGAAGATAACTGGAATAAATATATTGAAGTTCAGTGAGGTTATATTAAATAATAAAATATATTTCAAATCATAAAATTGTGTTTTTCTTATCGAATGACAAAACTTATTGAACAACCTGGTATGTGTCTCTGCTATAATAAATTCCATGGTTTATATTCTCTCAGTTGCTAAATACATTTTTCTTGCGCAATGTATTATATTTAGCATCATTAAAGTGGTGCATCATTAGTAATCTTTGTGACGAAGAAAAAGCCGACTATAAGCTCAGAGAACTGAAAGATAAGTATATGATAGAAGGGGAACTGAAATATTTATAAAAATGATATTTTAAATTAAGGGAGAAACAATAATAGCATTTATAGCAACTAATTATAGAAGTAAGAAATTTCATGAAATATAAATATATTATTGGAAAGTGTTTTGGCTGAGGAAGGAACATCAAAAAAGGCTTACAAAATTGAGTACAATGCAATCTGTATGTTGAATTTCTAAATACGAAAAATATGAATTAATCGATACCACTATTTAAACAAATAAAGTTTATATTAGATGCCAGTATATTACGATACCAATATTCAAACAAATAGCTCCACATACGGTGTTTAATTATTTCATTACAAAATACTATAATGCCATATGATACGTTAATAAGTTTGAGTAGTACGAGGGAGCGTTTTTATATTCGCGGAATGAGCGGGTTGTAGAGGGGTGAGTAGGCGGATTGGGGGCGTGGCCTGTGCAGCGACTCATGATTAGTATAAATACGAAGTTTCATTGTTATTAGACAGTTAGTCTTTGAGCTATCGTCAACCAAGTAACATAATCAGGAGTGAAAAGTGAAATATGGAAAAAATCGAATATCGTGCCGTTATAAAGTTCCTTACCAGGCAAGGAAAATCAGTCGCGACCATAATGAATGAGATGTCATTGGTTTACGGCGACTCTTGTCCAGGAAAAACCATGGTGTACAAGTGGCATAGTTTATTTAAACAAGGAAGGGAATCCCTTGAAGACGACCCGAGGCCGGGCAGGAGCATTGAGGTGACCACGCCAGCACTTATCCAATAAGTTGAACAAATTGTACTCGAAGATGCTCGACTAAACAAGAAACAACTCGCAGAAATGGTTGGAGTATCCGATACAACAATGTTTAAAATCCTACACGATCATCTCGGCATGTCTAAGGTCAGCGCAAGATGGGTGCCGAGAATGCTCACGCCGCCGCAAAAACAACACCGTGTAGAGTGTTCGCGTGCATTTTTGGACGTCTGTAATGAAGACAAGGATGGTGTATTGAGTGGAATTGTTACTGGTGACGAAACTTGGGTTCATCATTCTGAACCTGAGTCCAAACAAGACTCCATGCAGTGGCATAAAAAGGGCACAGCACCTCCCAAGAAATTTAAAGTGTCACATCAGCTGGGAAACTCATGGCAACGGTATTTTGGGACTCTGAAGGAATATTGTTGATTGATTATAAAGATAAAGGTGTTTCTATAACCGGAGAATATTACGCTTCAATATTAGAGCGACTAAAAGAAGCCATTAAAGAGAAAAGACGGGGAAAATTGACAAAAGGTGTTCTGCTTTTGCACGACAACGCGCCCGTCCACAAGAGCCGGGTTGCGTTAGCTGCCCTGCATAAGGTGGGCTTCGAAATTGTGAATCACCCACCCCACAGCCCAGACCTGGCCCCGAGTGATTATTACCTGTTTCCGAAAATGAAAAAAGAGCTGCGGGGTAAAAAATTTACTGCCGATGATGAAGTCAAGGAGGCAGTTTCGGCGTATTTCGTAGATAAAGAGAAATCATTTTTTTATGAGGGTATAAATAAATTAATTGAAAGATGTGAAAAATGTATCCGTCTTGCAGGTGAATATATTGAAAAAGAAAAATAATTTGTTTTTTTTATTTTCACCCCTTGTCCCCCATTCCGCGAATATAAAAACGCTCCCTCGTATCTGTTAGGCATATGGTTTATTCTTAAACGTTAGAGACAACGTTTTGATGTGTGGATAAAAATAAACAGTACAACTGCCACTGTGTTTACCTGAATGATTGATCTTGTGTTTGTAAAATAGAATAATACAACATAATCGGCTGACAATCTGTCATATTTTGAAAGGACAATAAACAGAGAAGATACAGCAATTGTTCGCCTGATTAATTGATCCCAAAGTAAATTCCGCGTTAAACTTATTTCGTGTTGACATTACAAACGTTAATTTTATGTCAATTAAATAAGCAATGACAAAATATGCTTATTTAACTATTCGAATTTACATATTTCGTGGGATGAATTTTATCTGATATAAAAACATTGCATTGGAAGTCTCGTAGAGTAAAATGAAAACAAAGCTTTCCAAGAAGCTATATGCTAAACAAAAAGAATAATTATACTATTCGTTGATTGATTTCATACTTTTATGCTGTGACATTTGGAATAATGAATGATATGTACAGAAGATGATAGGACTTACTAATTCCACTTTTCTTTTTTTTTCGATGCTTGGCTTTTTAGAAAATCGACAAAATGTTTCTTTTGCGACGGTGTTCATATTTTTTGCGTTTTACTAATTCCATTTTTCTTCTTCTTCAATGCTTGACTTTTTAGAAAATCAACAAAGTTTGTCTTACTTATAATACTCCTTTCTAAATCTTAGAATCGTCTAGTAAAGAACAAGTTTCATAAGATATATTATCGCACAGAAGAGGGTCTTAAAAACCGAGTGTGCTAGATGTTTTATCTGTACATTTTCAATAGCAATATTCTAAATATATAATTTATCTGTTAAGTTGTTTGTGGTTATTTAACAGGTCGACTTCACAATCTTTAACATTTAGATATTTTATGAAATTGACCACTCTTGAGAAACTAAATTGCATCTGACTAAAACAGTGCATTTAGAATCTATAAACGCACCATTTTCAATGCTTTAATAGCGTTTTTATGGCTAGCAAATTAGAAAAAATTATATTTATTGTTGGCTGATATTTTATTAATCATTTAATCAAAATGCTATATTTCAAAATAATGTCTACGCTCGTTTGTTTGCTTTACATTAGACAGTTCGTGTAAATGACCATGCCGTTAACTAAACAAAATTTACGACCAATTTTCACACCTACAGTCGTAAACACCTAAGAATATCTACACATACATGGCGTGTCATCTTCTTGATTGGCAGCGTTAATTTAAAATAACCGCCAACGCAACTATTTCTTTTATTTCTTTTATTTTTTTAGTTTTTCTTTGTAAGATAAAAACTCTAATTTTACTGCGGCGTTTAGATTATTAAAAAGTTAATTAAGTTAAATATGAAAAAATAAATGCTCTTATGTTTTTAAGATTTTAATTTCTAAAAGCATTAAGGAAGCAACCTGCCAACCATAATTATTACAATAATTTACAGTGCAGCTGGTTCCTTTCTATAATAATAAATACGAGAGAGCTCCCAATTCGAATACCTACATACTAATAAAGATAATCATGAAAAAAGTGAATTGTCTCATGTTATTTTTTTTGTCGTATCTGAATTCTGTAATGAAAAGTTTTAAAATAAAACAAACCCCTCATTTATTAAGTCCGCAGCGCCGCTGTGTCAGTAAATATATATCTCTCTGTTGATATTATATACCGGTCTAATCTACCTGTGTAAAGGTTGTAATTTATAGATGTGGTTGCGCAATATTTAATATGAGCTATGTGTGTACCCTCCTGAAGTTGTGTTGTGTTGTCGGTGTATCGGAGAGAGGATATTAGCGGTGTTGAAACACCAGATGGCCAGGAACAATAATTTAAGCAGGAATTCCACTTTAACAATCTTGCTTTTCAAGATATTTTACTACAGAGGCTGCAGGCGATAATTGTGATTGTGTATTAATTGTATAAAGAACTAAGAATGTATGATTATGCTTAGTAATATAAATTCTACGATTTTATATTGCCTTTTCTAAGTAAAATTTAGGGATAATTTGATATTTTACAATTTGTAGTCATATTTTCTCATAGTCACAATACGAGGACGGATCAATAATTAGTGAACCCGTCAAAAGGAGGCAGCAATAATGTTTTCAATTTGGCAATCCTTTAAAACATGACTTTCAAATTGCATTCATGCTGATTTCTTCTTATTTCAGTAGAAAGTGAACTATTTCTAACTTATTTTGAAACGAAAATGTAGAATACCGATTAGTCATCAAATTCTTGTTTTTAAGAAAAAGAATAAACTATAATATCAATGTTGAGACGCGAATCTGTTTACGGCGACCAATCTCCATCGATTGCAATAATCAAACGTGAACATCTGAGTTTAAACCTGTATAAACCAGTATCTCTTTAAATATGTGTGCTGGAAATAAATTCTATTACACTCGAAGGAACTTTTTTTTTAAAATAAAACAAAATAGTGTAATTGTAATGTGTGTGCTTTCAATAATAATGAAGTCATATACTTATCTGTTTATTATTCATCCTTGTTATATATGTTAACAGGTACATATATATGTACGTCCTGACAAAAGTGCTCAGTACACAACTGCACATGCAAGCGAAAACGTAATAGGTGTTATCATTACACGAAGTAATGTAATATATATATATATATATATATATATATATATATATATAAAGAGTGTTTCAAATTTCACGTTTTTTAAGACTAAATAAAATGTAGATGGCGCACTGAATTTGTCTGGGTATGTATAACGGATATAGCACTACACACCTGAAATGAAACAACAATCGAAACTGTGGACTGAAACTGGTACAAGTGCTTCGAAGAAAGCAAAAACTGTATACTCGATTGGAAAGATTTTGGTTACTGTATATTGGAATTGCAAGGGGGATTATGTTTATCAATTATCTTAAAAAAGGTGAGACGATAACAGGCGAATACTATGGATCAGTGTTTGTCTAAGCTCACTAATTACTGTAATAATATAGTAAATGTTTTCTTTGAAATATATATGTATAAAGAAAAGAATAATAATAATCTTTAGGCTGGACCAGACTAAGTCGAGTATCAATGAGTATCTTTACACTTAACCCAGTCGGCCAGTCGGCATAATAATATAGAACAAAAATAATTAAACCTAACTGGAAGGCCTGCACTTGCAAAGTAAGAAGTAAAATAACTTGAGTTGTTTGAACTCTCTGCCTTGGAGGATTTATGTAATGCGACGTTTTGGACAGTTTGTTTATTGCCATCATTGGGTCAGCTCTGTGGAATCAAATCTAGACCCAGATCTACTAGTAATTGCAGACAATGGAAAGAGCGTAAATAATTCAAATAGTATTTTTATCGACAATTTTATGTTGGTAGTAGGCAAAGAAATAATATAAAAAAAATGGGGTATATGAATAATTTGGAAAGAAGTAAAAATATTGTAGAGAAAAACAGAAAAAGTGTGACAATCGTTAAAATATCGCTTAATAAAACACTACTTAAAGGAAAATGAATAAATACATACTCTTCATACAAAAAGTTCTTCATTGCGACATTTTAATACATATACAAACAAACAGATCACCCAAAGAATTTACTCAGCTTCATTAGAATGGAATACGTCAAATCAAAACTTTATCTAAAATAAAAGGAAAATGTAAGATAATAAAAATGAACTTAAAATCGTTTTCAATATTTACAAAAGATTTTTAATAAATGAATAATCGACATTTTAAATTTAATTTTATGCATCCTATCGCTTTATGATTTGAGGTTTACTGACTATAAGAAAAGAATTGTTTTCTAAATGTTCAATGGTGTCTGTAGTTTCAAAAATAAAAGAATAACCCTGTTAATGCTATGCATCGATTACTTAAAAGTTTTACCTGTTGTTACCAATTTCCATCAATCTACTAGACATACCTGTGACAGAATTACACCTTCATTTCTCTAGACGTTTATGAAAATAAGAAGTTTTAGTAGAAATTTATGAGCACAGTCCAACTTGTTTTGTTTCCCAAAGCAAATTATCGAATACGATTCTTCCTATTTATCTGTCACTGAATTGCAATGGACATATTTGTTTTTGAATGAATAGACTATTGTTTCAGAAAACAACATATATTTCGGAATCAAGTAACATGTTTTCGCAATTCACCAATCAAAGCCTTCGATTCTTCGATGCTTATGTTAAAAATAAACACCATTAGTGGCTTGTCAATTTGACACATAAACACATGGGTCATTAATCACGTTACATTTATTGGAAGAATAACTCGAATATGGGTAGGGTTTTTAGTAACAAACAGTTGATGTATTGTTTTTTTGTGCTTTTATTTTTGGTTGAAAATTCCGAATAATCAGTTGGGCCTAATGAAGAATATTATGGCTATTATGTACAAATGAGATGTATATAATATATTTTTTTTGAAAAACAATTTTTATTGTAATTACAAATAAACAATTTTTGCAATTTCCTCAAATTGATACATATAATGCGCATCTGAGGAACTTATTGTTAAAAATAATGGATATTTTAGAATTGTAAATTTCAAAACATATTGTGGGAAAAGTGACATCACGTGATTCGCAGTGCTAGTAATAATTACGCTTTTAATTTTACTACGTTGATATTAATTTTATCAGCAGAAAATATTATAAAAAACTTACTTCAAAAACTATAAAGGGCAGGGATTTTCAAATTTGTTTACTTCAGTTACAAAGTATCAATTCCAAAGCATTAATCGAAAATAATTGGTGATGTTGAAGTTTGTTCATTAATTTTGGACATCAACGTTTATTTTTTTTCATTTTTACAATTTTTACAAAAGTGAATGAGATTTATAATTTTCTTCTTGGTGGTTCTGGAGTTTATTTCAATATAAACTAAGAGTGCTCCATTAGCGGAAATTTAAAAAACTGATTCTATTTTTGGTACAGCATTATCGTCAAATTAAATAAAAATATTTCACCTCATTTTTTAAATGAATATATGCAGTACTTGGCACTTGAAGTAGAATCACCTTCTGATTTTGGTATTTTTAAAAATTGAAAACAGAATATTACTTGTAAAAAAATTTATTATAAAATTAATACTTTTAAGTGATTTATTAATGACAAAATTTGTACTCATTTTTTTAAATATTCAATTGTAAACTTTCTGCACATTTTTGCCCATCACAAGCATTCTTTCTTTATTTTTCGTGACTTCTCGACTGGTCTGCGATATTTGATTCCGGTAGCGTACAATCATGATCGCATCGTGTGGTCAAAAATATTTATATTATGCACTTTAAGTTTATCTAGCAGCTCTCCAAGCAGACGATTTTCTATTTTCGAGTGCTGCTCTTATAATTAGCCGGTTGTTTCTCCATGGTTTTACAGAGACCATGGCAATAACTGCAACCCCTTGATGTCGGCGGAATATTTTCTCGAATTGGGTTGACTATATGCGGAGAAACTTTTTTCATTATTGCATTTGTCGGTTCCACACTATTAATATCTTTCACTTTTTCCATCCCTAATAAATTGCAAAGCTTAAAGAATTACAAAAATAATTAAGCTGGTACATATTAAAATTCTTCAATACAATTCTTAACACCAGCACGTCTAGATTTTAACTTAAATTGGATATTATTCGTAGTGCTTTCACATATTTCATTATCTCATTAATTAGACACTAATAGCATGTACTTGACCAAAAATCCATAATAAGAGAATTTTCGTAATAATATAATGATTGTTTTTTTTCTAGGAATAGATCTTTTTTGAACAAGTAAATCCGAATCGAAAATTTTAAATATATTTAAAAGCAATATTACAAATATTACAAATTTCTTGATTCCCAACGGTAGCAGCTCTAATTCAATTGCCATTTATTGTAAACAAATTTTACCAAAAGAAAACAAAGATCTTGTATTTAATTGTAAAAGTTTATGCATATAAATTTATCTATTAATAAAGTCATTCTTAAGTCTGCTTATTAAGGGTTAATTTATTAATTTTTAGAAATAGATTATTTTCATTTGTTCTTATATAAATGTTTCTGTTATGTTTATTATTTTTTTATTGGCTGATGTAAATCTATGTAGCAATTGTTTACCTTCAAATTTAATCTTTCCCTTAAAAATCGAGCCCTCTTTCGATGCTAACTTCTACAAAGCTTTCCCTTTTGTTTCTTTTTCAACAGTGAAGATATTTAAGTGTTCAGATAACTCGATCCGACCCTTTTTACGTGCTTCTCTATTAGATTTATTTTTCGACGCTTGTTTCCTCTAAAAGAAATCAATTTGCTCTCTGCTTTTTCGTTTGAAGTCATGGTTTGTGATATATAGTAATGGATCTCTCTCTTGTTACTGATCCTTTATCTAATATATGTATATATCTATATATATATATATATATATATATATGTATATTTATATATATATATATTTATATATTTATATATATATATATATATATATATATATATATATATTATATTCTGTGTTTTGTTATTTGTTGGGCGCCTTAGATAATAGTTATAATGAAAATAATAAAAATACAAAGACCTAGTGCAAATTATTGTATTTTAATACAGCACACCGGCTAGCAAATGAATTAAACATAAGACAAATACATAAGGATGCTATTTTTCTTATAAGTAATAATTCCCAGAGCGATTCAGATTACAAGGGGATCCACACATATGAACACCCTTTCTGTTTCAATAGCGGAAAGATAAAATATTTTCTCGTTATTATAATTTTTTACCTTATATAATATATATTGTCCGTTTATAAGCATATGCTCTTATCTATTCCACTACAGACTGTCTCCGCTTCGGACATTCTTTTCACCAATGCGTTGATTCGCACTCCTAATTATTCGCTCTTGCATAAATTTATAGGATGCTTATCGATCTCCACTCATAGGGACCGCCGATATATAAATATATAAAATAACCTAATACTCGCACTAATACCTTTTCATATCTTGCAATGTATACACACTCTGAGCAAAGCGACCTTCTATATGAGTCTAAGTCTGCCTCCAGAGTCTTTTCTCTATCTGCCTCTTTTCTTTTTAAGCTTTTCGGCCCAACTCTCTCTTGTGAGCTCTGGAGTCATACCTGCCCTTGTAGGCTCCGAACTCACACTTATTTATTGTTAAAATTCTCTGACTATTTATAATTACCTATTTCTGTGACGTACTCTAAACGCAAATATCCTCTTCCGACCACCTGGGTTATCACCTCTAAGTGCATATCGTAAGTTTTGACAATGTACCGAATACATTCAATAGCTAAACTATAAAATTGAAACCGTTCTTCTAATAAATACATTAAGGAGAATACATAATAGATCTAATAGCTGAAATAAAAGTACAGGATAATATAAATTAAACATTCTTTTCAAATTGAACTAACAATATATAAAATGGAAATTACAACGACCATAAATATATCAATAAAACCTTTCCGGGATTACATTCAGGAAGATACAAATTGTATATATACGATATTTAATACCTAATAGGCACAGTAAGTGTCACTGTATGATCTGTATTTAAAGGATTATCATTTATTACTCTTTCTTAAAATTAAACCTGTAACAGAAATATTAATGCATTTCGACAATGCAATGCATTTATATCCCTTGTATAATTACATCCATATATATATATATATATATATATATATATATATATATATATATATAAATATACTTAAACTGAATTAATATCAATGCCATTAAGTATTAAGGCTTTCCTTGTGAGAATTATCATAATATAATTTGAAAATACCAAGTAAGCAACATATTTATTTCAATGAAATAAAAAATAAAAAATCATAAATGAAAATATCCTATACAAAAATTACGCGTACCGTTACACTCTGAAACTGCTTTGATTTTTTAAACTAAATGGAGATCAACAAACTCAGGCTATGTGCACTACCGATCACGGAAGTATGGACGCTCACTTATTTAAGTAAAAACTGACAATACAAATGAATAATATAAATAAATTTTGTAGTGAAATTATTATTTATTGCTTTAAAAATTTACAATTTTATTTGCACCTGACATAACAATATTTAACGCTTAATGTGAAAAACATGTTATATTAATTAACCTAATTTTTTGTTCAAAAAAACTTCCCTTGAGATTTATCAGAACTTGCACCACTCTTGGCAATCTTTCTATAAATTTGTTTCATTCTCTCTCCAATATTGTCCAAAATTTATGTTGTGACGTGGGACAGCTCTTTCTGGTTCTTCTGTCTAACTCGTCCCAAAGTTTCTCAATTGACTTGAAATCGAGGCTTCGAGGTGGCCACGACATGAGTTTTAATATATCGAAGTTTTGCTTGTTGGTTTAAGTAGTTTTTGTACAACATGCCATGTATTTGAGGTCATTATCGAGCATAAACCTTAATTATGCGAGTCCTGGTGAAACTGCATTTTCCTCTAAATTTTTTTTATAATTTTCTTTTTTCATAATTCTATTGATTTTTACTAAACCGTCAATTCCATGGAAGAAAATCCATTCCCAAACAAGTACTGATCCTTCTCCGTGTCCCACGGTGGGTTTTACACTCGGTAACAATAATATAGTTTGCAGATCGCCGTACGAAAAAATTCTTCGTCTTTGGCCGAATACTTCAAAGTTAAATTCGTCACTCCATAATACATTTTCTATTCCTCAATTGATCAATTAACATGCTCTCTAGCCCGTTGCAACTGTTTCCAGCGACTGCCCATCGTAACAGCGTTCTTTTTTGCTACACTACCGTATAAATTCGCTTCTCGAAGTCCAAAAAAGTCTGCTCGTGGCGACGCAATGTAAGATGCACTGTAGATTTTTTAATTTTATTGCATGAATTGAATGCCCTTCTGTGTATGTAGCGCAAGTATCATTGCCCTGTTTTCAATAGTTATAGGTTTACCACGAGGCATTTTTCACACTTTTTCTAAACGAACATGCACGTGCTATACTATTAAATACAAGCACGTCTATCGATTAACTGAACTGCTTAAACTTGATACAATGGCGGTAAACGATGTTTTAAAAGGTTCAGGCTATAAATGATCCCTTCATAATAATATGTAAGATATTTTAACAACCTCAAATCCGATTATTAGGTAATTTATCTTGGGTAATAAATGTTTCTGAATTTACATAAGCTTAATTGTCGTAAGGTATATTGTTTAATCACAAATGTACTACAGAACGATTTATCATTAGAATATCTCTAAAAAATAATGTTAAAATACTTTTCATGGACATTTTATAAATAAGTGTCCATACTTTCGTGACAGGTAGTGTGTGTGCATTACGTACATGCATATAAAACATAGAAACATATTTTATTATAAATATTTCAACTTGTATCTTTGTTGTAGTTATTTTCAACAACAGTGTATTTCATAAAGCCAGTAATAATATTTTCATTTGAAACACACCGTTTAATAAACAAATAAAATTTCTTTTTTTATATTTGAAACTCTTATTCTAAATCTTATCTCAAAAATTTAATCTAGTTCCAGATAATTTAAGTTATAATAAAATTTTAGCCTTATTTGCATTGTATCCTATTGAACATGCCAGTTTTTTTTTATTTTGAAACACAAGTACAGGCAAATCATGTTGTTTATTTCTGTGTATTTGCGTATTTTGTTTTGTATGTCCGCATTATACCTTGATATGAACTGATCTAACTCCGGAATTTCGGTTATTAATTCTACATGAGGACTATTTGCGACAATATTTCCGACAAAAATACTCATTGGTCATCCAACATTTCATTATGAACTGTTGATGACGTTGCACTCTTATAGAACCGCAAACAATCAGCAAATCAATTTTGTCCGAAGGTTGTCAGAATACCGCCTATTGTGTATTACACATCGATGCTAATTTTTCTGTTATTATATAATTATGGTTATCTTGACATTGCTTTGAGAGGTGTGAACAACTGTCTTATAATTAATTTTTTTAAATTTAAATTAGAATTGCAAGTATTTACGTTCATCTAAAGTATATTTAATATTTATAATTATGTAACGCGAAAAGAATTGGAAATTTGAATTTGCAAATCTTAAAGATTACGTTCTACTTTATTGAATTCAAGGTTAACCTAATAGTTACAACTCCACATGCATTAATAGCAACACGTTTACATATAATTCCGCGGTCATTGTCCATACTTTCTTCATTTTGCCTTCCGGACTAGAACCGTGTCTTCGACAATTCTGTTTCTGACGTTTCATCACCACTTGTATGAAACATCTTCAGGACTTAATAGTCGTGCTGACACTGGTTTAAGTCTGTATGGGTTTATATAAGGATATTAGTCACTGGTCAATGGAGCGTTACGGTTACGGTCGAGAAGCTTGATGATTCAGGATTGCCAGGTGTTGTGTAGGGGATAACCATCATCACGGTTTAGGTTATTCAGGTGTTTAGAGACCTCTATAGATTCAATAATTAATTAATTTTAATTTTTATTAATTTCATTAATATTTTGTATTTTTTTTAAATTAAGAAAACATCGAAGTATAAAGATCTTAATTTTATTCAGCAAATAGAGATGTAACATTGTAGCTACATAAAAAATCAAAAATAATTTTGTCAACACAGTATGAAATATTGAATAACAAATAAATAAACTTACAATATCAGAGTAACGTATTCTTTTCCTTTTTAACTATAAATTTTATTATTATGTGTTTGAGTTTTCGACTATTAAGGATATTAAAAGTCTTAGATCATATTATTATGCACCTAAAAATAATTAATGGTTATACGAATATGACATTTGTTTTGAGAGTTATATGATGAGTTATACCTGATGATGAACCCGTATTAGTTGCTAAGTAAGTAAACTAGAAATCTGAGGCATTTAATTTTACTTAGGAATGAATTTGTTTGGATATTTCCGAATTCGTAGCTTTTTTGTTTTTCTTGTCCTGTATGCAATGTAGGCAATTGGTGATAAAAAATTGAAGGCGAAAATTACTTTGAATATTTAGGAAATATAATTGCAAATAATGAAATCGAATATAGTCAGCAAAATTAAGAAGGGGACACAAAACAGCTCTTGAAAGGAAAGAAATAGATAAGAAAGCTAACATGAAATTACGGTATTATAACAAAAATATGAATCATTTATAAAGTGAAGTAGAGATAAAATATCTGAGAATATTCTTAGGAATCACTGATACGCTGATAAATATAAAAATTGTGGAAAATTTGGAACAATAACAAAAATTGGAAATAATTAAAAATCGGTAGATAAACTGGTTTGGACATGGCTATGAGAGGTTGGTTAAAAGAGTATTGGATGCGAGGGGTGATGATAGGAAAAGAAGGGTTTGACTAAGGAAAATATAAATTAGAAAAATAGGAGAGATTGGTATTAGGAGAGGGAAAACAATAAAAGAGAGCTTGGGCTGAAAACTAACATCGGATAGATATAAGAGAGATATAAGTTGATAAAGAAGAGGAATTATTGAATTATTATTAACCACTATATAATTTAAAGAAGAAAAAAGTTGACTGAACTAATGCTTTATTGAGAACCATTTCTCTCTCTCTCTCTTTGAAATATTAAATTAACAGTTGTCGTTATAGTCGCCCGATATTGTCCTATTCCATTTTTAGTTTGAAGCAATGTATAATATAATTTTATTTACAACCAGGCATGTCGTTATTGTTTTTAGTTCGTCATTGTATTTTTGCACGCTCATCAGCAGAAACTATTAAAATTTTTTATTACCAATTACCGTATACAAGTTATCAACCTGGAACGAAACGGAATTATTTTTTTCCTTCGCACTTTCTGTCATTAAATTATCTGCGCCCATGTGTCGTCCATTCGCTAATCGCCATTTGTCATTCTGAAACTCAAGGCCACATAACGCGTAAACTAACCAACTAACTATTGAATCGAAGATTTATCTGTGTACATATTTTTTTGCTATCTCGCTTTTCCCCGTCTTCACGATGTTTTAATTTTAGCGCGTTCCTCTTCCCGGTCCCTTCCTCCCGCGTTGGCGCTCCACTTCCATCTACAGACGGTGCCCGAGCGGGCATCTTTCGGCGACTACATTGGTAATTCCGCGAAGGCAGAACGTGAAAGCATAACCGCAAAAAATGGGTATTTATTCACCGCCAGTAACGATCAGGTCTGACATTTAAAATGAATTGTGGTTTTATTTATAGCCTTGAAGGTTACACATTGTGGATTCGGAATCAAAACGTCGAGAAATTTGCAGGCATATGTACAGATATATCGATATATGTATGCTGTATGTACAAACTCAAGGATAGTTTTCCCAAAAGTAATTATTGTTGGTGTAGACGAACGATAGAACTCCTATTAAATACCATTTTTATTTCGATGTTTGCGTGGTTAATGACGAAGTGTTTGTATAACACCGTGGTTCAATAAACTTTATTTATTACAAATGGAAAACGTTAGTATTCAAGACGCGAATGAATTCTGCTTCTTAATTTTGGAGGAATTAATTGGATTCGTAAATGTTATATTAAAGAATTACCGCACACAAAATTAATTAGCATTTTTAATAAATACAGTCAATTCCACGAGCCAGAGGCAGAAGTATTATCGTTTATCATTATTATTTAGTGAATATTTTCGAAGAGAGGATAAAGTACTCTTTTTTTAATAAATTAAATTCGATACTCATTTTTCTCATATTAACAACTCTACTTATACATACAACAGTACAGGTAATAAATATAGTTCATTAGATTTTTAGATAATTTAATGTACAATTAACACTAATTTAATAATGTCATTCAAATACCTGTTCATCCCATATTCTCTTAAGTCACATTAATCCATTGTGCAAGAGATTTGAAGAAACCCTATCAATAAACATGTAGTATTTTACGTACTGACAATATGCAATTTAAGATTTTATATATAATTGAATAAAATTGTGTTACAAACATAATTTTAATCTCTGTTTATAGTATTCGGTTATGTATATTTTATTGTTCTTTGTTAGTCTTAACGCCCTCTTGAATCGGTCCGCCGAAGTTGATCAGTGATCATTACGACCGACTGTAAATCACGTTATTTTAATTTTGTTTTAACTAATAGAATTTAATTTTAAACAAATTCCGGCGGTTTTGTAATTAATAGCTATAATAATAAATGTTCATTTTTTCCTGAGTACGTCGCACCTTGAGTGATATAAAAACAAGATGGTTGCTGTAATCGGCCTCTTTTAGTTAATTACCTCCTGTGAGTTCATAAGTTCTTCATTTACGCCATTGGAAGTTCAACTTTGGACGATTGGTCGTGCTCGATTTATATTGGGAATTGTTATTACAATTCCTGCAGCAAATACGTTGGAAAACATATGCAGACTGATTTTCTATCGACTTAATAGAATTAATCAGATAAGGCGATAAAGACTCGACATGAGGTCGAAAAATTGAGGTTGGATTAATTTTACTGAAGGGACAATCTTAATTCTGTTAATTAAACCTCAAAGCCAACTAGAGGTATGTAATTTAAAAACTTTGTTGTATTTCATAGTGGCCCAATTGCTGTATTTGTTTTTTTTCTACACTAACTTCATGGTTTTTTCCTACCCACCACTATCTTTGGTAATTTATTAGTTGTGGAACGGACGGAGTTACTGTGTATGTGAAGACCCCATGCTCATCTGAATAAGAGCACAAAACTTAATCTGCAGTCGTAAGGTTTAACGAAGCCTTGGTATATCGCTGTGATCTGACTCCTCGAGGAATATTTAAATTTATGTTTTGTTGGATTTGAATGATCACTTAGTTTATTTGATTCAAGTTTTATTTAGTTATATACTCTCCATTCGAAAAGAAATCGAACTTTTAGTAAAAGATAGAGCATATATCCATTACTATTTTCCAAATCATTTATTTCAATACAACGATTGCACATGAAATATTAAATTAATTTTTTATGTCGGTTTTTGGTAGTGTATCAGGATCATAGTCACTGCAGGCTTGTATGTCTTTATTGACAATGTCTGACTTTCATTTCGATAACAATAAAGTTAGATTAAGTGAATGAAGTAATAGGGCAGCAATGATGATATATATATATATATATATATATATAAGGTTGCTTAAAAACTGTCCTACAAAGTCGAACGATGATGGCGTATTAACGTGTAAAAGCGATCAGCTGCTTGCTTTGCGACGATTTCTCGCCGTCAATGACTCCAAAAAATTGACTGTTTAGTAAGGCCAAATGAATAATTTGAGGATAATGTTCTTGAATCGTAGTTACTAGTCAATACTGTCTTTATATTTGGGTTTTCTAATCGATTTTATTTTAAATGTCTCTTCGCTGCTAGTCTCCATTCAAATTAAAAAAAATTATTAAAAATCTCATACTAAAAATATCACCTTTCGTCACCAGTAAGCTTAAGTCTTTGTGAATGTTTTCAATGAAGCTTCTTTGCAATATTTAATTCTATATAGTTTCTGGTCTCGATAAAATTTTGGGAAATAAATTCCATTTATAAATGCCCAAAACTTTCGGTGAAATTGTTGAGCTAGTTGATTTTGGAATCTCTAATTTATCTTCACTCAGTCTCAACAGCCTGATCATTAATTGTGTTTAAGTATTTCACGGTCACTTTGAAATTACTTAAACCGATCCTAAACTTGAATGCGGAATAAGCATTACCGATTTAAGAATCCGTTGCGATAAAATTTTGACCTAGCTCACACAAAAACGAATGAAACTCATTTTTTTACAGTTCGGCAAAACACACAATCACACCTAATACTCTAACTGAGTTTCTAACAGAACAAGCATATATTAACTGACACAATACTGACGAAGGTGACTGGTTTGAACAACAAGAATAAACAACAGGTGGCGTTACTAGTTTCTATTATTAGATTTATTGAATCAAATTTAGTAATTCATTTTTAAATTAATTTATGTTAATTCTTAAAATTCTACTTGTAATTGAAATCATAAGCAATCATAATAATTTCGAAGACGACACGTTGATATTTACAGTATATGAAACTATTGTAAATATTGTTTCTTTTTCTTATATTTTATTTGTTTTGCAATAATGAAATCTTAATGAAAATGAAAAGATATGAAGTTCAAAGCTTTTGATGATGATTCAGCTGTCTTAATTAAACTTAGTTTATTCGATTTTAATTTATTTAATAACCGGTTATAAACAGATTAATTACTTTCATCATATTTCATTGACATCAATCGCAAGAATTTTATTTAATTAACAGAAATGTAAGCGATAGTTAATTTAATAATTGATATATCCTTGAAAATGTATTACCAGTTTACAAAAATAAAAGTAAAAAAGAGAACAACATCTACAAACAATCACTATTAATTAAGTTCAAACTATTTATCTGCCATCTGTTGTTACAATCACAAATCTTTAAAAACGTATAATCCTTAATTATATCGAACAACTTCCATGCATACATGCTGTGCGAGTTCGTTCAGTCCAGAAAACGACAGGTGTTACTCTTTTTTCCCTTGTCTTCTTGTCTGGCTTTTAAATTCGAACTCGTCGTAATTAAAGATGTTTTATTTTATTTTTTAACTGCGTGTATGTGTGTGTATGTAGTAGGTACAACAGTGATGGCTTAGCCTTCACTTTACCTCAACAGTGAGCTTCAGTTGTTAAACGGCGGATGCTTTGTTTTGCTTTTTACGCTTTCCCTTCTAGTATCGTATACTTGTTTTTCGTTCCAGAAGTGAAGGACGCCAAAATATTTACACGGGCGGCAGTTAAACTTTGAAAAATACGGTTTACGTATTTTGACGGGTGTTCGCACAGGGGTCCATAAAGTTAGGGGGCTTCGCAAATAACGCGGCGTAAATACAGGCATCTCGGATTCTTCTACAATATTATTAGGTATCGGTGTTTACGGAAGAATTTAAATGAAATGTAAACGTTTATTTAATTAATAAGAAACACGTATAATCCTTGATGTTAAAATAAATATTCTGCAGTACGATGTTAATTGGATTGTATGAGATGATGTTTATATACTTATATATACGTAGACGTAAGATAGATGTGTTTACATTTTTGTTCGTTTTGTAAACAGTGTCTATCTTATTTAGTATTGACAAGTATGTATTACTCATATACACATTGAAAAGACAAGTAACTATTTACAATTCTTTTTTTGAAGATTTTAATTTTTATTTGGAAGATGAATAGTGTTTTTAATGTTTAATAATCATATAATCATTATTATGAATGCTGCACCCAGAAGCGTATAATTAAGGCATTCTTCTTTCTTAATTTGGATTCCAAATTAAATGTCAGTGTGGAAAAATATAACAATACATTATAATGTACATTAAAGACTACATACGATATACATTTATGTACTTGGTTTGAAACAGGTATAAAACAGATTAAGGTATTATCATTTTTTTATGGGTTTTCCTGTAAACCGTTGGTGCAGTGTGCTTAAGTCGTTTTGACAGACATTTGTGCCGTGAAGCAAGTTCTCCTTTTCGCTTCTAACACTATATGTTAAGATTATTGTTGATGTAGGTGTTTATTTATCGAATATCGATATGAGCATTGATGTTAAGTTTCGAAAAAAGTACATATACAGGTAAATTATTGGACATTTACTATAGTTCGCCAGCGAAACGCTGATCGATTCGCCTCATTTCTTGAATTGAAAAATCAGTTACAATTATCGGTGTTTTTGTTGACGAAGACTATTCATATAAGTGTAGGTAGTTCTCAATCTTCTTCTGTCGTCAGCTATCAACGCGACTTATTTACAATTTAAATTTTTCTGCTGATATTTTGATGTATGTTGAATTTTATTTTGTTTACCTTCCGCACTTTCCACAATGATTCTGCAGTGCTATAACTATAGGTAACCTATTCTGCCTTTTTTATTATATACTATGTAACAAAAAAATAACGCATTACCCAGTATATATTTTTAAACCAAATTTTGTACCAATATTTACCGTATTGAGAGTAATTACCATTGTTTTTTTATTTATTTACTTAATCCGCTCCCATCTTTTTAGATCTATGTCTCCGGTGTCTCTTGAATTCTTTTCATTTGGCTAGCCTCTCTTGTGCAACGCTTTACGAACCCAGTTGGTAAACTGGTTTTTATATTTTGTGCCAATTTCTTATTACTTTTGCTAAGTCAACTGCCAGGATTAATGTTATGATTATTGTCAGTTAATGCTAATTTTGCTTCAAAAGATTTTATATCTGGATTACATCTTTGATGTCATTCACTGCCAAAATTTTCTAATTTAGTTCGGTGGTAGTTACTTTTCAATGAATTATAGATTTACGAAAGCTGTTCTCTTATTGTCGAGCATAGTAAGCATTCTCACATTTTCATTTTATTTTTTGTGAGTTTAACAAAGTTGGCATACCAAAAAAGAGTACAACATGCTGAAAAGTTCTTTAAAAAATCAGAACCTTTCATAAGAAAGTTTAGATATGAATCATGATGACTTAGTTATCCATTTGGCGAGACGAATACGACTTCGTTCGTTCGTTCCTTGGACATGATATTACGAAAAGAAGAGTTAGAAGCGATAAAGGATCTATAAGGAAAGTACCAAGTTGGGATGTTGATGTCATTCGACGAACATTATATAATACGGATAAGCAGGGTGAAGTTGCCACATTAAATAGTTTATAAAAAAAGATATGAAACCCTTAGAACAATAATGTGGCAAACATCACAGCAAAGTGGTTTCCGATTTGGGACAATAAACAGACAATGGAGTCAAACAGGATACAAAAATTACACCGATAATATTTGATCGAAAAAATTCGGAGATGAAGGGACGTTTATTTGTTACGTATGCGAAAACTCACGATACTATGAAAAGGGTTGGATTGATAATTCATAGGCATATTTATTAGATGTACCTCCTTCCAAAGGATAAAAACATTTTCCACGCTGTTTCTGAAATCATTAGCATCATTATTTGAAGAATGGTTTTAGAAAAATCTCTTACAAATATAACCCGAAAGAAGTGTTATTGTAGCAAATCGTATTCAAGAACTGCATTAATATTGGATTATTGTTAATATTACCAATTATTATGTATAAATGCAGTTATAATAAACGCTTTATTATAGGGAACGTAGAATTGTATCATCAATATGGATTTGACCAATATGTGTTGTAAAACAAAAAATTTATATTTTTGTTTACAAACTAAGATAAAAAATAATAGGTATTTAGTCATAGTTTGCTTGAATTGACAATAGCATGTTATATATGTAAGATTAATTTTATATTTCTGGGTTTATGTATTTTAATATATTAAGAACTCATTATATATATA
This sequence comes from Dermolepida albohirtum, assembly GCA_031893035.1. NCBI lineage: Eukaryota > Metazoa > Arthropoda > Insecta > Coleoptera > Scarabaeidae > Dermolepida > Dermolepida albohirtum. The sequence continues at coordinate 368,909 of JAVIWB010004424.1, read as the reverse complement.
TATATATATATATATATATATATATATATATATAATTGCACAAATATTACAAAATACATCCTTGCACATCTACGGCTCAGGGTACCTGAATCTAATTTATTTGTCGCACTTTTACATAAGAGGATGCCATAAAGGTATATGCTTTCTATTTAGTCAAATTAAAATAAATTCAAACGAACTATACAGTACTTTGTAAATTTATTTGGGAAAACTAAGGTGTTATATTCTAACATTTGACTGATTGGGTATTTAAGCCAATCACTACTGAAGATGTATGCGCTGAGCGCGAAATGTCTATGTGCAATATCTGGACGCCATGACAATATTTTGTCGAATTAATGCGGTTATTCGGTTGACCGTATGCTGAGAAGCTTTTTGCTCTATTGCAATTTACTGATTCGAATACGGGCCTGTTTTTAATAAAGTCCCAATTTTTATTTTATTTCCACTACTAATATCTTCCACTTTTCCCATTTGTAATAAGTTACAGAGCTTATAATTAACCAAAAAATTAAACTAATAATAAAATTCAAGTATATTATTAGGGGACGGTCGACTGTTATGAATTTGTGTACTTTGGTGCACCAGGTTTCAGAAGCTTTGAATGACCATCGGCAGGTTGATACGATTTATACTGATTTCTCAAGCACATGATCGAATACAACATGATGTGATTTTGTTTGAGTTGCATCGTTTTGGATTTTTTTATGATATGATTGAGCTTTCTCCTTCGTATCGGAATAGACGCATGAATTATGTAAAGTATTTTGGTTTCAAGTCTAATCGTTATTAGTCAATTTCTGGTGTACCACAAGGTTCCGTCTTGAGACTGCTCTTATTTCTTATTTTTATTAATGACATTACGAATGATTTGTCATCGAACTGCTTGATGTTTGCGGATGATTTAGGTGACTATGACGCGTTACAGGCTGACCTTGAAACTTTGTAAATGGAGTGAAAAAAACATTTGTTGAACATACAGCAATAAATGAACTACATCTCATTAGGTGTGTCTTTAAATTAGTAACCGAAGAGATGTTCTTTGACTAAATACTCGGATCAACACTATGTTCTATCTACCATTTAGTGGTACCCGGCATTATTTTCAGTCACCAATATTATCAGTGTGCAGAAACGTAAATTCTGTTTGCTCGGATGGGATGTTACCATTTAAAAAGTTTTTATTTATGAAATTTCAATTACAATGATTTTTGTATTATTATTATTATTACTTCTTTTTATGTAGTTTAAATTACTTTTAATTCAAGGTAATTTTAATTTTCATCTGAATACCACTTTGTTTAAAATATACTTAGTTTATCATTATCTTGTAATTAGTAGTTTTATATTACTATTGGATATTAAATAAATAAATAAATAAAATAAAACAATACACTTGTTAACACCAGCACGTACAAATTTCAACTAAAATTGGATATTATTCGTAATACCTTCATATATTTCATTATCTATGTTTAGACCTTAACAGCAGATACCTGAGACAAAACCGATAATAAAGGGAAATCTGACAATTTTCCTAATAATATTGTGTTTTTTAGGAATAAGATCCTCTTTGAACAACTAAATCCGTTTATAATAAAAAATTTGAAATATTTTTAAATATGAACCGCTTGCATTACAAATTTTTTGATACGCATGGGTGGCTCTAATTCAATTACCAGGATACGCAAGGGTCGTTCTAATTCAGTTGCCGGGTATTATACTGTAATAAATTTTGTTTGTGAAAAGTAAGGTGTTTTATTTTAACATTTGGTGATTGGGTATTTAAATTTTAATAGAGACTGTGGTTAATTGAATTAATCAAAAACGGTAAATAAAACCCCTTACCACATCAATGTTAGTACTCTGTATACGTATTTCGACAGCTAACTTGCTATTATCCTGAGATAGTTAAACAGTCTTCACCGCGAGTTTTGTTTTTAGCGAGAAAATGTACTCGGAATTATTCTGTGCCTATTTTATGGCCAAAGCAGATGTGACACTGTAATTAATTATCTGCTGATGATGACAATTTAATTGTCGCAATACGTATACAAAATACGAACATCGATATGGTGGGGGGTTTTATTTACCTTTCTTATTTATAAAATTTCAATTACAATGATTTTTGTATTATTATTATTATTACTTCTTTTTATGTAGTTTAAATTACTTTTAATTCAAGGTAATTTTAATTTTCATCTGAATACCACTTTGTTTAAAATATACTTAGTTTATCATTATCTTGTAATTAGTAGTTTTATATTACTATTGGATATTAAATAAATAAATAAATAAAATAAAACAATACACTTGTTAACACCAGCACGTACAAATTTCAACTAAAATTGGATATTATTCGTAATACCTTCATATATTTCATTATCTATGTTTAGACCTTAACAGCAGATACCTGAGACAAAACCGATAATAAAGGGAAATCTGACAATTTTCCTAATAATATTGTGTTTTTTAGGAATAAGATCCTCTTTGAACAACTAAATCCGTTTATAATAAAAAATTTGAAATATTTTTAAATATGAACCGCTTGCATTACAAATTTTTTGATACGCATGGGTGGCTCTAATTCAATTACCAGGATACGCAAGGGTCGTTCTAATTCAGTTGCCGGGTATTATACTGTAATAAATTTTGTTTGTGAAAAGTAAGGTGTTTTATTTTAACATTTGGTGATTGGGTATTTAAATTTTAATAGAGACTGTGGTTAATTGAATTAATCAAAAACGGTAAATAAAACCCCTTACCACATCAATGTTAGTACTCTGTATACGTATTTCGACAGCTAACTTGCTATTATCCTGAGATAGTTAAACAGTCTTCACCGCGAGTTTTGTTTTTAGCGAGAAAATGTACTCGGAATTATTCTGTGCCTATTTTATGGCCAAAGCAGATGTGACACTGTAATTAATTATCTGCTGATGATGACAATTTAATTGTCGCAATACGTATACAAAATACGAACATCGATATGGTGGGGGGTTTTATTTACCTTTTTTGATTGATTGAGTATTACTTTGTTTCCCTTTTTAAATGGACAGTATTATTCTAGTTTGGCACATATTACTGAAGATACTAGTTACTTCCTTGTAAGTACCCAGTCAAGTCATAAATACTGGTACACAACTGAACGCACTCATTACGAATGCAACACTGGGCGCATCCATTTCGTATTGATTGCGATTTGACAGTTGACATTTATGCTTCATTGTGACGTAAAAAGATTTTGACATCAATTTTTTACAATCATGGAATGGGGCGACATCGAAAATCATATATAAAATCATATTGTTGCAGTTGGTCTACTAAAATGCAACATATGGAAAAAGGCGATATCTTTAGGACGTTGCGACCTCTTGGAGTCACTCGCAATTTTGTGTATCGTGCTGAGATGTTGTTTGAGGATACTGGTGGAGTACGAGACCGTCAAATATCCGGCCGTCCGTGCACTATGAGAACTCCGAAAGCAATCAAAGTCGTGAAGGAAGGAATCGACCGAAAACCGCTGCGTAAACAGAAAATCTTGTCGCGAGAAATACAAATTTCGCAAAAACCCATGTCTCGCATTATCAAGGCATTCAGCGCATACAAGCGACACATTGGACACCTGCTCACGGCCGCATTGAAGAAAAAACGCAAGCGAAAAACGAAAGCGTTACTCAGCCGGTACGCGAAGAAGGCTCACAGATAAATTCTGTTTACTGACGAGAAAATCTTCACCGTAGAAGAATCGTTCAATAAACAGAACGATCGTGTGTACGCTCGGTCATTCAGAGAAGCATCCCAACTCATCCTGAGGGTTCAAAGAGGACACCATCCCGCGTCTCTAATGGTATGGTGGGGAGTGAGCTACGATGGCGTTACCAAGCTCCATTTTTTGCGAGAAAGGAGTAAAAAATCGGTTAAAGTATATCAATCGACCGTCTTGGAACTCATTGTGAAGCCTCTCAACCAATCAATATTCACCAATAAGCCATGGACTTTCCAGCAAGACTCTGCTCCAGCTCACAAAGCAAAAACGACTTAACTGTGGCTCAAAAACAACGTTCATACATATCAACGGATGATTGGCCAGCCGGTAGTCCAGACCTCAACCCGTTGGATTACAAGTTGTGGGCCGTATTAGAGGGCATGGCTTGCTCTACTCGACACCCAAATATTTAGTCGTTGAAGCGAGCCCTTGTCCGTGCAGTGGACAATTTCCCCATGCATGAAGTGCGTCTTGCGATCGATGAGTGGTCACGTCGTCTCAAGTCGTGCTGGAAGGCAAATGGAAGTCATTTCGAATAAGTTGTTCTAAGATTTATAGCCATTGAATAACCCACTAAAAACAAAATAAAATTTTTTTAAAATATTAATTCGTTTTCATTTGGCGTCGATTTTTCTGTGTACCAGTATTTATGACTTGACTAGGTACTTATTTTCGCTAAGTTAAAATTATTGATAAAACGAACATTATATATCATGTAGCTAAAGCTGTCTGCTAGATCACGAAATTATTGATTAAATACATACATATATGCATACATACATTAGCGATATCTTTACTGTGTTTATATAAAATGTCCTAATCAAAATAATTCATATACAATAATAAATTGCGTCTATTATTATATTGCTAGCGCTACAATTATCTCCATTATAAATTTTCTATATAGTGACACCTTCATATTCGATTGCGATGTTGGCCAAGCGTCAAAACCAATTATTATGTAGCCATAAAAAATATACACGCCTCATTTATGTTTGAAATTATTCAGTTAAATTGAAAAAAAAATGAAAGAAACGTAAGCAAACACGTTATAAACATACATTTTGTTTATATTTCACACGCCTCTGTGAATAAAGAATTAATAAATAAATTTATTAACACGGCACGGAGCAAATTAAAAGACGATAATGAAAAAATCGTAATCATTATTCGAATAAAAAAATTTATATGTATTTCCGAGCGAGTATGACAAAGATGCTTAATTGGAATGCCCTCACGGTTGTTTGTTAGTCTGTTTGTTCGCATGTAATATCGCATTTTTACATCTAGATTCTAATGGTTGGAAATTACAATAATTACTATCTAGATTGACTAGAAAAAAGAGAAGTAGCAAAAAACACACACAGCCACATACAGTGAATTACGTAAATATGACAAGCACCAAGGCCAGCAAGTAAGTCAACATCCTAATAAATTAATTCAATGCCGAAGACAATGTGGTAATTCATGTATTTAATATAAGCATATTTGGGTATTTCGTGTGTATATGTACATGAAGTTATTTGATTAATTTTTTCAACTATAATTTAAACATTTGAACTTCTAAACATCAATTATACTATACTTTAATGTGATTATATTACTAGCTATTAAAAAACATTTCTTAACCCAATTTAGCCGAATCATTTATTGTCTCGAAGTTTACTTTTGACGGCATATTTCTCCTTTTTTAAATTGCTAATCGATTGTCAGATGACTATAATAGGATGTCGTTTTTATGAGTTATTTACCTTTTCATGTAATGACAGGTGAATGGACATACATACATATACATAGCCATTGTGTTAGAATCGTTTGTGGAAAATTAATTAAGTTGATTTAAATATTTTATCCGCTTTTTGATGACAAAACTAATAATTTTTAAGTTGATAGAATATATTAATAAATACCAAAGTATGTAAACAGATGGCGGCACTAATAGTGAATTCTCATTTTCTAACTTTTTTCTTATCTTCCAAATGAAAGTAATATGTTTATAGTAGACTTCAGTCAGAAGTGAACATATAGAATGAAAGAAAAGCTCAGCCTGTATATACAATATTTGGGGTATTTCAAGTATATAATCCGGAAGCACTGTTATTCATTATGTTTATTAATGATATATGTGGCAAAAAAAATTTATATCTCAATGACAAATGCAAAATAATGAATGTACTGAACTGTTCTGTTATGATAAACTATTTCACTGTTGTTCTTCAATTAAGATTTTGCGAGTATATTTTGATATTCAACTTACACTTAGCCTAAAGGGCATTGATGGAGAATTATTAGAAAATACATATATTTTGATAGACGAACATTACAGTGCTTATTGAAGATGAAGATGAAGAGTTGCGGAAGAAAAGCATCAAAAGTTTAATTAACCCTGAGAACATGTTCAGACTTTGCAACACCTAAAGGAATTTGCTACGAGAAGGTGCCGTGGTCAACAAAGGATGAAGGTTTGTGTCTATGAAGCTGCATTATATACAGAGAGACATGATTAGGAAGTGAATTAGTCTGATAGTATATCCTGATGATGACAATAGCATAAGCAACAAAATGTCAATTACTACAGGAATACACGCTAAAACGTAGAAGAATAATCCATTACTAGTAAAGTATTTATTGAAAGTACATATATAAATCGATAAGAAAAAGATTATATGAAATTTGATGCAGGGAACCACAAAAAGTCTTATAAAAAAGTAGATTCACATGCAAACATCAAAACAGCATTAATTAATTATCTATTAGTCTCTAATTATGGAAAAGCTCTAACAAAAAATAAAACGAACCCATAAATAAACCATAAACCCTAATAACCCTGGAAGTATGCGGATAAATAACAACAACAGAAACCGTGTTTTAAGCAAAATGAACCAAATCCAAAAGAAAACGTGGATATTGTAAACTATCGTGTATCTTCAGTTATTGGAAATAGATAAAGTACTAATAAAAAATTGAAATTGAACAAACCTGAAAGTAAATTAATTTATATCCCAAAATTTACAAATTAACAGAAATCTAATCAACCTTATTGAAGGTTGTCCAAAATTCACAAACTGTATAAATATCGTAAAGACACTGCAGAGAATCAAGTATCAAGTAATTTCTATTTATGACATTTCAGTCTGGGTTCTGATTGTAACGTTATTGAAGCAGAGGATGTTGTTTTCTACTTTTCTCCTTTCCATTTGAAGCTGTTATCTTGAAGTTGTTTTCTGAAATGTGGAATATGTACATGATAGGAAGATCAGAGGAAAGAGTGTAAAGTTAGTATAAAAAGGAATGGAGTGGCCAGTCAAGAATTCCCTAGATGGTAAACTAATAGAATTCGAGATATTGTGGAAAGACGTATTGCTGCACAAAATATTTCATCAGAAACGTTTCAGGCCTTGCGAATTGCTGTCAAGGAGGAATAGAATTTGATTAAATTAATTCAAGTCAGATTCGAAGTATGTTTGCTGTTGCTACTTGAAAGCTAATATTAATACTGACAATAAGAAATCGTTTGCACACGTCGGGAGCATGTTTGCTGTTGCTACTTGAAAATTAATATTAACACTGACAATAAGAAATCGTTTGCATATGTCGGGCTTATATGCTCGAAGACTGTTGTTTTATATTCTTCTTTACTGTCGAGTATAGAAGAACCCGTAGAATGTGGGAAATGAACATATTAACTGAGTTCATAATGAAAAGTGACGAATTTTATTCAATAACGAATTCAGACTTATGTTAGAGAGAGATAACAAAACACAATTTGTCTAAAAAAGACCTCATAGTGACGGCTGGAATAAGTAATAAAGAACACACCGACCTTTTATAGAAAATGAACAGAATGTGTTTCCCTATGCAGCAACAGTTTGAGAAGAACATCGTCAATAACTGAATAGATGAATTTGGTATAGAGTGCAATGGTACGCGGAATTTTTTGAAGAATATTTTTAGTCTTTTGAATATATTCTTATTTTTAATTTCATTTAAGCAGTTATTAATTAGTGTTTACAAATGTCAATGCAATATATTAATTCTCAGAAGAGAAGTCTAAATTAATAATACATATATTGTGGTATTTATATTAATTTAGTTTAAGTATATTTATTTATTTTCCTTAATATACTCAATGACATTAGAAGTGTTACACCTAGAAGGAATAGTTTCCTGGACGTGATTTTTTGGTAATATGATAAGCTTAAGTCAAGAATGAAACGATCAGATTTCCAAGAAATTTTATTAACATTAATTTGAAAAAAAATCAATAATGTGTTTGGCGACTCCGTAGCTGTAGACGCTCCTGTACACGTCTAGGCATCGACAAAATAAGATGGTCGATGTCTGCTTGTGGCACCTCGTTCCAAGCAACTTGAACTTGGTGGATTAACTGTGCCAGAGTTTGTGGAGGATGGTTCAAATTGGTCAGTCTTCTCCCCATTATGTCCCACACATGTTCGATGGGATTTAAATACGGTGAACGGGGTCGCCACGGCAAAACATTAACGCCAGCTTCTCGTAGAAAGTCCATAGTACGACGAGCAATATGTGGACGCGCGTTGTCTTGCTGAAAAAGGACGTGTGGACGGCCATCTAGATAAGGCAATAAAGTGGTTTGTAGGACGTCATCAACATAACGCGCAGCTGTCATACTGCCCCGAATAAACAGAAGAGGTGATCGGTTTCCATATGCAATAGCCCCCCAAACCATTACTCCAACAGTCCTGTGCACATGCCTCTCAACAGCAAATCCAATATCACGTCGCTCTCCACGACGGCGTCTTACCCTCTGACGACCATCATGCATGCCTAGGCAGAATCGCGATTCGTCGCTGAATACGACATTATGCCATTCTGCTTCCCAATGCTGCCGTTCTCTGCACCAGTCCAAACGTTGACGACGATGTTCTGCAGTCAAAGGAAGGACTAATCGTGGACGGTATGAAGCAAGTCCAAAAGCTCGAAGGCGGCGATATAATGTTCGCATACTGACAATGCGACCTTCTACACCAAACCATTGTTTATTCGGGGCAGTATTACAGCTGCGCGTTATGTTGATGACGTCCTACAAACCACTTTATTGCCTTATCTAGATGGCCGTCCACACGTCCTTTTTCAGCAAGACAACGCGCGTCCACATATTGCTCGTCGTACTATGGACTTTCTACGAGAAGCTGGCGTTAATGTTTTGCCGTGGCCACCCCGTTCACCGGGTTTAAATCCCATCGAACATGTGTGGGACATAATGGGGAGAAGACTGACCAATTTGAACCATCCTCCACAAACTCTGGCACAGTTAATCCACCAAGTTCAAGTTGCTTGGAACGAGGTGCCACAAGCAGACATCGACCATCTTATTTTGTCGATGCCTAGACGTATACAGGAGTGTCTACAGCTACGGGGTCGCCAAACACATTATTGATTTTTTTTCAAATTAATGTTAATAAAATTTCTTGGAAATCTGATCGTTTCATTCTTGACTTAAGCTTATCACATTACCAAAAAATCACGTCCAGGAAACTATTCCTTCTAGGTGTAACACTTCTAATGTCATTGAGTATATGTTACTAGAAAGGTTTTAATTTTAGAAGGAATATAAATGCATCGTATTGTGGGAATGCATTTGTATTCGCTTTCGTTATATTTTATTATTACAGGTTTTCCCATTTTTATATTGTCCGTTTAGTTTGAAAAGAATGTTTAATTTATATAATCCTGTACTTACAAACTTATAGACCTTTTATAATTAGTTACTGAATCTATTATGTATATTAACTGAGTTTGTAGTCCCTTTGTATTTAGATGGGTGACAAAAATTTATATAAATAGTCAGGAAATTTTAATCAAGAGAGATGAGCTTCAGAGCTCACATGAGACAGATGAGCTTTAGAGACCAGAGACAGCATATGAGCTTAAGAACTTAACCTGAACCTGTATAGCAAGTCATTTTGTCCACAATGTGTGTGTCGTCTGATATGAGGCGTATCAGTCAATTTTTTGCATTGAAGTATTAGTGCGAGTATTGTGTATATACAGTACTGTGCAAAAGAAAGAAGCACCTTCTCGAATTTTACAAGAAACTATTATAAAAGGATAATTATAATCTTATACAAGTTGAAATTTTTTTTATATAATTTATTTGTTTAAAAACTAATACATTTAAACATAAACAACTTAAATTTTCAATATTTTGTATGATAACCTTTTATTTATGGTATCCGCATTCTTCTTGGTAGAGTTTCCATTAACGAATTAATAAAAGAAAGAATATTGTATCACTCTTCCTATAGTATGTTCCACAATTCATTTTTGCTCTTTGGCCCACTTTTACACTTTTTTCTGTCAAGATAATCCCACACATGCTCAATAATATTCAGGACTTTGAGGTGGCCATATCGTAGTCTGCAATACCCCATTTGCTTCCTGCCGAAATACAACCCCAACTTGGATATTGCCTCCACCATGCTTTATGGTAGTGTATAAACTCTATTACCTCGTCGCAGTAAGGGTTTTCTCACAGCCACACATCACCTCAAGCCTAATCTGAGCAACTATCGCCTTACTGTTGAAGCATGTACCGAAGTACCAGATGTTCGCGCAAGATCTTGAGCTAGTTCTGCGCTAACTTTCTTACTATTTCTTAATGAATTAACTTTTAAAAACTGCGCATCAGATTTACTGAGCTTTTTTTGGACGTCCACTCTGCGGCCTATCACTTACACTGCCGGTTTCAGTCATTCTTTTTATTGTTTGTTGCGCGGCATACCGGGAACATTTCACCATCTTTGATATTTATATATAATCTCCAAAAAAAAATCTCTATCCTTCTAGAAAATGGATTTTAATATAATGAATTTTGATTTATTTTCAATAATAATTCCAATACTATATTCAAATTCTCCGAAATTTTATTAATCAGGTGCCAAAGTTTTATATTTTAAATCCCACAAATAAAATATCCAGAAATTTAATTTCGACTTATTAAAATTCAATTTAAATTCTTAAAATATCTTATATTAAAGCATTAGACTCTACAATACCTATTCCAGATTTCATTATAGGACTTTTTATGGAAAATGTTATCTTTGAAAAATTCTCTAAAATAAATATATTAGACTCAACTGATATTTTATTTGATTAATTTGAGTTATGCCTTTTACTAACTGGATTTATCTCTTTAAAATCAATTCATTTTGAAAATAATATTCTCCTTAAATGATTTTAAAACTTATATTTGAATTTCTGTACACAAATATTCTATTTTTTTCAAACTGGTCTATAAATTTTACAATAACTAATTACAATAACATTATTTTATTGTATGAATTGATTCTAATTATGTATTAGTTTATATGCTCATGGGTTCTTTGTAAGACCATACATAAGAATACAACAACAATTATACATTATTTACAAAAATATACAGAAACAATATATGGTTTATATGTTTTGAATTTAAGAAAATTTAAATATATTTCTATGAATATGTTATTAAGTAAGATTATTTTAGTGTTTAATAGTAAGAGTACTTTGGTTCAATGTAACTTTAGAGCTATGCATGTCGAATTCTTTATAATAAAAAATTACATTGTGTCCGAATCAACGCAATTAGGTGAAAAAGGTTCGAAGCAGAGTCCACTTGCTTTCAAAAAAATAAGTGCTTATACATAATCTTATATATATATATATATATATATATATATATATATATATATATATATATATATGTATATATATATAGGCAAAAAATTGTATTTATAGTTGTAAAATTGTAATGTTAATTTTATTATGTTTTCTTTCTTATTATTTATAAGATCTCCTAAAACTATTCTATCGTTAAACGCGTAAATATTTTATGAGATTTATCCACTGTTCAAATTAAAGGAGTGTTCATATGTATGTGTGTATCCTCTTCGTAATCCAAATCGCTCTGAGAATTATTATCTGTAGAGAGAGTAACACCTTTATGTTTAATTATAAGGTCACATGTTTAATTCAGTTTGCTAGCCGGTGCATTCTGTTGAAATATAATAAATTATTGTATCACCTGAGGTCCTTGTATTTTTTTTATTATTTCCAATATTAATCATCATTTAAGGCGCCCAACAAAATATAAAGATATTTAAATACTGAATAAAAATTTGGTAACTAGTGGCTCAAAAATAGGGCAAATAAAACAAGGATCAGAAACAAGACGAAATGGACTATTTCATGAAGATCATACACATTATTAATCTTTACATTTTTTAAAAAAAATATTACATTAAGACTTTAGCAAAATTGAATATCTTTTTTCTACACTAAAAATGCAACATTTTGTACTCTTCCAATGTCTACAAACACTGTTCACAAATATATCGAAGCCAAGAAATGATGCAGGTCAACTTCTTTTTTAAATTTATTATCATTTGTTATGCAATATCCATTAGATATTTTGAGTAGCATATTTAAAAAAAAATATTTTTCAAACTTCCACTGTAATAATATACAGGCGCAATGTAACACAGCCGTGTAAGTGCTTATTAAGGCTTTGCATGTACGAACCGCTTATTAACAGCTCGTGCAATTGAAAAGATTAAAAGATTGTTACATTCTAGTTTTATGTACATATACACACATACATATATGTATGTACATACATAGTTTGTTGTGGTCGGTAATTTATCTTCATTTCTCTTTTATATACCTTATAAAAGAACATGGCATGTCGCATGATTGCCCAAGAATAAATAGTCTTATTAAGTATCGATCTTTCGCGATTTCATAAAACATTATTAACTGAAACAGGCGGTCGTGTTTCGCGAATGCGCGAAAACGTGTTGTTAATAATTTTTTTTCATATTCGTTTCAAGTCCTGGAATTTCTGCGTGTCCGCTGCTGCTTTATGGAAGACGGATTTGAATTATGTAAGATATTCCCAGCTATGGCATTGATAGTTCATTCACTGACTGCCTCTATTGAAAAGCAAAAAGAATCAAATGTATCCTTGTGTTCTTTTTTTTTATTACTTGTACAACACGTTCTTGGTTGTTGAACACAGAAAATATATTTTACAATGTCATTGTCTTTTATCCAAGTATTTTTCGTTTGTGTAGGTAGAATATAAATACAACAGAAACACTTAATATTCAAGACGATATATTTATTAATTTGTCAGGGATAGATAATCTGCAATTTAATACAGTAATTGACTAATTTTCACTCGATATGCGTAGTCATTCTTCCACAATTGCTTGGGTTTTATTATTTTAATTCTTTAATACAAGCAGAGAGAGGAAACCGTAGACAATTACGGCTGTCTTACGAAGAAATATGAATGCAAACAACTTTGCTCGTCATTGTTTTTATCAATTAAGGATGATTAAGGCACTAATTTCACTTAATGGTCTATTAAAATACAAGTTGCTGGATCGCCAATGTCACGGTAATGACCTTGTATTTCTCGAACTTGATACACTTGATTAATCGAGACAATTATTTCAATAATCTATTAATTAGTCGAGTTATGGGAGGAATTATATATTTTAAAGATACGTTCTGCTACATATTGTATTATGGAGTTATGAAGGCCTTAAATGATGCTATTTGCGCGAATTAATTGCGATAGCGGGAATTCATTATTATCTAAATATATACAGTGTGTTATTTTGAGAAGAAAGTTTCAAGATCAAAAATAGAATTTTTTTTATATAATAAAAGTTTTTGATTTGTGCGTAGAAGAATTGCTACCACAAAAAGTTTACAATCTAAATCACAAGTTTTGGTCTATATTTTTAGTTTGAGCCGTAGCGATATAAAACTAGGAATAGAGCTCTTGTATGTTTCATTGAAAGAAAAAAAACACGAACAATGGTGTTCGTAGTGTGTAACACGAATTTGTCCGACCTGGTAACAAAAAACTTCAACACTACAGCATTCTCTCTCGCATTTTATACAAGACCTAAATATGTTGAAATAACAAAGTGTCATTTACTCAAAATACTTTTTTATTTAACTTGGCAGTATTTGTTCTTGAAGTAATCTTTTGATTAAACATTGTTAAACATGTTCGGTAAACTCGATCAAGTGCATTTGCCAATGCAAATAGGTGACTAAAAGTGGCAGATGAATGGATACATTTACATGAACTGAATGCATTAATATAAATTATTAGTTAATATTTAATTTAAGCAATGCAAAATTTAAACGTTAAAATTCGTATTCCGGTAGCATCAAACATTACACATAGTGTATATCAATATTGAAGGAATGTTCTTTAAGATACTTCTTAATGAAGAAATAAAATTTATTCATACTATCACGTGTTAAATGTGATATGTACAATGATAAATTGTCTGATATCTCCAAATTTCTATTTTCGGAAGTGCAAAGTTCTTAATTTTTCAAATTATATGAAAACAAGGTAATAAAGCAAATTTACATCGTCTTGTTGATCTTAAGAAGCAAAAAATTTTATAATTTTATTGATTGTATAATAGCCCTACTAAATATAACTATAGATATAATATGTAAAATCGATAATGGAAAACTTTTATGTATCTAATGAACTATTTAAATATCTTTGACATCATTGATCATGACTTGTTATTGTTGTACGAGCGCAGAACCATAAGTCTGGTAGAAATTAAATCAGGAATAGTTTTTTTGTGGGTGAAAATGTTTTATATTCTAATATGATCTCCAATTATATCAATACACGCAATCCAATAACAACAACAAAATTTAGTTGTAGGATTACGTATTTTGATGACTGACTTATATTATGTTCTTATATATATATATATATATATATATATATATATATATATATATATATAGACGCCTATTCTTATATTCTGCCCTCATCGCGGAGAGCACGAGAATAGTATTACTCATATATATATATATATATATATGAGTAATATTCTATTCTCGTTCTCGAAGGAATAGGCGTCTCAACGTTTCGATGACAGCTCAACCATCTTCTTCAGGAGTTGTTTCGTAGTGAAGCGTCAACCTGAAACTGTTTCAACCGTTTTCGATCCGTTTCAGGTTGAGGTTTCACTACGAAACAACAAGAAGATGATTGAAATGACATCGAAACGTCGAGACGCCGATTCTTTCGAGAACTTCTGTCCAACATCGCGGTGAGCCGGAAAATATAATATTACTCATACTTACAACCGCGAGAACCTTCGTTCGAACATAAATACATGTATATGTAAGGAATGTATAAAACCAAAGAAAAAAATTATTGGTATATTACGCGCATTGCTATATTTAATCGAATGCAAATCTTAACAACTTTATTCAGAAAATAATTTGTTTGTATACGATTATGTTATAGGACACATGCTCCGACTGACAGTTTTGTTTACATACCATAAGTATAAAAACCGTTTTACATGAATTCAGCAGATATATTTTCTTGTACAATGTTAACCTTTTTGTGGTATCTACTGTAGTTCTATTTTGCAAACTTAAGTCACCTTTTGATTACAAGGGTAGTTGCTAAAGTTTTTAGAATGTCTTTGAATAATATACATTAGTAACTTTATTGTTTTTCAAAGTAGTCACATTTTTATCGGTTTAGTTTGAATTTCTCCAAATCACGTGACCACTTTTTTGAGTTTCAGTCAAAGCTTTTTTTACAGTCAAATGTTCATGTAAAATCTCAAACATATATCTATTCGTTTCATGTCAATGCCTATATGGATGTCTGAATATCCCGATATATCACAAATTAGTTCATCTGTCTAATTTTTCTTAAGCCATTGATATTTGTGGCAACAACAGACTGATGGGCGATCTGCGCGATCTTCATTACTAAGATTTTTACCTCTACTCTTAAATTGTTGATCGACCCATATGAGTTACTCTACAAAAATCATCCCTCAAAATAGGTTACAATAAAATTGTATTTTAACACAACAGTGACTCTTATATCTGTCTTCTCTTTGATTTGTTAATGATGGTAAATTAAAAAAATCTCTCAATGTTCAGTTGTTCCTTCGAGTATTAGTTTTTAAGTGTTCGCGGCAAGTCTACGTACATATATTTGCTTCTTTCTAAGATTCCAATGTATATAATTACTTGAGCATTCCGCACTTAGCTTGAGAATAAAAAGCAGAAATCGAAATACTAATTTAAGGATATATACATACACTGTGGAGCACCTGCAATTGCTTGAAGAATTTCGGATTATAATTTTTGCGTTGCAGCTGCAATACGAGGATGATTCGATAACTATATGGCCTAATGCAAAAATGGTACGAATTCGTTGAAATCTTCTTTACCGTTCTGTAGAACCATCCTTAATTCAGTAAAATATGACAGTACACAGCGATCTGCCAATTGATTTGCGTTTGACAGTGCTCTAAAGTGTAGTCCCATATGATTTTGTAAACAATGGAAAATCGAAGAGTTTAACACCAATAGAAATGCAAGCAGAGTTTGATTCACTACTATTAAAGCCAACTTCTTGATTTCCAATGATTAAAAACTGGATTTCAGAATTTAAACGTGTTTATGTGACTT
Organism: Dermolepida albohirtum; assembly: GCA_031893035.1. NCBI lineage: Eukaryota > Metazoa > Arthropoda > Insecta > Coleoptera > Scarabaeidae > Dermolepida > Dermolepida albohirtum. The sequence continues at coordinate 352,627 of JAVIWB010004424.1, read as the reverse complement.
CGCAGTGGACGTCTAAAACGGCTATTGCTTCTAATATGAATGAAACAGTTCACTGTATCATATTACGTGAACGTTGAGTAAAAATTTGCGAGATAGCGACATATTACACATGTCTCAAATGACAGTGTGTGCAGAATTTTATCTGAAGAATAGGAAAAAAAATACCCGGTGCGAACACTAGGACTAAAATTCACGAATTTTGATTTAAATTAGTGTTTCATGCACCCTATTAGTCAGATTGACTGATTCCTAGTGTTAGCTGGAAAAAGGTTTTCGTCCAATTCCAAGGTAATTGCTTCTGCAAGATGCTATTTCGAGGTCTTGGATTCATTGACATACAATGAAGCCATTGCTAATTTGGATTATGTTGGAAGGGTGTTGAGCGAGTAGGAAACTATATTGGAAAATAAAACGTTTTCTTTTGTTAGACCACGTAGGTTGTCGAACCATTCTCGTGTCCTAGCGCATTACCGTCGAAAGCCAAACCGCATCACAGTGTGCGTTTTGGCTTTCAACGGTACAGATCGTGTACGGAATTTGTTTCCGTGCTGGTGTTTGGCGTAGTTTTCCAGGTGCGACACAATTATCTGCTGATGATGACAACTTAGTTGTCGAAATACTTATACAGAATACGAAAATTAATGTGGAAAGGGGAAACCTTAAATGATTAATTTTTTAATGTTAATCGACAATACTGTCCAAATATAGCCCAAGATATTTAACTATCTAATCCCTAATAACATAATATGTCTAATTTTTATAGCAATGTCTATAAACATTTTACTCTGCATATTTAATGTCTAGTTTGACATACAATGTATATATACAAAATGATAAAACTGGGCACAGCTTGTGACCGACATCATCCTCTCATAAAGCACCCGCTTTTGCCGCGACAGCCGCGTTCGGCGAAATTAACGAGACCACCGTTGTCGCCGTAAACTACGTCCAGAAAGCGACGTCCAAATGCCGTACCGTCCGACTACAGTACACAGTTAAAATATATGGACTCGTTTATTCCGCGATATTTACGATTCACCTACGAAATTACGGGCAATTTTGGTACAATAATAACTTATGTCGAGCCTTCATTCCTCATTGTAATGTTTTAGGGTGTTGATTGTGGAACAGTTGGCGACTGTGTAATCGTTTTTGTTGTTTATTCGTTTTAACTTCTATCTATTATTTTAATTTTTTAATTAATCCAACATATTTTCTAAATAGGGAAGTAGCTATTGAAAAAACGGTAAAAACATAAATCAAATTTTCTGTAATTACACGATTAAAAACAAGTAGGATGCAAGACAACATCATAGTTTAGAAACAGAAGATCTAATTAATATGAAGTTGTGAGCACACTGATTAAGTCACTCTTACTTGAATAGATTTTTCGTGGTTTCCATTCTCATTTAAAGTGAATGCCTACAGCAAAAGGTTTTAAATCAGGAGAACAACGCACGTTGTTTGGAAAGTAATTTTCTTAAAAATACTAAATTTCTGTCTTAAATTTTTGCATATATTAGCAGTGTATTTTGTGTCGTCATCTTGCTCAAAAACAAAAGTAAGACCTGCTAAGTCGAAATGGTGTTTCGCGACTTTCTTTCTTTTCTCTCCAATTCTTCACAGTGATAAATCGGGCTACTAGTGTGACCATGTCATTTTTGTGAACTCATCAATAACTTCTTTTTCCTCTAGAAAATCTTTGCATATCTTAGTAGTGTTTTGTGTCGTCGTTTTGCTCAAAAATAAAAGTGGGACCTGCCAAAGTTGACTGGTGTTTTACGACTTTAAACTCTGCTTTTCTTTTCTCTCCAATTCTTCTTAAAGGTATTCTATCAGTAATAAATAGGGTTACTAGTGTGACCAAGTCATTTTTGTCAACTCATCAATAACTTCTTTTTCCTCTAGAAAATCTTCGCATATTCGAGTAATGTGTTTTAGATTGTTGTTTTGCACAAAAGTAAAAGTAGGGTTGACAATACAATGTCTTGAAAGTATCGCATGTTCCTGGAATGTTTTGAAATAGCATTCTGTTCTCAATATATCCTCTATTTTTATTAGATTATCAACTACAATTCCTCCAAAACTGCTCCATATCATTACGCTTCCGCCCTCCTGCTTAACAGTAGGGATGATGAATTCTTCTTTCATTTGTTCGTCTGATCGATGACGAACAAACAATTTTCGTTTTATCGTACGTTTTTGTTTGTATGTATATTGATCGAAGAAATTTTTACAAAAACACAACCTCTAACTCCAATAGTTTTCAAACAATAGCTTTAACTTATGATTATCGTAGTTTTCCATTAGCGTACATGACATATATATTCGTGAAATAAGGAATTGATCAAGCTGATTGATTAATTTATTTTAAGTAATTTCGAAACATTATTGAACGAAAGAAAAATCATTTAGGCTTGAAAATTATGGTCTAATTAGTCTAAATGAAGCCTCAATTATACTTTAAATTTCTTTAATTATACATATATTCACATTGTATTCTTTGATGTGCAAATTATAACTTAATAATATTCCTTTTACTCCTTTTTAACACGAATTCCACTTAAATAAATTTAATTTATCAATTCGCCTAAAACTTTTTCCAAGAAAATAACGGCAATTATGTGAAATTTTCCCAATTTGGACTATATAACAATTGTCACGCCATTGCCGCAGCCAAGAATTTGTTACATCGTCGCAACACCGAGGACGATGATGAATGGTCTGGTTCGCCTTTGTAGTTCGTGTGTTTTAATTGTGTACAACAATGCATAACTTTGTCGTAATCAACGTAATGAAGATAATTTCGCGATGTGTAATGTGCTGTGAACAAAGTGTTATCGGCGCAACACCGCATCGTCAGGGGGGAAATAAATTATCAATAATGATGCGGCATTACGTATAAAATATCCTGCACCATTAACGTAATTATTAAATTTTCCTTTTCTGTGCGCCACATATTGGATCTTTTATGTTCAGAAAAAATTAATAAACCTTCTGATCTATCAGTTGATTAGGTAGGTGCTATAATTATTATTAAATTATAATTCGATGAACCCAATAATTGCGGAAAGCACAAATTAAATAATGAAAGAAAAAAGTGAACGCTTTATGCCAATTTTTTAAATATTAAGGTGAATTGGTTATTGAGGATAATTACATATGTATATATGCTTTGAAAGAGAAAAATTATATCATAACACCTGCTAAAAGGTGGCGATATAAAAGGCTATATACGATTACGTAGAGCTTATTTATAGCTTAAGTTTTAAATTTTAATGTTTTAATTATAGTTAATAGTGTGTCGATAGAAGGGAAATAAAATGAAACTCTTTTGATTATTACAATAAATCGTGGAAGAAGATCTATATTGAAGATCTAGGAAGCTGAAAATATAGTATTTCAGATGCTAGTTTTTGCATTTATCAAATTCCAGACATATATAGAAAAATAAATTGGCTTGATTCATAATATTTTTATAAATATAAGTTCGTACACCAATTCTCTAAAGCAATGAGATTCCTTGCTTTTGTGTGGACAACACATAGCAACCTAGGTCATACATATATCGATTGAAGTTTCACAGTAAAATTAAATCTTGAAATGTAGTAGGAGAAATGCATTGGTTAGTTTATTACAGGTCTGTAATTTGTATTGTCTAGTATTACTTTTAGAGGACTACTGTACATTTAAAACGTTTACAGATCATTTAGATCCATAGTCTAGTAGTTAATGTCCTTCCATAAGGCCATATTCAATGCTCTAGACTTTTAATTTTCCACACCTTTTTAGTCCACGTCTTCAATATTCTCCACCCATCTTCTCATCATATCCTCTTTTTTTGGTTCTTCCTTTAAATTATACAGAATTCTTTTTTGGTATCCGTCATTTATCCTAGCTGAGGAATGAATCATCGAGTTTTCTGACTTTCCGCTATACAAAAATTCGTTTTAACACGTTTCTTTACGTTTGGTTTATTTCGCTTCCATTCTTGTACATTATTGTCGTTATTATCACTGATATACTGTTTTAACATAGTGCCGCACTCAAGTCTCAGTGCGACAGACAGTAGCAGTAGTTGAACCCTGAAGATGTCCCATATGAGTGGGTACGACACATCGGCAGTTATACCAGTGACGCGGTTCCAGCCTGGAAGCCCAGAAGCAGATAGTATGGACTACGACCGCGGAAGTCTACGTACCAGATTATTCTGAAATCCTCTTTGAAAGCAGGTTCTTTTTGGCTTTTATTGGGTCTTACAGAAAATCAATTTAATTTCAATATGTTGTATTTGCCAAGATCGAAAAATAATTAATTTTTCTTCTAGTCCAAAAATTTAAATCTTTAGACTTATCTGACCATTTTTAAAAAGTTCGCTGCCTTGTATAGCTTACTTTTGATGCTTTCGCTTGATTTCCTTTAATTTTCGCAAAGAACAACATCAATTATTGTCTTAAAAAAGCTTATTTCTGACAGAATAATTTGTTGGGTTCTCTACAACTCATGGTGATTTAAAATTTCTTTTTTCCTTTACATTAATTAATTTAAAATTAGATGAGCATTGAATACTTTAAATTAAGAAGCACCTTAGAAGTCATTCGACATTTACTGGTAGAGAGAAAATAAGCTTGGTAAAATGTAATAATTTTTCAATAAAATGTCCCCTAACTGCAATACATTTATTACAACCATGAATTAATAGTTCTGTACCCTTGAAATAATAATCTAAAGTTTCTCTCTCAAAATATTCAATTATCTCTACTTGCAATTCATTATTATGCTTAAAACAACGTGCCCTAAGATCTTTTTTAAATTCAAAAATAATTACTAAGGATACTAAATTGTCATAGTATGGATGGGGTGCATTGTAGGAATCGAATACCTTTTGCCAATTTTCCTCGACAGAATATATGCATGAATATTGTCTCTCAATGTGTGTAATAAAAACGCATAATATGTGAACTACCGACTGTTAATAGTTGTATTACCCTCTTTAAAGTCAATAAAATTTGATGAGGTTTCCATTTCAATTGACCGACAGAAGCGCTCGTCATCTTCAAGGCATTATTGCCCCAAATGGAAACATTTTGCCCAATTTTTACGATGGATTATGAAGTGCATATGTCACCATAAACCCCGTCTAAATGTTGTTTAATGTGATTAGACATAAGTATATGTCTTTCTTTTGTTAAAAATTTAATAACCGCGCGATACTCAATTTTTGTTAGCTGAGACATATTCATGCTCTAATTACGTCTAGCTAGCTCCTAAAAACTACTATTCTTCGAATCGTAGTATTTATAGGTGCACCTTGCACATGTGCAACTATCACGCAACAGCTTTAACACGTTTGAATCTGCACAAGTCTGCCAATCAGGTCGACAATTTATAACGCTTACCTCGTATATAAGAATATTTAAAGCACACCTGCGTAACTGTAAAGAATTCACTTCTGCGATACAAATAATCTTGTTCTTTCGAACAAAAAGCATATGTCTTTATGCAGAAGCAACGTCACTACAGTCCTAACTATTCACGAAAACGTACCCAGAGAACGAAATTAATTGGATTACATTACCTAAGGTGCTTGAGCAGTATTTCATTGGAGGTGCAGCTGTGTGAATCTATGTATTGTACGTGTGAGTGTGTGAGTGCGCGCATCTATCAAAGACACTAAGTACAATGACAGCAGCGTTGGTTGAACGGCAACAAATCGCGACAACTATACGACGACGACATCGACGTTTAAGGGAATGAAACGAAAATAAAGAGAGAAGAAAATGACAGTTCGAAACGAGAATGAATAAATATAAATAAGCAAACAAAACGGTGATTCCCATTACGGAGGAATGTCGAGGCACCTGGGTATCTCGTGTGCATGGCTTCTCCGTCTTCGTCTTTCGCCAACAACATAACTGCAATAACGAGTATACGCTTCGGTATCCTACCCATCGTAACTTGTGTTCATTATGTATATTGTTGCGAAAAAATGAACGCTGGTAAGCATTATGGTAGTGGAGTTTTGCATTGGCAATAAGTATATATAGAATTTACGAAGTTTTTGAAAGGAAATCGACAAGAACGTTAAGTCTTTAGATTGACAATGTTTATAATATTTTATAGAAGATTAAAGTTTCGCGAACGAATGGAGGCTGTATTTGTCATATATATTTTGAATGGTTTCGATGACAAGTTAATAATTTTCTCCTTTTATCAGCATACGAATTGAATTACAATGTCAAAAGCATCTAACGGGTGTTTTTTTAGAGGTATAGAACTTTGAAACGGAATAAAATAAATATGATTTTTTTAAATTGACATGAAATTTACTTTATTCGAAAGATAATCTTCTGGCATTATAATTTAAATATGACTTCTGGCATATGACCGCCACGGCTGGCTCAGACGTACTCTAATCTGGACGGCCAATTTTCGATGACTTTTTCCAACGTTTGTGGCCGTATATCGGCAATAACGCGGCGAATGTCGTCCTCCAAGTGGTCAATCGTTTCGGGCTTATCGGCGTAGACTAGCGACTTCACATATCCCCACAGAAAATAGTCAAGCGGCGTTAAATCGCACGATCTTGGAGGCCAATTCACGGGTCCGAAACGTGAAACTATGCGGTTACCAAACGTTTCCTTCAATAAATCAATTGTGGCACGAGCTGTGTGACATGTTGCGCCGTCTTCTTGAAACCACAACTCCTGCACATCATGATTGTTCAATTGAAGAACGAAAAAGTCAGTAATCATGGCTCTATAGTGGTCACCATTGACTGTAACGTTCTGGCCAGCTTCGTTTTTAAAGAAGTATGGACCAATTATTCCACCAGCCCATAAAGCACACCAAACAGTCAGTTTTTCTGGATATAACGGTGTCTCAACATACACTTGAGGATTATCATCACTCCAAATACGGCAGTTTTGTTTATTGACGTATCCATTCAACCAAAAGTGAGCTTCATCGCTAAACAAAATTCGATTATGAAAATCGGGATCAACGGCAATCTTGTTTTGGGCCCATTCACCGAATCTACGCCTTGCTAGGTGATCGTGTGGCTTCAATTCTTGCACGAGTTGGATTTTGTAAGCACGCAAACCTAGATCTTTCCGCAAAATCTTCCATAATGTGGATGGACACATATCCAATTCTTGTACACGATGGCGGATAGACTGATTCGGGTCTTCCTCTACGCTACGCTCTACAGCAGCAATGACTTCTTCTGTACGCACTGTACGACGTCTCTGCGTGTTATCATTTAGAGTATACGTGGTGCGAAAACGTTCCATAGTTAATCGAATTAATTGCTCTGATGGATGATTATGTTGACCGTAATATTGACGTAGTGCGCCATACGTATTTCGAACAGAACCATGATTTTCAAAATAAATTTGCACAATTTGCAAGCGTTGTTCAGGCGTTAGTTTATTCATGTTGAAATGACAAACCAAACTAAATATAAATCACCTAACAGCTGACAAAATGGCCGCCAGATAAAAAAGTGTTGCCAACTTAAAGTTCTATACCTCTAAAAAAAACACCCGTTATATCTTACATTTTATCATTGCTGCTTGTTTTTTCAACCTCGTAATGCTATTTTGTTCGTTAGTTTGATGATTCTTCTTTTCCAAAGAATTAGATGGGAACGTTATAAACTAAAGCCAGAACAATTTCTTTTTAAATTAAACTCAAAATCTTTTTAACGTTTTTAAGCAAAACTTACAAGGATGTACAATTTTTATCTACAAAATATATATTTTGAACTAATATCAGAATAATCATGAATTAAAATAAAATATTTAAAAAATACATGAAATACGTGAGCAAACGCTTGAAGCAATGAGAAAATGTAATTCTTGGTTTGTATTTTACGCTTCAGTTTTATAATTTATTTTTATATTCCTTATGTAAATAAAATGCACTGTTTTAAATGATGTTTTTTATTTTTATTACATTTTCAAGTGCTAAAATTATAGCAGTTGTTTAAAAATAGCGCTTTTACCACGAGCTTTTAAATCTGAATGTGTATTTTTATAACTAAGTTGTCATCACTAGCGCTACGAAAAATAAGAACACTAGAATACCAGTACACACATCAGTACACACAAATAAGTACATCACTATAACATCAATGAATTAATACTAACAAAAATTAAACTTATCTACTGATATCCACATATAGCGCTATGCTTCCTGAAAGACTCTAAGTATTACTTTTTCTATTTTCTTTGCTAGTTCTTCTTTTTTCTAAAAGTATTCCCTTTATATATTTAGTATTCAAATCATTCATTTATTTCTTTTTCTATTTTGCAATTACATTCAATTATTAACTGCAAATATTTTAGACTTTTTGCTTGTTCTACATTTTTTTGGTATAATATTGTAGTTAGAGATAGATCGTTTTGCCGGCACACTTGACTTCGGCAAGCGCCAGGTGAGATAATTTTATTTATAGCTATATCGCGCAATGGGACAGTCACCCAATTCATATCTAGAGTGTGTATTGCTAGTTAAATTAACTGTACACAGCTAACAGTTACTAAATTATGTATTATTTTTTAAATTTTCTCTACATGCAATCGAGTTCAACATAAATCCTTAAGTTCACATCGCCTTCTAGTTAAACTGCCACTGTATATAAAATCGGGATGTTGATGCATATAGTTTATAATTTCATGCATTCCTTGTCACCAGTGAACTCTAGAAATGATTCTAGTGAACTACTATTGCCCAATTGCGCGATATAGTTATAAATAAAATTAATCCGCCTGACACCAGTCGAATTTGCGAGCTCGCTACTGCGCGCCGGCAAGACGATCTATCTCTAGTTAAGGTGCTTATCCACTCTTAGATTATTTATCATTTTATATAGCTTCGAACCCAAAACACAAAAATTGCAACAAAAAATATTAATATTTAATAATTGGATTTAAATTTTTACAGAATTTTAGATAATGAAAGGTATATCCAGAAGGTTTAATATCTAAGTATTGTTATATTTCCCTAGCTATTCTTTCACTTAAAAATACAATTGTAATCCACTTTATCTAATTCTGTATATTCTGCATTTTACAACACAAGGCAAAAGTAATATATGTGCACTTGTCTGTCATATAATGCTAATGAAAATTCAATTACTTCTTACCACTTAATGATGTTTATTATATCTTTTTTATTATATATGTTCTATTTTTGTTTTTAGTATACCGAAACCAGTAATATTATAACTAACACGCTTGCTAATAAGTAAACGACAAATATAAAATGAATTCAATGAAGTTTTCACTGTTGTCAATTTGTAGTGTTTGTTCTCTTAGTTACATAGCGATACAAGTATTAATCAAATATCAATTACCATGAAGCGCAAGTGCATTAAGGAAAACGCAATTATCTCAACGTCTCCTTAATAACGTAACTTAATAGAAGGGTGACGGAGAGCGACATTATAACAATCACCTCTTTAATGCATTCCATTCGTCCGAAGATTCTCATTTAGAGTTTTTTTCATTATATAACTCACTCCCTTACGACGGAGACGAAAATCACCACCGTTACGTTGATAAATTAAATCTTAGAGAGATTTCGCCGTTTACATCCTCGAACGACCTCTCAGTTTCACCAATAATAAAACCAGACGACCGTAAAAGAAGAGGAATCATGGTAAGCTAGTTCGTGGGGGTGACCAAAATATGTGAAAAAAAAAGGAAATAGAAAATGAAGATGCGAAAGAAGAAGCGAGAAAACGAACTGAAAGGAAAACTTAATTTTCTGCAAAATACCTCCGAGGCAACATACATACCAACAATGAACGCGCTCGTTGGAGACGGTTCAGAGCAATGCGAGAGTGCCGAAGGCCGATAAAGTCCTTGCACATACACACAGTACGTCTCATCTTTACGTAAATGACCGACGAGAAGAAGTATTTTCATGACAATTGTATGTGTTTAAAGAGTGGTAAATGGTATTTTCAACTGCGAATCGCTGAATCATGCGAGACTTTCAAGAAAGAGAGAGTGAGTGAAGTGAGAGAGCGATCTGAGCAAGTGAGACTTGACTCTCGTTTAAAGCTCGTGTCATTATCTTTGCGTGACTGGGTCCTTGGTGATTTGTTCGTGAATTCTTCTTTGCTGCGTTTATGAAAGTTCTGGGTTATCTTTCTATATAGTGTGCTTCGGATCATGTGAAATTTTATTAAATGTAGACGTCCTCATCGCTGGTGTGTTATTTGATTGCGTATCCCGAGGAGGTCGTTTCGTTTGTTGGTAATTGATACTTATTTACATGTTGCGTTTCAGTTAGTAATGGTTTAAGTTAATGTTTGGTAATGGTTGATAATAACAGTTATATTAGTAATGGCTGTTCAATGTTAAACAAAAATTAATATACATTTCTAAATAGGAGTCTGGATCGTTACCTCTTATTCAGTCCGCGTTTTATGAGATCGGCACAAATTATGTTATCTGATGAGTTTTAGAAAACGCGATAGGCTGCCGTACTAATATTATTTGCTGGTCGATGAATAAAAGAAAACTATTAATTGAGATCTTAGGTTTCCGACTTGTAGCTAATAATGTTTTTTAAAAACTTTGAATTCCGTCCAATTCTTAGAAACATTTTTAGAGCTTTGCACTCTTAAATACGCTTAATTTTACATAACGTATTAGTAAGGTAATGTAAAAAATTCAGGCTTGTAGTATTATTAGTATATAGGTAATGCTTTAGTAAGTACCATAGTGTTGCAGATTTAAAAATAAGCGTGAAAATTGATAATATTTTTAGCAAAGGAAGCTCAAACCCCATATTCAATTAAAGAACGCAATTTACACATTTATTAATGTGGCGCGGCGCCTTGTTTGACTTTCTCTTGTTAAGCATCTTGTGCTCTACTTTGAATATCTTGATGACTGCTATTTTGATTTTAGTGATACTGCGAGCCTGAAATTTTTACCCTGCTTTACCAAGACATTGTGCAATATGGTACTATTTTAACTGGTATCATCAAGCTAAGTTCTTAAATTAAATATAAACACGATTCGTACTCTTGAAAATGCTCATAATACTCTGGACCTGAAATGTACTCTTCTTATTAACATATTCTCCTATATTATACGTGGTTTGTTCAAATGCAAAGGTGAATTTTGAATTTTCGCGCGCTGTGTACATTCGATTATTGAAATTTTTTTTTGTTATTTTGGTACACATGTGTTAGTCATATGTTGGCATTATCAGCCAATTTGGATTAGTAGTTTGTTGTTAACAACTAAAAAGCTTAGTCACGTTTGTGTGTGTTCTTCGATTTTTGACTTTTGAAAAAAATGGATCAAAGAATATGTATTAAATTTTGCGTTAAAAATGTAATCAAGTGCTCCAAAACACTTGAAATGTTGACTGTGGCATTCGGCGAGTCAATTTTGTCTCAAAAAAGTGTTTATAAGTGGCACAAGCGCTTTACAGAAGGCGCACGCCAAGTTCGATCAAATGTGAAGGTTTTGCTCACTATTTTCTTCGATTACAATGGCGTGGTGCATTATTAGTTCTTGCCAACAGGTCGTACGGTTAATAAGGAATACTACAAGGAAGTTATGCAACGTTTGCGTGAAGCAATACGGCTCAAACGATAGGAATTGTGGAAAAAAAATCATGGATTCTGCATCACGATAATGCACCAGCTCACACATCAATGCTTGTTCGTGATTTTTTGGCCAAAAACAACACCTTAATCATGCCTCAACCACCTTATTCACCAGATTTGGCTCCCTGCGACTTTTTCCTATTCCCAAACTGAAGAGACCAATGAAAGGAAAGCGTTTTGCCACAATTGATGAGATAAAGTCAGAATCGAAGAACGAGTTGATGGCCTTATCGAAAAGCGCATTTCAGAAGTGCGTCGAGGATTGAAAGAAGCGCTGGCATAAGTGCATTATATCTGAGGGAGATTACTTTGAAGGGGACAAAATGGATATTGGTGAATAAATAAATACTTTTCAAAAAAATTCAAAATTCACCTTTTCTTTTGAACAAACCACGTATTTAAGCGTTTTTCAAGTTTTTAGGATTTCTCATAATTAAGCTTTGATAAATTTTGAGATCAAAATCGCTTTTAAGATCTTCGGAAATTTTTGCGGACGAGCATTTGTTAACGTACAATTTTTTTATACTTTTATTTACCGTACGCGATCTGTACCGTTGAGAACCAAAATGTCCACAGTGTACATTTTACGGATCGCGTACGGAGTTTGTTTTCGTATGGGTATTTTTCGCCGTGGTTTACCAGGTGCGACACTTTGCAATTATCTGCTGATAATGACAACTTGGTTGTCGAAATGCGTATACAGAATTACGAAAGTTAATGTAGAAAGGGGTTATATATCAACCTTAGTGATTAAGTTCATCAACCACAGGTTCCATCAAATTCAACATTAGTTAATCAGTTAAAAATCAAATCGGAAAGAAAAATTATGCAATAAATAATAAATAAATTGCAGTTTATTATATCCAGACAGAATTTAATTGAAGATAATTGAAGGTGATTATTTATGCAGAAAATAGATCTAATGTGCATCATTCAGTAAGTATAGTTTGCTACACCTTTAAAAAGTAAACTATAATTTTCTCTATTATGGTATCTTATAATAAGTAATATTCAAGAAAAAAAGGAAGAACAAATTAATTATGTTGTCTTTTGATGTAGGAAAATTAAAGAATAAGAATTATTAATGCCGTTCAAGGAAATTTCTTTTAATAATAGCTTCCACAGTTTATAAGTATCAATTGTCAAGAGTTCTCAATATCTATTTGATTATAACGATTAATCACAAGAAGAACGTCTGTAACATAATAACTGTTATTACTAAATGATCAGGAAATGTGCGGCAATGAATCGCAGCAAAGACAGCTTGTACGACTCGACAGACGTTTTAATGAATAATCAAGCATAAAAATCACATTCAATCATAAACGCTTCGAGTTTGAAATTTTAATTTGCCGAGGTGCAAAAACCGGTTTTTTAACTCGACTTACACTGTATTTTAATAATATAATCATGAGAGGAAAGATTATGTTTATTCCAATACAACTTTTTCTTTTGTTGCAGGTGAGTTGAGGATCTACAATGGGAGTGGTACCTAGACGCGATGATTGTTAAATAGGATCGTTAATATTATCGATTAAGGAAACGTAAGCTTATTTTGTATTTTTAATTTTTTTTAGAAATATTCATTTATTCATTTCTTAATTGTAAATTGTTTAATTAACAAGATTAGGGTGTAGTTGATAATTAAAAAAATGAATGTTTTCGATTAATGTAGAGAAATATAATGTATAGTAAGGCAAGTTTATATTACAAACTCCATGTTTAAATTAACAGTTTTCGAGATATTCAACTATTAACCCATTCCTAGCCATTGTACCTGCTTGAGTACAGAAAAAAAGGCAATATTTAAATATGCATAAATTTTACGAGAAGTGAAATTAAATTATAAATTAAATTTCCACGTTTCTATTGGTTTTGCATTCAACATAATGTGTTTAAAAAGCACACAACACCAAAGTGTTTAGAAACAGTACCGTTACCGTATATTTTGTTTAGTTTTAATACCTTTGCGTTAATTTTGCAAATTTTAGCTAGGTCAGTGATTATTCAGCTGCGTGGAGTAAAACCTGTTGTATTATAATAAGTGTTTGTTGTACTTTTGCATAGGGGAACAACTGTTTCCAATTTATAAAAAGATGAAAGATAACTAAATTGGGACGACGCCGAGTGAATAGAAGAATTGGTGTACCCAATTGAGTACAATTTCTTATTGGGTAGGTATTTTTTTTTAGATTTTTGCCCACAAAAAAATGAAATTTCCTACTACAAAAACGTCAAGCTTTTACGCCAGACATTTCAATACATTGAACTGTGCCCTGAATTATGTTGAAGCTGAGGAAGATCGCCACGAATTTGAAATTGCTATTATACCTCCAAGCACGGATTATAACAGATGAAGAAGAAGGTGCCACCGAAAATATTGAAGTTGACCGTATACCATACGATGTACCAGGTGAAACAGAGGTATTTTGTGGCAGCGATAGCGAAGACGATATTCCACTTGAACAATTAAGAAAGTAAATAAAATTTCGAGGAAAGAAATGGTGGTGGCCGCTTTTTACCACAATGTTGAGTTCCGTTGTGGTCAATGCATGGAAATTACATAAAACTGCAAACAAGTCCCAAATAGACCTGTAGAGTTCCAGCGTCTTATTATTCGCTACTATCTTCGAAATTATACGGAGACACTGCCAACTTCGAAACGCTCGCTGGCACTTGGTGTAGCTACTATTGCTGGAAACCACTTCCCCAAGAGAATAAACAATGTGGACAATGTGACGTTGCACTTTGTCTAGAGAGGGAGTGTTTTAAAATATATCACACTAAAAAATAAGCATACTAATTAAGCCATTGTACCCGTTTGGGTACAGCTCCAAAACCACAGGTCCTGAATTTTTTTTTATATAATAATTTTTTACTTCTTTTGTATTCCTTATGTATATTTAAACTAAATTAAATAAATGAATTAAAGTTTTCATTTTTAATTGCCTTGGTTTTTAATGGGTTAAGACAAAATAGTTTATTTACGTAGTTCTCTTTGAAAATTAATATCGGCGTTATTAATTATTATTTTTTCAAATTGTTTCAAAATTGAAAATAAACCCGTTAAAACACTGAAACTCATTTTTTTCAAACGGAACGGCCTGTATATTTTTATGCTGTTTGACATAGTTTTCTTCCAATCGTGTATAACATTCTCTATATCCGAAGTGATACTTTTTTGAGTTACGTGCTTGAGCAACTCAGCCAGAGTTGCTCAAGCGTGGTGTACTTTATCTTATTGTTACTAATATTTAAATATTTACCTCAATACAGGTTTATTTACATTAAATTATCTGTAACTCAAAAAGTATTATTTCGGATAGGTCTCCAAGAATCACCGGATATTACATATGATTTTTATTAAAATTCCCAGCCGTATTATTAATGGAAGATTGGCTGGAATGAGGTACTAAAGCTTTCTATTGCAACAGACACGTTTTCAAATAATATCGAAACGAATTTTATGGGAGGCATCTTTTTAGTTTGTAAACACAGCACTGACTGACTGCTGCATTATAAATTCTGCGTATATCGCAAGTACAGGAGACTTCATAGACATTAGACTTCAGTGCCGGAATTACTTAGAAACATTTTAATGCCTTATTTTCGAGGAAACAAAAATACGACGAATTTAATTGTACTTTCTACAATACTTCCTTCCTTCAATCATTATATGATTATAAAGCAGAGACCGCTTATAATGAACCCGGTTATATTGAATTCTCGGTTATTATAAACCGTTTTAGATGGCCAAATAAATCGTGCCTTAAGTTCAATGTATTTTTTTTCGCTTGTAATGAACTCGCATATATTGAACTTTCGCATATAAAACCATATTTTACGTTTCAACCGAAAACAATGTGCCGCTTATAATGAACTTTCTTTATCGCTCGAATGGGAATCCCCGAAAACTCCGTTACATCAAAAACGCGGTGCCTGTCAGTCCTTCCCCTTCAGTCTGTTTCACAAATTAGTCACGTTACGTTGTCCGTTCGTGTTACAGTATTTACCAATGTATTGGGTTGGCAACTAAGTACTTTCGGTTTTTACTGATAGAGAGCGTTGCTTTATTCTTTGTATAACGTATGTTAGTGCTGTACTTTACCGTTTGTCGCGTGATACTAGTCACATTGACGTAACTTCAGAAGCAAGTAGTGCGTGATTTTTATTAAAGCTATTAGTTGTGGGTTAATTTTAAATGGAGTGCAGAAACGAACATTTTCGACATATTTTACTATTTTATTTCCGTAAAGGAAAGAAAGCTGCTGCGGTTCACAAAACGATATGTGAAGTTATGGTGCTAATTGCTTAACAGAGCGCACGTGTCAGAATTGGTATAAAAAATTCCGTTCTGGAGATTTTTCCCTCAAAGATGAGCAACGTTCTGATCGGCCTACTGAAGTTGATGATGACCAAATCAAAGTCATAATTGAAGAGGATCGTCATATCACTGTTCGAGAGGTTGCGGAGAGGCTACATGTATCGCACACAACAATTGAAAAACATTTAAAATGTCTTGGGCTTGTTAAGAAGCTTGATATTTGGGTACCTCACGAATTGAAAGAAATTCATTTAACACAAAGAATCAACTTTTGCGATATACACCTTAGACGAAATGAAACCGACCCTTTTTTAAAAAGAATCATCACTGGTGATGAAAAATGGGTCCTGTACAGTAACATAGTTCGAAAACGATCATGGAGCAAATACGATAAACCAGCTCAAACCACATCGAAAGCTGAATTGCATCCTAAAAAGATCATGCTGTCAGTTTGGTGGCATTACAAAGGTGTTGTGTTTTTTGAGCTGCTTCCAAGGAATCAAACGATCAATTCTGATGTTAACTGTCAACAATTAATAAAACTGGATGAAGCAATCAAAGAAAAACGGCCAGAATTGTCAAATCGGAAAGGTGTAGTTTTCCACCAAGATAATGCAAGGTCTCACACATCTTTGGGAACTCATGGGAAACTATTGGAGCTTGGCTGGGAAGTGATGCCACATCCTCCATACAGCCCTGATCTAGCACCATCTGATTACCATTTATTTCGAAGTTTGCAGAATTCTTTGAATGGTAAAACTTTCACAAATGACGATGATCTTCACTCGCACCTGGTTCAGTTTTTTGCTGATAAGGAACAGAAATTTTATGAGCGCGGAATCATGCAGCTGAAAGAAAGATGGCAAAAGGTCATTGAGCAAAATGGAAAATATATAATTGATTAAAAACTATTCTTTGTTTAAAAAAAAGTGTTTTATTTTATACTACAAAACCGAAAGTACTTAGTTGCCAACCCAATAGTTTGTGAGTTTATAAACATGCCGCCAAGTGATAATCAAAAACAAAAGCGCAAAGCTTTCACTTTAGAAAGAAAGTATGAAATTATTAAAAAATTACAAAGTGGTTTAAAACAAGCTGATGTGTGTAAGAATCTGAATTTAAACAAATCGACGGTTTGTATGATTTGGAAAGAAAGAGATAAAATACTCAAGAATTATTATGAACAAACAAATTGTAATACCAAAAATATTAGAAAATCAGCTCACGATAAAGTGGATAAAGGGCTTTTGTTATGGTTTTCTCAGCAAAGAGGTAATAATGCGACGATTACCGGTGCTTTACTGCAAACAAAAGCAGAAGCCTTGGGAAGCAAAGTGGAAGATAGCGATTTCAAATGTAGTCGAAGCTGGATCGAAAGATTTAAAAAACGCCACGATATCAACAGTGGAAAAGTTGTAGGCGAAGCAGCGTCAGTTAATATGGAAGTAGTAGATGATTGGTTGCAAAATAAATGGCCCAACATACGACAAAATTATGAAGACCACGACATCTTCAATGCAGATGAAACGGGTCTATTCTACAGGCTAATGCCCAACAGAACGTTGAAATGTAAGGGCGATAGTTGCATTGGTGGAAAACTATCAAAAGAAAGGCTCACGGTTTTGGTTGCAGCAAATTTTACAGGCACAGAGAAAAGGAAGTTACTTATTATTGGCAAGTCCCAAAACCCACGTTGTTTTCGCGGCAAACGATTGCTTGTAAAATACAGTTCTAATAAAAAAGCATGGATGACGTCAGATATTTTTTGTAACGAATTGCGCGATTGGGATAATGAATTAAGGAGAAAAATTCTATTACTAGTAGACAATTGTCCAGCGTACCCTGAGATAAAGAATTTGAAATTCATTAAATTGGTGTTTATACCTCCTAATACCGGTTCCAAATTACAACCAATGCATCAAGGCGTTATCCACAGTTTGAAGAGCAATTATCGACGAATTCTTCTTTCAAAAATAATGATTAATAGCAGTGCAGAAGGCAGTCCGTATTAGTCTTCTTGATGCGGTGAACTGTGAACATGGCATGGCAAAACGTCACAGCAAAAACAATAACAAATTGTTTCAAACATGCAGGATTTCTTAAGCATCAAAACAAATTCGATGACGATGATGAAATCCCGTTAAGTGAGTGGCTAAAGAGAACTGATCTTGATAATGTTGAAAATAATGGTGATGGTCTACCTCTAACTGTGCAAATGTATGCTAATTTTGAAGACTATGTGCGTATCGATGAGAATGTTATGTGTACTGAAACTTTGTTAGATGACGATATTGTTGCTTGGGTACGTTCAAAATCAGCAACTAATACGAGTGACAGTGAGAATGAAGAAGAGAATAATAAAGCTGAAGCTAGTGCTGCTAATGCGTCATTATCGCAAGTGCCCACTGTAAAGGTTGTGCAAAATATAGATGTTGTAGGTAATTTTTTACAAATGAATGAAGCTCCAGATAACATTTTGCACAGCCTGGCTAATGTAGAAATGTATTTGAATGATATTTACGTAACTTTGTCTTATAAACAGTCTAAAATAAGTGACTATTTTAAACAATCTGTTCAATAATAATTTTTTGTTCATTTAAATTATCAGTATACAATACAAGAATCGTTTGTACTAATTTATTTTTTGTTAGATATAATGAATTTCGGCTATAATGAACCATTTTAAGTGGCCAGTAGTAGTTCATTATAACCGGACACTACTGTAATAATAATTAATTCAATTGTTTGAAAAATAATTATATATCAATAGAGTATATGCATTTATATATCATGAGCAGATTTTTTCAATGTAACATTTTTTAAAAATACATATTTACACATCTAATAATAACATAAAACCACATGTGCTAAATTTAAAAATATAAAAAAAACATGGTTAATTATAACATGTAGTTTCATTTTACGAAACGTATGTATATTTAGAACTTTTTCACTGTTTCGTATATATTTGAAACTTGATTCTTTCTTAGCATAAACTAATCGATTTTAATACGTCAATCACCAGATGACGTAGGCGCTATTTCTTCTTTTATAAAACGATTTCGCTCATCCCATACCACTGAAACTTTAACACCATCGTATTTGTACTTATAAAATGGATCGATGCAAGGACAAGCATTACGTATTACGGCTACGTTCCGACGCCGGTCGACGCTCTCGACGCCCCAGGTCTGCAATGACTTTAATTTCATTTACTTCGCGCGTGGACCGACCGCGGCCGAAGAAACGATCTAATGTTGAATCATTAATCGAATTGTCACTAGGGGGAGCGCACGCGCCTTACCTTTTCGACCGACCACTTTTCGAGGCCAGTTGACTGCATCGACGTCGCCACCTATACAGATTAAAAGACAATTAGACGAGATTAAAATGGAACGACGTTGCGAGCTCTTGTTTCGTCGACGTTCTCGCACCGTGCTCCGACCTGCATGCCGAATTAATTCATTAGAGAGTCCGGGGTCCGGGAGCTTTTTGGGGATTTCATTTGAGGACAGAGACGGGATGTATGATACGGGAGAGGAAATGTATAAACAGGGTAGATCAGATTAACGGAATATTCGTACATTGTCGCTCGGATAGACTTGGCAATTGTTTATTAATCGTGTTACTGTCGGGTCTGCCAGAGCGCGATGATTAATTGAATTGTCCCGTGTTGGCGTTGGTTGGAGAAAGATAGGAAGGGGGGAAGAGATAGGCAGCGGATGGTAGATACGATGTTCATCATGATTATTTGTAGATAATAAATTTTCGAGTAAATATCGGAGCATTTCCAACTCTAAATTAATGAGTTTTGGTTGTTGTTTCGGGCGAATTCAAGATTTTCAAGTTTCACAAATAACTTTTTGATGGTTTGAAATGATTTTCTAAATTAAAAGTTATATAAATGGCTTCGTAAGTGTTTTATTTAAAACTTCCACATTTAGCGTGTATATATCGTATACAAATTGTTTTTGATATTTTTCCGTCGTTTATTAAATTTTGACAGAAAATCTGTTTCAATTACAACAACTAATGTTTTTGAGTTTTTTCTTATCAGGTATTATCAATTTACAAACAATTTTTCAATATAATTTTCACAACATGTCCTTTCTTCAAAACTGGTCATCGAACCAAATCTTCTACGTTTCTTCTGAAAGCTCAACGCATTCGTCGTCTCACGTCCTAAGAAGATCCTTGTCGTTAGAAAAACTTCCTTCGTTATTGTTTGTATGGGAATATCTCGACTCTTCCAGTATCTTTAGCCCGGTTTTTGCTAATACTTGGTATAGACATTGGAGTGCTGGGCCAGAGCGTTGTTGTGATGGAAGAGTTAGATATGTGAGTTAGATCTCGAGCGATGGGGAACGTATTTGAGTGTTTGGACAACTCTGTGTAAAAACTCCTACACTTTGCGGCGATTTTCTTATGTTTCCAGCACAACGCTCTTTTCAACTATTCTCACGATAAAGAAAACGACCACTATTTTCGGATCGAGATTTCCATACAGAGACCTCAATTCGTAGAGAATGATTTTGTTCTATGCTTTAGTGGATACACCATACTAGTAGATGCTGTTAACATAACAAAATGTTTCGTTCATAAATTCCTTGGCATCTCACGGCACTATGAATCATATTTTGTCATTTACTCGTCAGTTAAGGTGTAGCGTGCGCAAAGGGAATAAACCTTCCTGACTCGAACATGTTCGTGAAGAATGATACAACATTCTATTGTGCGATAACTCACGTACTTATTATTGTTTCCTCAATAATAGATGGGATTGGTCGTCTTAACCTCGAAGCACATTCCAAGTCTAAATTTCTTATACCATCTGAATATGGTCGTACAATCTTCTAGCACAAGAGCCAGTTCCTACAAATACTTCTTAATATTCAATCGGGGCTAAGTTCTAGTGCTAATTTGTCCAGTACTGTTTTTAACCAAAAAAATAAACTTTACACTACTACAGCTCAGGAATAACTAACGCAAAGAACCCGAGCATATGGCACAGTCCAGGTTTGAAGAAGTCTGAATATAGATTGAACTAGAGTTAGTCCTGTACTAGTAACTTTGCAAAACTGGTAAGAACAATTCACATCGTCTTTGAAAGCAGTTCTGAATACCTCTTACCGTTTAAGGTCTAAAGTACTCAAGCCTGAGCCTGATTCCGATGTCATTGACGCGAACATTACGAACATGGTCATCAGTTTTTATTTATTGTATTCGTACTATTGTGTTTTCTTACACATTCTAAATTTAGTTCGTACCATGAAGTCACCAAACTATCTAACACTACAACTTGGCTAAGCACAAAAGTAATGAACTGCTATAGAAGAAGGAAATTTAAATAAATTCGGTTCAATTTGTACTAACTCTACACTAAACTGGAAGCACGCTGTACCAATTTCAGTGTAAAGTCGGTATACTTACATTATATTATATAATTTTTGTAATGTGCTTTATATAGTCGGAAACGAGCAAAATTGCTTCTTGGAACTTCAACATTTCACTAAACAATTTAATTACCAATTTAATTTAACACTGTCAAATAAACTGTATGCGGTTTGGATAACAATGCTGCCATCTTCAACAGTGATTTTCATCAATTAAAATTAATTGTAGCTTACTAACTTATTAAAAAGTTGGTATACTTGTCGTATATTGACAAAATGGTGTATTATTATAAAATATCTATTACTAATAGGATATTTTCTTTATCTGGATAATAATAACTTGTTTGACAATATAATAATCAACCAAATCATTAGTAGATATGGATTTAATATGCTGATGAAGCTGCTAGTCATTTTTCTTATGTCAATACATTTAATATGTACTTGTAGCAATTGAACGTCTTTCTCAGAAAATATTTCAAAGCATACTCCACTCCATAAGACGTGAAACGATCCCGGACATCGGATAAAAGAACAAGCAGGTTTCATGTAAATCGTTACATTAAAAGGTAGAAATGAGGCAGTTTATTATGTCGTTAAGGCATTCAGTACATTGCCGCAGCTTATGCCATTTGTAGCGTACCTGCGCGCGAATATTTTTGCTGTTCGGTCGTGCCGGTACTATTCAAGATGTATATGAGAACCGCGACCATTGATACTCACGCAAGAGATAGGCATTCGTTCTAATCGTATAACATCTATAATGTTCATGACTTTACATTTTAAAGTACTCTTATTAAATTGAATATGAACAACTATAGAACACGAGATTCTATAGAAATTATTTACGAAGCTAGAGGTAATAAAAATATTTATTTATTGATAAAAGGTGGGATTTAGAGGATGTACTAGTTCCTATATTCAATAAATTTTGCTATAGAAATTATTTACGAAGCTAGAGGTAATAAAAATATTTATTTATTGATAAAAGGTGGGATTTAGAGGATGTACTAGTTCCTATATTCAATAAATTTTGCTATAAATAATTGTAAATTATTCATAATACAGAGTGTTTGTTAATACAGTATACAGACTAAAGAAATTTAATCGTTTAATGAAAATATAAATATATATATATATATATATATATATATATATATATATATATAAATAAATAATATCTTATCTTCAATTACAGGGGACATTGGTAGACTATGTTATTACCACACCCGCGCTTGTGATACGACTTAAGATCTTTGGCTGTTACCATATAGCTGTAAATGTCTTTTGATCCATTGAGATTACAACAAGCGGAACTTTGTACGAGGCTAGCCGTTTATATTTCGCAAATAGCAAACAAAAAGAAACTTTTTATTATCGAAAATAGTTTTGTTGCTTTTCAAAATATTCTTGAAAATCAATGCGCGTTTGCATTCGTTTAAACCAATCCGAAAAGCATTGCTGCCACTGTGAAGGCGGTATCTCCAAAATATGAGTTTTGAATGCCTCAACTGCTTCTTCCGGCGTAGAAAACCGTTGACCACGAAGTTTATTCTTCACGTGTGGAAACAAAAAGAAATCACAGGATGCTAGATCAAGGCTGTACGGCGGATGGCTCATCAATTCAATGTTTTGTCCGGTCAAACATTCAATTGTTTGAACTGACCTGTGAGAACTCGCATTGTCATGGTGGAGAATGATCTGTCGTTTTCGGTTTGTTTTCCTTATTTCATTAAAAACTTTTGGCCAATAGTTGTGTACCATTCGGAATTGATCGTTCTACAACTCTCTAAAGCACGGTTGCAACGTTACCGTTTTTTTCGAAAAAACAGGCAACCATTTGTTTTGATGTGCTTCGAGCTCGAACAACTTTTGTTGGTTTTGGCTCATCTTAGAATACCTTCTCAGTCGACTGCTGTTTACTATCGGGCTCATACGTATAGATCCAAGATTCATCGCCTGTGACGATTTTATAAATGTTCTTTGAAGCATTAATGTTTTCCGACACAACAATATTTGTGGGGCGACCTTCACGAAATTCATCGTCCAAAGAACGCCGTCCAAGTTCAAATTTACTATACCAACGATATACTGTAGTTTTCGATGGTGCTTCATCACCATATAAAGAATTCAGGTCGTCGATGCATTCTTGTTGAGATAAACCACGCCGAAAGTTATGAAAAATAATTGAACGAAAATGTTCGCGAGTTAATTCCATTTTTTCGCTGACATAAAATTTTCAAGTTACTGTCAACAATAGATATGGCGACCTGATAATGAAACTGTCAGGGTAAATATATTGTCAAAAATGACAAACTTCACGATGCAATCATCAGATCGGAGACAAGACTAACAGTGTTGCCAGTTCTCGAAATATGAGCGGCTACCCTCGTATCAATGAAATTCTAAAAAATGTGTCAGTACAGCGAACAACACCAACTGCAGATAAATCCAAACAAAAGGTAGCTCATAGTTTTTAGTCCTAAAGTGAAGCGCAATTTTGTAGCTTCAAACATCAATATTCTTATTGGGAATCAGAAACTTCTTCCCACAAGACACGTTAAAAACTTAGGAATCTATATGGACGGCAATCTTCGCTTTCATGAAAAAAGCACGTCCTTAATAAAAAAGCAATTAATTTCATTGAAATCTATCTACATGCATGTTTCTTTTTCTGTAATTACCAATAAATACATTATTAATATTATTATTAATTACTTAAATGAGGACGGAAACCACGAAAAACGTTTTCGGACAATAAGTCGTCGAATGCGATTCCGAAACTTCCGACATGATAAACCAGTAATTCATCATTAGAGCGGTCAATTTAGTCAGCGCGACAGTATCCGTTGTAATAAACACGCATCCACCACCAAGCATATAGTATATACTCGAATGAGTAGATCGAATGCTATCGATCGGCCTTGGATTTACATGCTTTCTACAGTTTGCAAAAGAACACAACGGTAAGAGTTTCAGTTTGTTATTAAGATGCATGAAAAATAAAAGAACATAATGGTTGTCGTTCTATGCAGCAGTTCATTGATTATTTTAGTAAATATAATCACTATAACTAAATAAAAAAAAAAAAAATAATAACAATTACGTTCATCACTTGAAGTTTTAAAA
Organism: Dermolepida albohirtum; assembly: GCA_031893035.1. Classification (NCBI taxonomy): domain Eukaryota; kingdom Metazoa; phylum Arthropoda; class Insecta; order Coleoptera; family Scarabaeidae; genus Dermolepida; species Dermolepida albohirtum. The sequence continues at coordinate 328,146 of JAVIWB010004424.1, read as the reverse complement.
TAAAAAAAAATGCTGCTGTCCATCTCAAGTTTAATATGTAGTATGGAATTCAATTTCTATTTTTCGTGTCTTGTTATCCTGAATAAGCTATATTACTAGTTGTGTTATAATCCAATTGAGATAGAAATAGAAAGGGCTGAACTACTGCACTGAAACAAGTTTCAGTGCAGTAGTAGAAGTAGTAGTAGTAGTCAGCCCTGAAGATGTCCCGTACAAAAGGATACGAAACGTCAGCAGATATACAAGTGACACAGTTCCAGTCCGGAAGCCCAGAAGCAGAATTCATTCTGTTTATTTACTGTGTTAACTCCATGTGGCTTCTTACTATTTTTAAAATTAAAAAGTGCGTTAGAACACGATGATAATATTTAAGAAAATGAGTTATATTGCTTCATTCATAAATGGGAACATTGAAGTAAGTATATGGATGCACAAGGCGAGTACTTAAAGGCGACAGTAGTATATTTTTTAAAATTACGTTCCGGATAATAAATTGTGACATATCGAATACTTTGTTTTGACTGACTAAATTGTATTTTAGCAATAGAAGATAAGGACATCTTATACATTAATTTATGCCTTGTATATAATGTTGCCTCATTTTTTATCTTTAAAGTTGATACATAATTTTAGCAGAAACCTCTTATGGCGACAGAAATTTCGATAAAACTGTATTACCGAATTGAATTTAAAATTAATGGAATGAGTGTATAAGGTGCGATAGGTTATTTATTGGTACATTATATCGACTGTTCGGCTAAATTTAATGCAAGATTCCCACTTATGTTGTTACACACTTATATGCATGTTACATGTGGTATTGAATTATTGTTATTGCCATCCGCACAACGAAGACACACACACGTTTTAAAACGCGACGTCGTCGGCGATTTTACCTTCGATGAAAGTGAAGATTTATATTCGCTACTTTATACAAGATTGCCGCATGAAGAATTTTCTCGAATATATATGCAGCTAATTAGTCCGCGCAGTTGATTACAGAAAAAACTTCTCGTTGAGTGAATATAGATGAATGCAATGTTGTCGAGTTCCATTTTAAATGAAATTCCCCAGTTCCTCTTTTTCTTGTTTGATTACTTCAAAATGGATTCTTGGGAGTTTCTTTCAAGAGCGCCTTGTGAATATATTGGTCTTTTGCTATAAAAAGTAAATGGGTTATCTAATCATTTAGAAATTTTTTTTTGAATCAAGTGTATTTTAAGGTGCTATTTCTTTTGATCATAAATATCATCTCAACAGCCTATTTTGTTTTCCAATATTTTCTATTAATCCTTACAAATATCCAAAACTGTTCACTTATACATTCTGTTTTTCTGCATGTTTGGGTGACATTTTCCATTTTCCATTTTCCATTGTGAAATTTATTTTATTTTGGAATCACCTACCCAAAAGATTAGAGCCAACCTGAAATATAATTTTATTTGTTGCTTAAGTATTTTGCAATGGACATTTGTTAGACCGGAACCTTCCTGCGGCAAAAAGGAATTCCAAAACAGCCATGGAAAAGTGAGCTCAAAATGGCCCTCGAGAAATGGGAGGACCAAAGCAAAACAGTTGCTTACAGAACGGTCGTCTAAATTTACAACCGACGTATTGGATAGGGCCAGAAAGTCTGTTTGAATGATAAAAGGTTTACTAGGAGAACATTATATGCTTAACAAATACAAGAATAGTATGAGCTTGACAGAAGAAATCATGTACAGATTCTGCTGAATAGAAGAACAAACTGCGATTTACTCATTATACCAGCGTAAGAGCCTAGCATGAATGCAATTTCTACAAACAGGAGATGAATATTCTAAAGCGAAATTCTGTGTAGGAAAAACTGTTCTCGAAGATGCTAGGTCTGATGAAAAAAGTGATACTATAGATCTTACTCTAACGAAATATGAGGAGTACAATATATCTGAATATGTCTAATCTAATATTCATTAAAAATCAATTCGCAATGCTGCATAACTAACCATTACTTTCAAGTTTGTGCTGGACTGGATATTAAATATCTGTTGGGGTAAAGAGCGAGGGAGGAATAAACTATCTTGAAATTCACCTTGCTCTCATTTTTAGTGTACACTTCGAATAGTGTAACTCAATTTTTAAAGTAACCTTACAAAAGCAACTAAAATTAAAGTAATATGGCGCATATTGGACAAATTTTACTTTACGAGTTCAAAAAAAAACACAAAGTGCAAGGAATATTCATATGGAGAATGGACAATAAGGAAAAGTTAAAGCAATGGTGAATCCGTAGGATCTAAGTTTAAAGATGAATCTCACCCAAGGAGACTTGTCAAGTTCGGTGAAACAAAATCTCATAATAACTGTTAAAGAACCATTAGTTGGATCAATTGAATGATCATTGGATCAATGAATTTGCACATATTTTCTTCTATATTAAAACACGCAAATAGTGAATGTGTACTCTTCTTTGCTGTCACATTCTAGGTATAATCATAGTCTAGACTGAAAAATGGGTTTTCCTTATAAAAATGACGAAAACATATATCTATTTTTAAATGTAAGAGAAACATTTTGTATCTATTTTAAATAGAAAAACTATTGCTAAACAAAGCAGCTACAGCGCTTTCGCTCAATTTCCAGAGCTCAGCAAATAGTCTGGCTTTGTTCGGTACTTATATGCACCTGGTAAAACTCTACTTCCATCTCTCGAATAGAAACGAAACTACTATAGTTAGAATTAAAAGCACTTGTGTCCGGATTGAACAGAGCACTTGTTTAACCCTGCAAACAACAATTGCAAAAGTAATTAATTAAAATATTTAATAACTTGAATAAAATTAAAAGAATTATTTCTTATTTTGAAACAATAATTTACATTATTACCGCGCAAAAATGGAAGACATCGATTATATTATTGTATTATACATTCCAAAGAGTGACGTGGTATTTAATAGTTCAGTGAAAGCTGAATGAACAAATAAAAATACGAGAAACAGTTTCTCCTGACATATATGGTAATCTAAATTATAATACATAAACTCATAATAATCTATAAACTTTTTAGTACCTATTCACACGTTAATGTAAAAGATCGTTAGAGGATTTCAATGCTTTTACAGTTTCTTTCAAATAAATAATAAGCCTCTCATTTTATGGCACATCTAGTTACAAAGCAAGCTGCAATTATAGTATCGATATACGTGTGTATTGATTGCTGTAACTGCACATTCTGATTATTCACTTCCTGGTTACCTAAAACGTTCGCTCATAATGGACTTCAGACTCCATTCCAAAACAAATTCCAGTTTTCATTGTTGTCAATCAAGAAATAACTATTATAATAATTAACAATCACGTGGACCAGAAATAATTGTAAATTACTTTTAACATATGAGATTTCGTCTGTAATTCGAGAATTATGCAAACTGAAGCATTATAATTAGTTAATTTACGAAATATAAATATTGAGTTTAATATAAATTTGAGCTTTTTACAAGTGAGGGTTAGTTAATTTACGAAAATAAATATTGAGTTTAATATAAATTTGAGCTTTTTACAAGTGAGGGTTGGACATAATGGAATTGTGTATATGGCATTGATTTAAACGCCTTGGGTAAAGTATATTTAACTAAATGTTACAATAGGAAATTATAGAAATTCTGCATTACAATTCAAAAACAGCATCTGCACAACCGTCCGATTCCCTTTTTTATTTGTTTTAATAAACGAATCAAAAGCTCCAGATAGAGTCTGCATTGGATTTGTGTCGATTTTGAAATTCGACGCAGTACCGGAAAGCCAAATGCAGTAATTAATATTTCCTCTCCACCCATAAAGCCGGGTTTGTTTGGTCGATCGGTGTCGTGCTTTGACCAGATATGGGCACATGGAAAACTGTAAAACGGATTCAAGCAAATATACCGAAAGAGCGTGCACTGACGTATACACACATATACAGAAGAGCCGCTTAATCCCAAATGCATTCTCTCTGTCCTCGCTCTATTTAATTCCGTATTAATTTTACCAGTCCATATGCATATTCAGTCAGTGAAAAGCATTAGGACGAAAAATTGAAAGCTTTCGGAATTTATATTCCGTGCTTTTTTTGGTAACAATGTTTGTTTTGTATTTATTTAATTTCGACTTATTTTTTTGAATTTTTTAAAATTATTTCAATTTAAATTATTTCTATAATTCTACATTTTTCATAAATTGGATTTTGGCACTAAAAAAGTTCATATTTTTTCCAAATCACAAAGAAGAGAATTACTATACTTATATTCAAATTTAATAACTTTTATATTTTGTTAATAAATAATATTTTCCTATATATTAATTTATAGGCCATATGAAACTCTTTCAGCAAATTAGTTAAAATTCCTATCTAGATGACTTGACATAGTAATTAAAACGCCTGGGAGATTAGCAAAAACATTATCAAATTTGTTACAATTTCGCTCAAAGTACTGGTTTGGAAATTAAATAATTATCTATTTGAGCATATGGGTCAATCCTATGACCCATACTAAAGGCAGCCAAACGGCATATAAGAAAAACCAACAGTCATCTCCGTCCTATCCGAAAGACCAAATTTTGTTCCTACATCGAAATACGTATTATGTACATTGCCACCGAAGAAAATCATGACTTGAGAGACTTTGTTCGTCATCATCGATCCTTCAAAAATCCTTACCATGTCAAATTCCCGTTACCCAAATTTTAAAAACCTGAAATTATTGCCCACAAAATTCTAAAGTTTGATTCGGAAGCTGTTATTTTTAAAGCTGATAAGGGCTACACTACCGTAATACTAGTGAACGTGATACATTGTAAGATAATTCCTACAACTGTTCCCATCATACGCATTGACCGCTCTACTATTATTACAATAAAATCATCATCGATTGATACTAAAAAATCTTACTTAGCAACTTTAATACCTCTACACTGAAAAGTTTACTCAAAATCCATAAACATAACGTTCTCTATCCTATAGTTAGTAGTACTTTAATAGTTCTACTTATCAACTATCCAAAAACATTGCCAATTTCCTCACTCCTTGTATGGTTACAGTGGATCTTTAATCAAAAATTCTAAAGATTTCATACATAGCCTGAAAGAACTGACAGTCAGGATTTACTGATAAGTTTCGATGTCGAATCTCTACTTAATAAAGTTTCTATGTCTAACGATGTGGCCGATTTCGTGAACACCAAAGAAATCTCAATTTCTATTTCCATGGTTGCTACTATAAACAAATGTCTGCCACAATTATGGGCCTCCACTCTCTCCTATCGTCGCCAACATTTTCACGGAGGCGTTCGAATAATTTCTTTGTTTCTGTACCCAAATATCGAAGAGATGGATATGTTGAATACCTGTGTTGTTTGCTCGTCCTGTTCCTTTTTTGGCTCCGACTTTACTCGTTATACTAGTCTTAGTATTATAATATCTGTTTGCAATCTTTAGTATTTTTCTATGAACTATTATTTATTTTTAGCAACCATTGTTATATAACTCCAAAGTGGTTCTAGCATTGTCTTCTATAAACTGTTAATTGCTCTCTTTTTATTTTCTGTTAATCTACGATTTTCAATAATTTAAACGGGATTGATGGTAGTATTTTGTTTTCAATTTAATTTTTTTGGAGGACATCATATTTTTGATGTGATATTATAAACTTTTAAAATACTAAAAACTTCTAAGGTCGTCATGTGGATTAGAATGATCATAGTTGACGGATACTTTTTGCTAACTTTTGAAGACCAACAATGTTGCACTTTTGAATTTCATTCGTAGCTAATGCCAAGGACATCGCAGTTATATTACTGAATTTGACATTAGATTCAAATGCAGTAGATCAAAGACTAGAACGAGGGATGAGGTTTGGTAGAATATGCTATGATCCTCCAGCTGGGAGTCGTAAATGCCGAATCAACAAAGATTGCGTAGGAAGTTTGAGAACCTTATGAGATTATAAAACCAGATTCTAGACTGCTCGTAATAAAATCAGTCAGTCTGTATTTTTTCATTCCAAATTAAATCATGGGAAAAACGAAAAACATAAAATCCGACTCGGCATTCTTTCCGATATATAAAATTGCACTTAAACACGTTAGGAATTTCAGATTAGTACACAAAGATTTCTAATGCCGTCGTCGTCATCGTCGCCGCCTCTTCTCTGAATGGAAGGCAGAAGGGGACGATGGTGACGGAGAGATAGAACGAAGAAGAAAGAGAACTAAGACCCAGACCTCGTTGATGCAATGAGTTAAATAACGATGTCGTAACTGAACAGAAACCGCATTACGTAATCCAATAATGGCTAAAAGGTTTGCGAACGTAACGAGATCGCGGAGACACACACCGGAATACAAATGGAAATTTAACAACGCATTTTCCCGAATCAAATCTCGTGAGCTAGACACGAACGACGGCAGAAATGCCCTCCCACTTGGTTATAGAGCCGATGGAAAGAGATGAGGAGAGCGTTAACGAACCTGTCTGTTCGATGTTGCCCTTAGGTACTTTATATTTATACATCCAAGAACACGCGTCTTTTTCGTACTCACGCTTTCATATATAAGATTTAAAACAAAATGGAAAAAATTATAAATCGTATTCATTTATTATTTCGCGCTCACGGTACGTGTGCATTTTCTGTATTATTTTGTATCCCATTTGTATATTTAACAGAAAATTTACGCATGAGCGCCTCTGTGACAGTAATGTCAGCAATTTTAAACGAAAAAATGAAAAAAAAAAACGGAACGCTTTCATTATTGCATTGAAAGAGAACAAAGGGAATTAATAACGCTTGTGCATTGATCAAATAATATATCTGACAGGATGCATATAAGCTAATGATTTAAAAAAAAAATGAATAGTATTAACATGAAATACATTCTTTTATTATTTCGTTATAACTATGTGCACGTATATTTCATGTGTGATGTTTTCATTTTTAAATCGATAATATTAGATATTTACTATGAACTTAATGAAAATTATATTATTTTCTGCTACTCCATCGTTAATTAAATACACAGAAATTAATTAAAAATTTCTGCGCTGGAGAAGGACTCGAACCTCTATCTGCCGTTTTCTAGACGACTGCTTTACCAATTAAGCCACCAGGCAGTGTAACTTCGAGTCCTTTAACACGCCATAAATTGTATTATGGAACAGATCTAATATTGATATGAAAATCCGCAGTTCGGTTATGATGTCGTAATTATATATAAATATATAAATATATAAATAAGTTTCACATAAATTTAATGAAAATTATATTATTTTCTGCTACTCCATCGTTAATTAAATACACAGAAATTAATTAAAAATTTCTGCGCTGGAGAAGGACTCGAACCTCTTTTCTAATATTCCTTTAACACGCCATAAATATTATGGAACAGATCTAATATTTATTTGAAAATCCGCAGTTCGGTTATGATGTCGTAATTATATATAAATATATAAATAAGTTTCACGATAGGAAATTTAATGAAAATTATATTATTTTCTGCTAATTATATATAAATATATAAATAAGTTTCTCCATCGTTAATTAAATACACAGAAATTAATTAAAAATTTCTGCGCTGGAGAAGGACTCGAACCTCTATCTGCCGTTTTCTAGACGACTGCTTTACCAATTAAGCCACCACGCAGTGTAACTTCTTTTAATTAATTAATTAAATGTTAATTAAATACACAGAAATTAATTAATTAAAAGAAGTTAATAATATTAATTATATATATATATATATATATATATATATATATATATATATTTATATATATCACAGTTGTCTCAGATAAAACAGAATTTTTTTAAAATAAAAACAAAAGCTTTCAATTTTGGTAAAATTCATTTATTTTATTCAAAGTAATGGCCTTCGGCTTCGATACAACATTTTGCACGGTCAATTAACATGTCGAATGAATTTTTAAGTTAATCTTTAGAGATGTCCTTCAAGATCGTTGTCGGTGCCTTTTTAATGGCTTCGACGTTATCCTTTCATCGGCAAATGTAGTTTGAAGAATGGATTGAAATCACAAGGGGCCAAATCCGCTGTATACGGTGAATAGGTGATGGTTAAAATATCATTTGTAGTTAGAAAAATCAGTGATAACCGTCGAGCGATGAGATGGTGCATTATCATATAACAAACGCCAACTACCATTTTCACGATATTGAGGGCGCACACGGGTACGCGCCAAAGGACGCTTCATAACACCAAGATAATATGCAGCATTGACTGTTTGATTAGTTGGTACAAACTTTTTGTGCACTATGCCTTTCGAATTATAAAAACAAATCAACATTGTCTTCACTTTTGACTTCTCGGAACGGCTTTTTTTCGGTCTTACTTCACTTGAATACTTCCGTTTAGAGCTTTGACGCTTGCTCTCTGGATCATATTAAAAACACCATATCTCATCGCCAGTTACAATAGAATGCCTGAAATTTTCGTCCTTTTTGAGTCTTTAATCAAGTCTGTAGAATATTGAATTTAGTTAGCTCGTGTGCTACAGCGTTGCACAAGTCTTTCTCAGTCTCAAATGCTGTGTTAAAATGCGATGAATTGAATCTTTGGAAATATTTAATTCCATTCCCACGTATCACAATGAGGATTTCGACTCATTTCTGATAAATTCACGCACAAGTTCGATGTTACTTTCCGTAACCACAGACATTTTTGCACCAGGATGTTCGTCGCCGTCTTTAAATCGTTTTTACCACTGCGCAATTTCTCTGCTTCTAATGATGCAAATGTCATGATATTTTGACATAACATTGGTGAAAGATTTACCTTATCGACGCATATTTTTTAATAGATGGCGCCACTAAGAATTACTATTTTTAAAAAGTTCCGTTTTCTCTGCGATAGACTGTGTATTTACAAACACACACGCACAGATATATATATATATATATATATATATATATATATATATATATATATATATATATTATTTGTAATAATTAATTTTTATTTATATATTCCGATAACATGCTTTTATGAATAGCGTATATATGTTTTTGTGTAAATGATCTAATTGTTTAGATTTAAATTTTATATTCATAATAATATTAATGTTTCATTCGATCTATTGATATGGGGATTGACATAAAGTTTTGCACCAAATCATTACATTACCTTAGGTTTTAACCTAGTAGAATAATTTTGATCAGTGAGTTCATAGTCATCTTCATCAAGCATTCAAGATTGGCATTAACTTAAAAAATAAAAAGATGTTGACTTTGTCTTAAAATATCAAATCGCGGAATTAAAATTACGTTAACAAAATTAAATATTCTATAGAAAACAGTGCGCGAAAGTTCGCTCCTCACGTTCCACAATTCTTCGTTATTATGCAGAGTATGATTAATATATAATTTTTTTTAAATATTGCCCAAACTTCAAGAGAGTTGTTTGAAGCTTTTTTGTTATTTGATCGAAAGTGTAACAAACTCGTTTGCACTCTATGCATAACATTGTACGTTTTTTTCCATGAAACATACAAGAGCTCTCTTTCTAGTTTGATATAGCTACCGCTCGACCTAAAAATATAGAGCAACAATTGCAATTTAGATCGTAAATCTTTTTGTGGTAATTATTGTACATAGCGCATACAAAAAAGAAAAAAATTACAAAAGTAAATAAAAATCACAGAAATTGAATAAAAGTACTTGAAAATTATAAATTGACACTATCCACAAAAATATCATTACAGATGTTGTTTCAAAGCAGATTTGTCCTCAGCTTACAGTACATGAACGTGACTGACGTATTGAGGAGGAGGGCAGAAAAAAATTTAAGTTGGACAGATGGTTAGAACAATCAATTCAATCATTCACCAACTTAGAAAGAAAACTAACTCTATGTAAGGATCTGCGCTCCTCTAGTGATTTGACATTGTGCTCCTCTAACAAACACTAATTATGAATAAGAAAGAAGTAAATAAGTTTGCGAGGCAGAAAAGAATGATTTCAAGAAAAAATTTTGGAATCACAATTAGCATTCAAGAATGGAAGAAGAGAATCAATAAATGGTATTAATGTATGTGGTACACATGATCAACATAAACTACACAAATAACCAGTAGATGGAAATGTAGTATAAATTCACAAAAATCGATGGGTGAGCTTTATTCGGAAGTGCAGATGTAAGATAAATAAGACGACTCAGAAGAAAATGGTTGAAAAGGGCGAAAGAATGTTCAGAATTGGCAATTGAAAGCATTATATTGGAAAAATGGTAGTTTAGTAAAAGCCAAGAGTCGCTAACGTTAGCTGCGCTTTATTAGTTATGTGTTTTTTGATAAATTTCAATGGTTAAATGTAGGACCAATAGAACCAGTGTTATTCTGAAATTATTGAAATGTATTGAATCCAATGATTGTACGAATTGTCTTTTAAATATGCGTTAGAATTGTATACATTGTAGATACATGAACAGCAATTGCACCACACCAATCCTATGAGATCATGTCTGACCACAAGGAAGTTATAGCACTGGGACGAGAATGAAAACATTATTGCATAGTCTTTTATAATTTTAAAGTGGCATTCTGCTTTTCGAAATATAGCATCATCATAAGCAATAATCTATAGGTTATTTAGGGAATTTTGTGAAAACATTAAAGTTAGTATTGTGAATATTCATAGGCGCATGCTTCGAAGATGGGCAAGGAATTTAACAGGTGGTTTCTAGTATGCATCCCTACACTAATATTATATTAGTGGCAGTGTTAAAGTAGATAGTGTGATAACGTAAGATTCAGGTCTTACCAAACAATTTTTTTGTGATAGTGGGTTTAAGTATCCATTAAGAATTAACAAAGATTATTTTAATTATGCAAGTATTTCATCATTAGTTGTCGAACAGTCGTTTTCTGCATATAAGAACATTTATTCCTCATGGGGGATACGGGTTATGTAAAGAACGATGTTATTCACTTTGTGCATCTGCATATTGTAAAATCTCCTGAAAAGGGCATTTATTTACATTTATTACCCCCAAACCTCTTGCATTTATGCGAAGCACACGGTACTTACCGAACGCTTGTAGTGTCAACTCAAACAATTACTGCTCCTCAAAACATGGTAAGTTCGTTCGCAAAATGAGAACAAATTATAACTGATACACCTATTAAATAGAAGATATTGAACTTGGTATCGAATCCCTACTAATTCTCTACGAAGTGTTTAATGTCCTTCAATTCAATTATTCAAAGTTGGCTTCCTTATCAAATAATCGAATAGAAAAAAAGACTAACATTTGAAAATCAGTCTTTCGCAATACCTTAATGAATACATTAGATTGTTTCATGTTTCCAAATTTGGTAACAGGAGAAACTGATTCCTCTTTTATGATATACTGTCACGTTAAGAAAGTAGTGTTCGAAGGTTACCAAGGTGTAACCACAATACTTAACGGAACATAAGTAGAAGTAAATGTAGAATTGGTGAAAGTTATGAAGTCAGGAACACAGAAGTTTTTTAAGATATCCTGATCGACATAACATTATCTGTTTGCAGTGTTCCAAGAGCTAGCGAAAAGGTCCTTAGTGCCCTATGCCAGTGTCTATTGAACTGTGTGCCGTGTCAGAGATTCCAACCCCTGAAAGAATTAACTATATTGTTAAATGTTTTAAACTTTTTATTCGTTGTATATTTAATGTTGGGATTTTATTTGGTATGCCACAAAATAAATTCTTTTCGCCCAGTGTGTAATAAGATAAAGTTTGACAAACACCCTACCACCACAATACCTCTTTTAATATTGTAATATCCAAAACTGATCCTAAAGAAGCTGATCGCATGACTAGCGTTCTAATTCTCTATACCCATTAGCCTCTCAAAGATTGACATTTGGTTATTTCTTAATGCCAAAAAGAATTCTGTAGATGTACTTCAAAAGATGAGATTAATATTGGAGTTTTTTGATTGGATTTCGGAAAGTGAGTGGCGTGATACCTTTGCCTATAACGAACTCTTTAAAGATCGATGAAACATTGATGCTGAATGTGATGTAACAATAATATAAAACACCAAAAACACACGAAAACATAATCTAAATGAAAAATGTATTCATTGAGATTTAGAGCTATAGTATGCTATAAGTTAATATTAAAATACTAAAAATCTAAACTTGAGAAAGATATGTTTTTTATATACGAGTATATTTTTAAATATGGAGTAATATGAAAAGTAATTTGACAAGATACATAATTGTATGTATGCTGGGAATATTAAGAAATTATTAACCTCGATAATATTTGTTAAAAAACAGATTTCGGTATAAAAGAGGCAGTCAGGCGAAAAAAATAGGTTTAAGAGAATTTCAGTAATGTTAGTTTAATATTAACTTTGTTTTTGAAGGTTAGTAGATAATTGTAAATTGCAAATATTCACTTTGTTTATTAAAAATGCAAATAAAACTAATTAATTTTTGTGTATTTTCTGAAACATAAATTAAAAGTCCACGCAAATGAAATATTCGAAAACGAAATATTTGATTTTGGATTAACATACTTCTGCGGAATTTTATTAACCGTATACAATCATTTGTTATAAGGGGTCTTTTAAAGAAGAAAAAATGTACTAATTAAAAACATAAAAATATAATGTTCACTAAAAATACGTTTACCTACTGAAATTTAGTGTTTATCACATTCTTTATTATAAAAACAAACATTTTCTTCATATTTACACGTTCGTCCTTTATCGCAGAGCACACACCTCGTAAAATCTCGTCATAAAGTCGAAAATTTCGCGGAGAAAGAGGCTGTAAAGTTCTTCCCTTTCATATCGACCTTTCCAGCTGACTTTGTCGTCCCGCTGTTGTTGTCATCGTTACCCACCCACGATAGAACGTAAACGCGTCCAGGGCAAACTTGATTATGCAATAAAACTCTACAGGCCCCTGACACAGTTTTTGCCGTCTTCCTCCCCCTTCACCTTCCTCTTACCAACAAGAAAACCTGGAACCAATCTAAATACTTTCTTCCTTTTCATCGTTTAACGATATGGTAATGCTGATGACGTTGCTGTCGGTTTTTCACCACCGAAGCTGACGGGCGTGAAATAAATAACGGACCGACAAAAAAATGGAGGAAGAAAAGATAATTGCTTCGTCCCCTCGGGGTGAGTCCCAGGACCGGTTCTAATCTGCGTAACGCTTACGCTTCTCTTTCCGGTTTGAATTTCTGCAATTTAAGCGCTTTTTTAAAATTAAATTCGCCTTTCTTTCCTTTTTATAACAAAAAGAAAGAGAGAGAATATGGGTTGTAGGGAACGGAAAAGATCGTATTATATTTATCTGCATGATGGTTGATATGAAGTTATAGATTTATTTAACGAAAACGTCGGAGTCTTTGAAATACAAGTTGCTATACAATTGCTTATATATGAAAGTGAAGTCTTCTCAAGCATGTTAGAGTAATAGTGTGTAAATAAATTTCATATTTTATAATCCAATGGCAAGATGTCTTTGTTGTAGAAAATAATGTTTAATTTATATTAAATTCTGTTAAATTCTCGCATTTATTCAACTAATCTCTCATTTTCTCCTCCATATCCGGTTTCAAATTCTTCTTATTCTCCTTTCTCTAGTATGAGGGAGGATTTACACAGTCAGAAGCTCACATTTGGACATGGTTTTTCAAGTTTTATATTTCCTCAAGATTAAGCTAAAGGAGCTACTTAAAATTCGTTTTTAGGATCATCTAGAACGTCAGCATGTGTGCATTTGTTAAAGTACAATAATTATTGGAAGATATTTTTCAAACATTAAAGATAATATATTTAGAGTCAGTCCATATTTCATCAAACTTATTGAAATAACTCTTGACCCAATTATTTTTTCTATTTGCTATTTTGCTATTATTGTTATTATTCGTCTGTCTTCTTATTAAGTTATGATTATCAGTGGTTTCTTCATTTACCATTTTTAACAGTCTTTATAACGGCACCACTTCTTTTCGTTCACAAATATTAGTTTTGGTATTCAATTACAGACTCTTTTGACTTTTACATATATTTTTTATTACTTTGTTTGTCCTTTATTTTATTTATACTGTCTCCTCTACACAATCCTTTATGCATTTACCTATTTCTTTTCAATTCTTTTCGTTTACTATTTCTTTACTAATAAGATTTAACATTTTGTCTGAATTTTAGTAATATATATATGTTCGAACGAAGACTCTCGCGGTTGTAAGTATGAGTAACATTATATTCTTGGGCTCTCCGCAATGTTAGACAGAAGTTCTCGCAAGAACGGTGTATCCTTAGAATTTCAAAAAAAATTTTAACCTATTCTAGTAGCGTACATAGATAATACTGGATAAACGATTTTCATGGCGGTATAATCTTTTGTCTTAACTTTAAATGTGCGTTTAAAAAGTGTATATCACGCGTGCTTTTTAAGTAATTTATATTGGGTCTGGGAAAAAGTTCGTGGCGTTTTTTCAGTAAAATTCAACTGGTCCCCGCATGGCGCGTGGACGAATTCATTTAAACCGAATATGCTCCATTATTATCGACAATGTTTCGCCATTTTTTTGGTAGATCCATGATCCCATCGGTGAAAAACTTCTGTGGTTTCTGGTCGAAAAACTGAATCAAGTAGTTTTCACAGTCCGAACTTAATATAATAGAGAGTTACTCATATATATATATATATATATATATATATATATATCAATTCGGGCCGTTTATATCTCTCTATATAGAGTTGAGAATCAATCGTCTGACCAGTTGGAAGTAGCTCGTAGTGGAAAACACACAGCATCACTTTTTTTGGCGTCAATTTAACGCTTCCGATTATCGTATGTAATCCATTTTTCATCTCCGGTTATTAAACGTTTCAGAAACGGCTATTTCTTCCGTTTCAGCAGCGCATCGCAGATGTTAATTCGTACATAGATAATACCAGCTTTGTGTAAATAAACAGTTTTGTGGTCATGCCTAGCTCCATGCCAATATCGACACTGCTGATATGCTTATCTTGTTGGACAATTTCATCAGATTTTTCAGTGATTGGACGACCGGAGCGTGACTCATCTTTCACATTGAAATTTCCAGAACGAAAGCGAGCGAACCATTTCCGCGCAACAGATTTCGATTTTTTATCACAAGCCTGCGCAGCGTTCTTCCCCTTATCATAATAATATTGAAGAATATAGCGAAATTTCTCATTATTCTTCTCCATTTTCAAGTGCGAATAACTTTCCAACCACTGCAATTACAATGCGATTACTAGTATATTCGGAAGGTCATCTAAAAAACGAGCCGTCGCTTTGTGATTTGTTGTTCTTTAGTTATCGGCAACCAATGCCATCTATCGGGAAAAACGCCACGAACTTTTTCCCAGACCCAATATAATTTGCTTATATATATGAGGGTCAGTCATAAAAAAATCCAGAATCTGGAACGCCGATTGGATTGATGAGCGACGTACGCGTACTGATAGTGGAACATATCAAGAATGTGATGTTTTCGTCCGATTTTTAACATATTATTCCGTGTATATACACAGTGCTGTGTCAAAGCTTACGAATCGTAGTGAAAATGAAGTTAATACGTGAAAATGTTCGCATCATGATTTATTATGATTTTGGCTGTGGTTCTACTTCGATGGTTCGTACTTCGATTAGGATGAACCAAAGGAAGATGGTTCTGTAATATCTGCGGAAAATATCGACGCTGTAGGTTGAATAATTAAAACGAATCGTCATCTGTATAAAATCTTTTCTTCAAACTATTCCCGAAGTTTTCCGATTGTCTCCCATATACGGGATGATAATTATTCACCTTTAAGTGGTTCCCAACTGGCTATAACCATTTGTGAATGTTGTTTGCAATATTGGCTAAGCAAGCAAAATATCATTTTATTGAATATACTTTTGTATAACTCAAATATTTTGACTTCCTTCAAAATCAAAATATAAATTCTATGAAATATTCTAATTTTTCTCTTGGGATTCATGATTTTTATAATTACTTAAACTGCAAGAAGAATTGAGCTTGGCAGAATTTGAAGAATCATATGGCATATATTTTTTATTTTGATTTATACTTGTCCTTCATGAAAATCGAAAAACGTATTCTAATTAAGAAAAATTTCTGCAAAATTGGAGAGTGATTGACAAAAGCTGTTAGCATCTGTTCGATTAGTATACTCATTTGCCTATAATCGGGTCTTTTGTGTCATGGAAAAGAAACCAAGTTTGTTATCGACCGCAAATGAAACCTCGCCAAATTTTTCTGTCTGCTACCTTCTAAGGTAGGATCTACTATGGGAAACATTAATATTCATATTCATAAAACACGTTTTATATATATTGAGTTGTTCCGCAAAGCAATTTCTTTTCTTTTTTCATAGAAATGAACAAAAAATTTATCATATATAAAATTTTATTCAATATATGGATTGTTTTGATCCAATACATTTTGCCGTCTTTTTAGTAGTAGCATGATTCCGCGCTCGCAAAACTTCTGATCTTTAGTTGAAAAAAAAATGGAGCTAAGCGATTTTTGACGTTCTCCTTGGAATGAAATGTTGTCCATCTGAAGAATTCTATAAGGATCAGAAAATGTGGTAATCAAAGGAAACCATACATGACGAATATGGAGGCTGTAGCCTATTCCATCCTAGTAGTAACAGCTCCTGGCGAGTCATCAAATGCGCATAAGACTTGGCGAAATTATGGTGAAAAACTATACCTTTCCTGTTAATTAATTTTGATCGATTTTGTTTTATGAAATCATTCAATTTGTCCAATAGCTGTCCACTTCCAAATTAATTTTGATATTTTTTTTGAAATTCAACCAGATGGTAAGCATAATATTTTTTGATGAATGTCGACTATTGAAGTGATTTAAGCCCAGTTTCTCCCTGATTGTTTGCATTCAATTGTTGTAACCAATCTGTTATTCAAATCCAGTTATGATTCGCTTTGAAAATGGTTCATTTTCTTCACGTTTTAGCAGTAAATCACAGACATCAATAAGACGGAGCAAATTTATTTTTTTTTAATACATTTGGTACCCAAATACCCAACTTCGATGTTGAAATCAAGTTGTTTCAGAAAAATATCGAACGGTCGACGTCGAGAAGTTTAACTTCGCAACAATTTCTCATATTGTTATTTCGGCGATATAATTCAACCAATACTTTTATTTTATCTTCATCAGTTTCACTTGGTACTCAAAAACAAAATGCATCGAAATTACCAGAACGAAATTTTGCGAGCCGGTTTTGTCACTGGCCTTCTGTTAAAACGAACAACCCAATTTACTTATTAAAATTTCTTGAAATTTAATTGCAAAAAACCAACGTGAAAAAATACTTTAAGAAATAATTGTCGTAACAAATCTACTATTTTGAGCGTTTATTTTTTTTAAATATTCATATATTCACATTTATAATGGGTTAAAACTGATATATTAAAAAAATATTTACGAAAATACTTAATAGAAGTGAATGTTAATTTTCATTATTAAAATAGCACAATAAGTGTCTTCACATAGCAAAATCACCATAATTTCTCTTAAATATGTGGTCTATTTTAACAACCAACTGTAACTGTTGGCATCTATACCATCCAAATATGTCCAGACGGCAACCCATTTAAGTGTAATTTAAATTTAAAAATTTTCAGTTTCGAGAAACGACCAGACCCGACATTGAAGCAACCGAGCACTTGATTTCTTTCTCCTCAAATTACCTTCTTTCTGTCTTTCATCCTAACATGAAAATCTGTTCCTCGTCTCTGCGAGTCTGATGCAATCCCGGAATGCGTCTCGTCTCATCATTTTCACCGCCTATTTAGCACGTGTTCACGTGTCCCGAACGCCAGCAATACAGGTCATAATAATGCTTCTCGTCTACTCCGCCATCGTCTCCGTCTTTCACATATAAAGCCGTGTCGTGGCTCCTGGCACTCCGAATATGTTGATTGCGACGCCAGTTTCGCGTATCATCTTCTTTTTGCATCCGCTTTATTTTCTCCCTGTGTCATCTTTATTGCCTTTGATTGCGCTGTTAAAATACCTCGCGTTGCAATTTGTTCTTTTATCGTCGGATGCCATCTAACCTTTCTGAGCAAAGAGAAGAGATCCTGCTGGATACACCGGTAATTGTTGCGCGCATGACTATTTCTGTTTTTTTTTTCACTAGATTATAATTCGCACTTGCTAGGTAGTGTCTGTCGCATACGCAAGATGAATATTACGTCTTGTATATATTTTTAAATGGGAATTTAAGTAGGCGGAAATATTTAAAAGCATTCAACTTTTATTGATTTTTTTCCAGAATGTATGTACATGATTAAAGACTGCGTTTATTAAATGCGCGTAAATCATATAAATTGATCGTAAATATGTCTACATCATTTATACTATTTTTAAAATAGGAAGCTAAAGGTTACCCATTTTGCTAACAAATTAATGATCCAGGTAGTAACAGAAAAGACTTATTTTGTACGAAAACACATTTTGGAGCAATACCATAATATAAATTGTATTTTGAAAGCAGTTAAATATTCGCAATTTGTTATAATTTGGTCAACTTTAGTTGTCATGCAAAATCTTTGGACATTTGTATTCCATAAAAAGATCTATGAACCAGGAACAATATTAAGGGTCTAATATATGTATATATAAATTTGATATATTCTGCCACATGCAACTGTACAAAAAATATTTGAATCCTGTGAATTTACACATTTTGGTTATTTGAGAATTCACCAAATCCCACTAAATAATATATGTGAATAAAAACAATATTAATAATTAATAAGCATGCCGCGAAAAAACTTTTAAACAATTAAGAAAAAGAGCGCATTTATTTAAATAAAATTTTCATACATTCAATTCGCAAAGCATTATACGTATTTATTTTTCTGACATTGTTATGCTAAAACTATTATGGGCGAACTCTTCTCCATCTCTATCTATATCTTCTTGTTTCTATTGTTATTTAGACTATTTCTATAGATCATTCGTTTTTGGATATTGCACAACAATTATATTTCAAAAACTGCATGCGTATAAACAATTCAATTTATAAATAAAACAAACTCAACCAACGATGTACCTAGAAATGGCAACTACGCAAGTTTTAAATGAAGCTGCTCCAGAGATCGGGAGCAAGACTAGTGCGAAGAAGATTGAACGAATTTCCATTTTGTAATAAAATAATTCTCAAAATTACTGTCGATCATAAGTAGTTGACCACCACTGTAGATCCCTTAAGCGATGAAAATTGGTTCAGATAACAACTTGGCAATATTCCACCGTCAACAATAGATATAGTATAATATTCAAGTTTCCTGTTGTCAATCGCATGCTTCTAGTTTTTCCAGATCAATCTTCTTTCGGGGAATTTATTGAGACTTACCTGAGTCCTCCTATTTGGCTTTTTGTTCTATTTGCTTTCATTTGTCTTTAGAGTTGGATATCGAAACGTTCAGGAACTTGAGTATCATGCTTTTGTACGCCCCTAATAAACCTTTCAATTTTATTTGGTCAGTGTCGTGTTCTCCAAAAAGAACAACTCCAACATTGATCTAACTAACTACTCATAAGAGTTTTTCAAATTATGTCTGTGGTCTTTCGGTTCCTTATAAGTGTAAACTAGTTTCATTTTGTAATCCACATTTTCTACACTAAGACTCAACTATACCCTCGCCATATAAATTCTTCTTCAAAGAACAGTATCCTAATTACCATGCTTAGAAGTAATCATAATTGCTTCGATTGCTTCGACTTTGTCGCTCTTGTAATTTACATTCAATAAATACTCTAACCTATAATGGTTATTTATGTGATTTTTTTGACCAAACTTGGCAGAAACGTATAACTATTCGAAGATAATAATTAAATATAATATCAAAGAAGAAGAACAAAAGATTAACACCATTTAATTTTATTTTTATTAATAATATGTTGGGCCGCTCATAGTTTCACACTCCTTAATTCCTAATTCTGTCCCAAGACTCGCAATTCATGCCGAACAGCTTTTAGTGTTTGTGAGGTAATTCGCTAAGTTCAATTTGCTTTCCATAATATCCAACATGTGTTCGATTGGCGAAAGGCCTAGGGATCTGAGTGGCCATGGCAAATATCGACATGGGGTCTCTTCGAATCGATTTAGAGAAGTTTTCTCTCCGTAGGCACGGGCACTATCCTACTAGAAAGGTGGGTTGTCGAGCTACTGAAAATAGAGAGGAGCGTAACGCTGGGCGTTTATGCTGCCTCCGATGAATACCAACTAAGATCTGCTCTCATATGCTACCACGGCTCGGTCTTCAACTGCCATTCATGCGGCCATCATGCAAAATCTGTACAAAATCAAAATTCATCACTGACCAGCATCCTATGCCACTCCGTGTTCCCGTGCATTCGCAACCTAGGCCATTCCAAATGTTGCTGTAGGTGTTGGGCCATAAGTGCTAACACAAGATATAATAGACAGGAGTGCAAACCGAATTCCCTGATTAGGCGACAAACAGTTAGAAGAGTCAGAGGACGACCTCCATTACCTAACCATAGATCAGCAATTGATCTAGTACTTGAGAATCGGTCTCTTAGTGCCATTAGGTGAAGGTGGTACTTCATTACCTTTTCTTCGGCCCGCCATTCCTCTTCGGTGCCTTTCCTGGTTCTCCCTGGTCTATGACAGATAACAGCGCATGATAGTAGATTGGTTTCGATTAGGGCGATTTGCAATTGCCCTGAATGAAAAACCACCTTCGCGCAAGCCAACAATTTGATCTCTAACGAATTCGCTCAACTGGCAATCATTTCTACATTGCCGCACTCTAGGTATGATTAAACCCTCAAAATACCTTAAACAAAGTATGAAAAGAGAAAATGGTAGAAACTGGATCAAATCTTGCAAGAAATGCCCCTGACATTAATGTTAGCAAAGACTGCACGTGTAACATATGCCATAGCCACCTGATCTATTGCAATGATCAATTTATATCTTTTGAATAGTCATACGTTTCTGCTAAGTTTGGTAAACAAATTCGCACCCCTTCTTGGTGTTACAGTTCATATGTCATGTAGTATATATTTCTGATTCGAGTTACTTTAACTCTGTACGCATGCAAAATCATTGTTCATGCATATACTAGTGCTCCTTGTTTCTCATCTTTACTTTCGCTTGAGATCACAATGTCTTGTACTTCCAAATCGACTCCTACTACACATTATTTCATGATATCTTAAACTCACAATTTTTAATAAATTCCGTATTCACTTTGTAGTCGTTTAATCAACTTAATTGCATTCTTTAAATAAGCAATGCTATGCTATGCTTTTAAGCATACACTAATAACTTACGGATATATCAAATCAAATTTAAAATATTTCATTCACGTGAATGAGTGACGTACGTGTACATATGTAATGTATCATAAAACATGACTTCAACAAGAAAAAATGATCGACATTTTAGTACATTTCAAGTTAGAGCGAAGCTTTTTCTCTTGATTAAAAGCGTTCAGCTTTCAAAAATATTCGCTCGCGGAGACGTTGAATAAATCATCAATCATAAGAAATGATTCCGTCGTTTATATGTTATAGCCCTTGCGTGTGCAAAAAAGCCCGCAATCCGTTTTATTTCGTTGTTCTAAGAAAATGCCTTGTTTGTTCAAATGAATAATACACCTATGTATGAACATATACGTAGTATAAACATAATTCATGGCAGTCGATCCATAATGCATTCTTTAAGTAAATAAATTATGAATTATTTATCGGTATGCTGTTGGTTATCATACGATTTCTTTTACATCTCCACCAATCATTCCACACTTCCAGAGACTCCACGCTAACCATTTGAAAATTATATGAGACATTTAATGATTTTTCTACGTAAATTCCACTCCTTTACGGATCTGTTGCCGCTGCTGCCTCGATAATGATGATGCTTCTAGTGAATAGAGATGATGGTAATGATAATGATGATTACGATGGATGGTGTTGTAGATGTCGATGTCGATGGTCTTTCGATAATAATAATAATGCCCGTGGCTAAAGGAACGCACCCGATGCATTTCAACTCGAGCTTGTATTTATTGGAACCGTCGTGCATGTATTTCGACGACTGTTGGTTGTTGTATGTTCTCTCGGGTTGGAATTATCTAGTGAAATGTACCGGATGATCGCTTGATTATCGGTGGTCGCCTTTTACGAAAGTTTATGGGCAAATTAAGTGATCGTAAATCGTCGACGCTGAACGAAAAATTTACGTCGTAAAAATGAGTTTTGAAATGGTCCGAAGTTTTTGAGGCAATAAATTTCTATGCTCTCAATGTTTTGTCGTCATAAATTTAGGGAAATTGTGTACTTAATGATGCCTTGATAACTCAGAACGAAGTTTGATGTACAAGCGACGAAATTAGTATTACAAATTACGAAAAATTATTAGAAAACAGTATTCTTCATTTATAATGCTTTTTAAAGTAAAAAATCTTTACTTCAGTATCTAAATCTTTGTTATATTTTTTCAGAAGCTGTTACAAAAATGGAACGATGATAATTATTTCGATGTGCATCTATTTATTTAAAGCATTGCCTGTCACAGATATCTATTTTCGATCAAATGTTATACTGATTTTTTACCACATACCGAGAAGTTTGCAAATTGTACCTCGTTTCCATGATAACCTAAAGAATTTTTCCAGAACGCAATAATTAAAAAAAATACATCCAAATTGAAGGAGGAGTGTTCTAATTAAAGTAAGATTATAATCTTATTTTCTCTCTCCCTCTCTTTTCACTTGCGATAATATAGTTACTGCTTTTTTGGGATATAAAGATGAAGGGTGATATTTTCATTGCATGCTTCCACGTTTTAATAAAAAATGAAATAAGGCATCCAAGTGTCGTCACTAATATGAATTAAGTTTAAAGGCTAATGCCTTTTTCATAACATTACAGCAACCTTGCAGAAGCCAAACGATTCAGGGTGATTCTTTCATCAGTAATCGTGGGGTTTTATTACCTATCTGTCTTTCTGAATAAGGGCATCAATTAAGGTGCTCTTCATTTTTGTAAGTAACTGAAATTACAACACCGAATGTTATAGTAAGAATCGAGCAAGTAAAAATCCTTTGTGTATGAGTAGCAACAATTAACAAAAAGGTGGCAATATCTATATCTATATATGCTCAGTATGATTTTTGGGAGGGTTCCAGTCACAGTTTGAATATCCCTAAGTTTCAAAAATCCTGTATAATCATATCATGTAAATCGAAGAAATTCATTGGCTAATGGAGAACAAAATCATTACCTGCTATGTTTTCTATAATTGCTAGTGTAAACTTTATGTAAAATTATTGTATACTAGTTTCCAATTGTGAAGAATATTGTTAGTGTGACGATAAAATCCAATACAACATTTTCAACTGAAGATTTTTGAAGCATTGCCATCTAGGATCCCAGTCCTTTAAATAATAATAATCTACAAAGACTTCCCTATTATTATTATTTTTGAAAAAAATATTTCAGCAAAAGCTTTCCAATTTGTGTTTAAATGATTCTTATATTGTGAATGATGCAAAATATTTTTCGTTGCATAACCTGCTAAATAAGTTCTGTCTACTGTGTTATAGTTCCCTTAAAACTTCATGATTCCTCAAAATAAAATAGCGCAAAACTAGGCCTTTGGACAATTTGTTTAGTTCGTTGTTTTGACCATTTTCGTTTTTTATTTGTTCAAATAGAACTTCCATCTAATAGACTTAGAATTACAATTTATTTTCACTAACCGTATTATTGCAAATATAGTATTTTTTATTTTGCACCTTTCCCATGTATGCAGGAGGCTACTTAATGTCTACTTAAAAGAAATTGATGCAAGTCAAAGAAGATATATATAAATAATAAAGATAAAGATAAACCAAATCATTTCTACTTAAGACCATATTACATCTTCCTTAATTTTCAGGAATTAATATTTTTATTTTGTATTAAAATCCTCAGCATTCTTTGGTGTATAATTATTTTTAATTCTTTTAATGCTGTAAGTGTATAATGCCGTGGTAACGCTATTGCCTTTATAAGGTTTATAATCCTTTTATTAGTTATAAGAAGCTTATTGGTATTAGACGTTATTAATAAACCATTCCATGTGTAGTTTTTGTCGCATATTACTTATACACATCTAGTAATAAGAGGCATAACTCACTTTCATACATACATATATCATACTTTTACCTAATGCATAATTCATTATAAAATCTCCCATTCAATATCAATTATTTCTAGATGAAATGGACTGTCGCATATCTGTTTGACATTTGTACGTATATACATACATACGTACGTAGCTTGAAAATGAAATGAAAATTATGAATGCAGCAAGGATGCCATGCAGTAATGTCATTAATCAACCGGTTCGACTAAACTTTATCTTCAATTACACCGGAAATGGATATCGTCGTCGAAGCTAGAAACTCATTTTTAGAATATTGACCATGACAATAAAACCATCTGAACAGATCGTAATCTTAAAGTAAGATCGTAATATTTTAACGGCAAAAGATTTAATCAGAGTCATTTTTGTATATACTTTATGCATTTAGCTAGTTTTAATTTTCAACTGATGTCCAAAGTATAAGCAATTTATTCTAAAGATTTTCTTGTATGTCTATTAATTAATCAATCGATGTTTATTTATTGATTTTAAAAATTTATAAACCTTACCAAACCATATTAAAAAAATCTTAAATACACATTTTATCAATAAGTTGCCATTGTCAGTAGGAAACAAAAAATTGTTTTTTTTATGACCCGTAAATTTTTCATAATAAATATACATTGTTGATGTACTATGCTTTATTTTTGCAAAAACTTGTTTGCTTATTGATATAGAAGCACCGAAATCTTATTTTTGGATGTCAAAGCAACTGGTATATATCAAACACACTTGTCACTTCAAAATTTGTGGTTAGGCAAAAAATGCAAAATAGCTAGGATACAAGGACTACTTGACACGAAAGCTTGAAATAAAACAAAATATTCTTCTTTAACTTCAAACACTTGGACAAACGATGTTGCCATTATGCCATTTTTGTATCGAAGGCAGAATTAGAATATATCGTTTTTCTTAAAGATAGTCCTAATAGTCAAACCCCACTTCCCACTAAATCATCATCGTATGTCTGGAGGTATTGTTTTGAACAGGGACTCTTTCGAAGATAATTTCTTAAGATATTAATATAGTTTTACACACATTTTAGTACTGGAGATCTGCTAGGGCCATGGATGAAGAGTTCATATTATAACTAGTTTTCAAAACTGATTTTCCTTTATTAATCTGTTGGAGAAATAACACGCATGAATGAATGAAAAATAGCATAGTCACTGTGTTTAAAATGTGAAAGAGGATCAAGCGTTAACGATATCACACACGAAAACATGGAATTACAGTATATGGAAAAATAAATATGAAATTTTGTAATATACGTCTCCGATGATGGTTACACTATAAAACTAGTGTTACTAATTTTTGTATCGAAAAGGAGCTTATTAGATCAAAGTCGAAAGGTGTGTTAAATGTATAGTGATGCTAATAAAATCTTATGTTACTACCTACTTTACGCATGTCTTTATTGCATATTATAAAATAGTATGAAAAGTGTTGATGTAAATAGTAAATTATAATGGTTTAAGATTACGGCCTTGCATGGTCTACAAGACCATTTAGTATATTTTGAAATGCAAGTCAGTGTATAAGTGTTAAAGACGTAATTTTTGTGATTTTTCGAACATTAAGAGAGGCGTGGAAGAGTGCACTTAAAAAAAATTTTTCCATGTATAGATATGCATAAAGAAACAGTTCCCACTTTTGTAACATATAGTAAGATTGATTCATCGTAATTGAAGCTATTTGAGTTTTACAGATGATTTTCTACCTCTATAAAACAGACGCGTGCTGTTCTATAACTGCAGCTCTACCGTCATTTAGTAATTTCTGAAGTTTTTTTAAAATCTATTCATAAAAAGAGTAAATCATTTGTAAACACGCTTGTCATCTACGAAAGTATCTATTACCATTGGAATTCATCATAATTTTTTTCCGTGATTAGCACACCTTCCACAGGAAGAAAACTTATCTTGGAGATTTTAATAAGCCAATCGACTAGATGCTCTTTTTTTTCGGTTAAAGTTATAGCGGACCCCATTTTCTTTTTCTTCAGGTTTTTCCAACATATGTTATTTCCCAGCATTCGCTTAGAAACTTCATGTTTCTTGGCAAAGGCGCCAATTGAATGTCTTAGTCTTCCTTCGTTAATCTCTGTCAACATGGTTTCTTCAGAATATCTGAAGAAAGATCTGTTAAAATGAGCACATCAATTAAGAAATACCAATGTTTGCCGCAGTAGAAACTAATAATTACCAATCTGTGGAACTATAGGAAAAGATAACATTTTTTCCGCCTGCAATTTTTGTTTATGTCCCAAACCGTGGAACTATTAAAAAATATAAAATTTTTAATATATTTTAAGTATAGTGTATACTTTGAATCACACAGTTCAAACATTAAAAAATACTGATCAAAGTATTATTTATACATAAATGCCAGTAATGAATAGCAACTATAGAAATTTTTTTATTTTCTTACCAGTTATTGTCATCTCCTATGATACATTTTCCGTTGAATGAAACCACCCAGATGAAATTAAGGATATGAGTGTGTGTATTGTATACATTAACTTAAATAATATTAATAATCATAATTATTCATAATAATACTTGTGAAAGAAGGCAAACTCACCGTTACTCATTTAAGTAACAAATAAATGATATCTATTTGGACAGACAGCACGTTCAAATGACAAAACTACTATACTGACAGTAACACTTAAACTCAGGTATAAGTTATTTTCTATTAGTTAAACTTCCTAAAGCTAGGTTAATTTGATGGAGGCTGTGGTTGATTAATACAGTCACTTAAAGTTTATATATAACCCACTTCCACACTAATTTTCGTATTCTGTATACGTATTTCGACAACCAAGTTGTCATCATCAGCAGATAATTAAACACTGCCTCAGTTTGTGATCGTGGGCGTTGAATTAAAAAATATGTGAATACGACCTATGAAATAATGATTCTCTCTCTCTCCTCCACGAATCTCTCGGTCGAATAAAAAATTTAATGAGTTTTAACATTAATTTAGTCTTGTCGCAACGCTCGAGGTCACTGTACACTTGTTTGGTTCCAATTCATGTCGTATCTTGCGTAACGCGGGCTCACTATTACTTTTTGTCGATTCTAAAATATCAAAGGTTACATGAGCAGGAAAGAAGACATGCTAAAGAAATGAGGAATGTTTGAAAACAAAGAAAAATTGACTATCGTAGATTTCTTGTTATAAGCAACGAAACAAATTCTGTAAACGATCGTAACCGTACGGGTTTTTTTACCGTGGTTTCCAGGTGCGACACTGTTTAATTAACTGCGGCTGATGACAACTTAGTTGTCAAAATACATATACGGAATACGAAAGGGGTTATATATCAACCTTAAGTAATTAAGTTCCTAAAGCTAGTATAGCTTGTGAAAAACCCGATTTCTTATTTTTTTTGATTAATTCCATCAAAGTGGCAATTATTAGTGCACTGATGTTATTGGTATAGTTACACTATATTTTGGAACTACTCTACTATTTTTAATTTATAAGTTATTTAGCCAAACGCACTTTGCATTTTATGTAACTGACCCAATTATGGATTGATTAATTCAAGTTATTTTGAAACCCTATTAATTGTCCGTCAATTTTAATGCCAAAATCTTGGAACTACTTCTACAAGATTACATAATTATAAGAAAAACAGTAACGAAGCCTATGCAGAGATGACAAAATAATTTATAACCCTTTAAAAATACATATACGAAATGGACGTTTAGCAAAAGAATTATCGCAAAATAAATCAAAAGAAACGATCTCTGAAGACGATACATACGTCTATATTTACTTTAATTAAATCCAGCCAAACTAGTTCTTCTCGGAGACAAGAAGGTATGAAAAGAACATGTTAGTACAGCACAATTAATCACTAATGCCGGGTTCGGTTTGGTAGTAAAGGAGTGTTTTCAAGTACGAACAAGTGAGACGGGAGACGTTTTTAAAGGCTCGTCAAGAGTAAATAAACTTAATATGATGATGACCGTGACCACTCAAGGACCTTGAATGTCGTATCCATTTCTATTTCCAACTTACACATACATATATACAATAAGATATACCCAACACATACACGATGTGTTTTTAGTTTTTGTTCTTTTCTTTTTCATGCACGTCCAAATCTTTGTCAAATAAGATATTATTAATTGCTGTCTCAGTTTGTGAACGTGGGCGTTGAATTAAAAAAATATGTGAATACGATCTATGAAATAATGATGCTCTCTCTCTCTCTCCTCCACGAATTTCTCGGTCGAATAAAAAAATTTTAATGAGTTTTAAAATTAATTTAGTCTTGCCGCATCGCTCGAGTTCACTGTACACTTGTTCGGTTCGAATTCATGTCGCATCTTACGTAACGCGGGGTCACTACTACTTTTTGTCGATTCTAATATATCAAAGAAGGTTACATGAACAGGAAAAAAAGACATTCTAAAGAAGTGAGGAATGTTTGTGAACAAAGAAAAATTGGCTATCGTAGATAACAATGAATTTTATACTATATTCCATATAAAGGAAAAAATATTTTTAAAAACTGCAGGAGGAATGAAGAAAGTTTTTTGGAAGCACTAATATATACAGTGCGCGGATACTGAATTAGATGCTAAATTATAATTATGAGATATGAAAATTAAATAAAAACCAGTCATTTTTATTCATAGAATGTACAAAAGTAACAATCATAATATACAGTCTGTTTACTAAACATGGAGCAAAAATTCTCTGAATTATTTTAAAGAACTTTTTGTCCTTGAATGATTTTCAGCAAGACGCTTTGTTTCGAAGATATAAAGGCGATAGAAGTTTGGATATTTTTAAAATTATCAATGCATCCTAAGTGAAACTATTGTGTACTGCACTAGTCCTATCGAATACAAGAATTGTCCAGAAATTAATTTTCTTTGTTTTTAACAACATTCCGATTAGAAAAAACGGACCTCACTTATAACCTCTACTCGATCCCCAGGCTTAAATTCCTTGGATTTTTCCTATGCGGTCATTTGAAAACATTAGTGTACACTACCCCAGTGAAAAAGTAACGATTCGAGAAATGGGATAAATGATGGGAGTGGTGCAGTAAGAATAACCTTGGTATTTTTAAAAGAGTTCTACAGTCAGGAAGAAGATTGAATGCATGCATCTTATGTGGTGGTGATCATTTTCAACGTTTCATCGTAGTATCTACAGAAATTCCAGGTCTTGTATTCCTTGGATAATTTTTTGGATGATTTTTGGAAAGACGCTTTGCCTCGAAAGTAAGGATTAATACAGTAAGCATGTAATAGTATGAAATAAAATATTGTTTTCTTTTTGAAAATCTATATCGCTCAGTATCTTCGGAACTAAACGCATTTCCAAAAATCATCCGACGACAAAAAGTCTTGACAGAGATCCTAAGAAATAATAAATCTATGAATTTATGTAGATACCAGGTATACCACAATAATCCTCAGCTTATTGGATAACACTAAAATACTTCAAATCGTTTAGCATAGACACTGCTCACATTGGTATAGTGTTGTGCCTATCACAACCGATATAAGAGTATGTATGAATGATGAATGAATTCTAATTTACATTGTGTATTAGTGCTATCATCCTTTTTACCTTTATTTTATACATACATATATACATATATATATATATATATATATATATATATATATATATATATATATATATATACTTATATTTATTTTTACCTTACAAAGAATTGCTTTCCTCTTTTTTAACTATTATAAAAACCGTAGAGTTTTAGAGTACATAAAGCCGAAAGTTTTTCAATTTTATGTATTACTAACCAACATTGGTTATAGATACGAGAACGGATTGGTACTTAGTGAGCCTAGACAAGAAAACACAAACTTATTGGCAAAAATTATTTTATTTTTCAACGTTTTCCCTTTATAACTCATTATATTCAGTCCACTGATATTCAAGCCTTTTCATTTCTTCAGAAAAGTAAGCTTTACCAAACTGTTCGAAATGTGCGTTAGTTTCAGTGATTAGCTCCTCATTTGACCAAAACTCTTGTCAAAAAGGAAAAACTCTGGCATGTGTTCGAAAGGTAATTCACAAATTTTTGCCATTAAAACAGTCAAAGTGTGAACATTTGCATTATCTTGAAAAAAAAC
The DNA here is from genome assembly GCA_031893035.1 of Dermolepida albohirtum. Lineage (NCBI taxonomy): Eukaryota > Metazoa > Arthropoda > Insecta > Coleoptera > Scarabaeidae > Dermolepida > Dermolepida albohirtum. The sequence goes on along the minus strand of JAVIWB010004424.1, from coordinate 297,812 downwards.
CACTCATTTCTTCTTTAAGTTGGGTCTTCTGCGTTGTATTGTATTGTACAATTAATCTTTATCGTTTTATCCTTTTGATAGATAATCTATAAGAAGAATCCTACTGCAGTAGGACAGTGGCCACAAACTTTCCGATGGAATGTACGGTTTTTGTCTTCTCAACCTCAGTCAAATATTTCGAATGGTGCTTAATTTTTGGTGTATAATAGTGTATCCAGAATCCATCAACTGTTATTATTCGGCGCCAAAAGCCTTTCAGATCGTGTTTTAACTTCGGTAAATTGGTGACTAAAATGCATTCTTGCAATCAACAAATGCGGCACCCATCTTGCACAGAGGTTTCTCAATTCATTGTAGAAAATCGAAGGCACTATTCCATATGAAATTTGTAAACTTCAACTACTTTTGCGACGGTTATCTAAGCACCATTTTTGGAGTACATACGTTTTTAAGCGCACACTGTGTTGATCATATATATTTGTTCTGATCACGTTTAAACTCAAATATTTATTGTTTCATAGTTAAAATCGATCGAGATTGGTCTCTGTAAATAAACTTCAGCACAGCCTTGATTTCATCCTTTAGTATGTCTTTCAAAGATAAGAATTTCGCATATCGGTACTTTTTCCATGTTTCAAAGCAATCTAAAAATAGTAGTTAAATTTCTATTCAAATAACAAGCGTGCTTATGATTGGAATGAATGCGAATTTTGCCAGTTATATTTTGAAAGATTGTCAAGTTGGAAAACAAAAAAGATTTTTTATTAGTGCTGGCTCCTTTTATTGCACTTAATAATTACTGATGTGCCCTTGTATAATACATAGGTTTATCATGAATTAAATTGGATATCTTACGTTATATAACAATCTATGTTGTGAACAAGAACTTATAATACTGCCATCATTATAATTCATGAATGTATATTTCGACCCCTAAGGACTTATCAATAAATACTGTTTATGCCATATATATGAGATATAGCAATTCAATAACGAGACTGCGCTCCTTTCATCCCGCAGCAGTATCGGGCGAGGCTGTAAATGGAATATCATTGACATTGATACTTCCCAAGCAGTAACACTGTTACTTAGTAGTACCGTGATAATGGCTGACATAAAAATCAAGCAGCGAATTAACCTGAAATTCCTTGTTAAATTGAAAAAAACGCCGACAGAATCTTTACAAATGTTAAAGGAGGTGTTTGGTGATAATGTTATGTTACGTGCGCGAGTTTTTGAATGGCATAAACGCTTTTCTGAAGGTCGGGAAAAGGTCGAAGATGATGAACGTCCTGGCCGACCTGTGACTGCAAGAACTGAAGGGAACGTTCAAAAAATTAATGATATCGTGCCGAAATATCGACGTGTGGGCACTCGGATGATTGTCGATATGGTAAACATTAACAAAGAAACAGTAAGACACAATTGGCATACTGAACTAAACATGATAAAAGTTTGTGCTCAAAATGCCCTATCTATGAAGCAGTTTTTAGCGAACAAACGCATTGCTGTGCTTGATCATCCTCCGTATTTACCAGATCTCGCATTATGTGACTTATATCTGCTTCCAAAAGTGAAAAGTGCATTAAAGGGAACACATTTTCAGTCTGTTGTACATGTAAAAGAAAAAACGGCAGATTTGTTGAAGCGGCTGACAACTGATGAACTAAAGCATTCTTTTGATCAGTGGAAGACACGTATACAGTGGCACATAGATAGCGGAGTTTCCTCCGTTATGATGAAAAGAATAAAAATTAAATATAAGTTTATTTGTAATAAATAATATTTCTTACAACTGTCTCGTTATTTAATTGCAACACCTCGTGTATATATATTATAGCATAAGCTTAACGGAAATTGCGAAGAGATAATTTGAATATTTTTACTAATCTGTATTTCCGCTCAATTTCTACATATTTGTAGCACGTGTTTCATTATAGTAATTCCGAACAAGAACTAAAGTGGAACAAAACGAAGTCATTAAATTTAAAAATATATTTTCTGCAATCCCATCGTCCCGAGTCGATAAATATTTGAAGGAATTACGAGCAGAAACGAAAGTAGGTCATCACTCCTTCAGAGCGTTAGTGTTGTGTTCGTGTATGTGTATCCGTAATGTGTACTTTCATCTATTTATTGCTCCCTCAATATATATAATATCATTTGCTACATGAGATAATCGTGTTTTCAAACGAAGGAAGCACATATTTTACTTATCGAGTGGGGTCTGTTCATTAACTTCTCGATACAGATCCTATTAAAGAATAAAATATTTATGCAAATCCGTAAATCGACTGTTTATACCACAGGATATACGTAATTAAATGGCAAAATGAAAATTATCATCGTCATAAACACATGCATAGATATCTGTACCGCCTAATAACTCGTTCGATAAATCAGATTTCACTTGGGATAAATAACATTAGCATTAAATGATCGTCTTTATTGGAATCTTTCGACACTAATGACGGAAAACACAAAATATAATTTTAATTTTATTGCGGCGCTTTAATGTTGTGAAATAACATAAAGTGTTCTGGATAACAAATTGTTTAAAAATAAAAATTCTAATTAATAACCGTGTAATAGCGCGCGGTTAAATAATTGAAGGTCACTACGACCGCTTGATTACCATAGGCGTGCATGTTGTATGGAAATGTGATTTTATTCGAGTCATTATCGTTTAGAGACGTTATTATTTTTAATAAGGCTTTTCCGTCGGTTGTATTATTTATTGATGTGTCGGAGATACCTTACGTCAAATAATATAATTAGAGTTATTATAATAAATTCTGAAATTAATAATCTGATGACCTAGATTCCAGACAAACGTCTAAATACCTTCGAAGCTACGTCGTGTTTTTCATTTTAAATCCAGAGCTGGAACTAAATCACATTTGCATCAGCATCTAGATTGTTTTGACGCTTTGTTACGTAACTTTGGGAAAAATTTGTTTTTTGTGTATTCGTTTTTTTTAATAAGTTGATTAAAGTGAATTATGTTAAAAATTAAATGGATTCTAATGAAAATTTTGAACACAGCATTTGAAAGGTAAAACAATATTTGACAAATAACTTAAATTTTCAAGAGTAATTTTAATAGAAACAGATTCTTTGGAGTTTAGTCACGCTTGAAATGTATTTTGTGATATTTAGTCGATCTTTGAGAGCTTCTTTAAGCGTTCTAAAGTCTTTTTAAATATTTATCGCCCTTATCCTCGGAGCAAAGTGTCTTTCCAAAAATTGTCCAAAAACTAATCCAAGGAAAAACATTTGTATAAATATCACGGCTTCTGAGATGACAACACAAAAATATACTTCAAATGATCGTGTTTTTCATTTTAAATCTAGAGATGGAATTAAATCACGTTTTATATTAGCTCCTAGATTACTGTGACGTTTTGTTATACAACTCTGGGAAAAATCGCTTATTGTGTATTCGTTTTTTTTTAATAGTAAGCTGCTTAAACTGAGTTATGTTAAAAAATTAAATAGATCGTAATGAAAATTTTTAACACACGATTTGAAAGATATTTGGCAAATAACTTTAATTTCCAAGAGTAATTTTAATTGACATGGAATCTTTCGAGTTTAGTCACGGTTGAAATTTATTTTGTGATATTTAGTCGATCTTCCTAGAGTTTTTCTTAAGCTTTCTGAAGTCTTTCGAAATATGTATCGCCCTTATTTTCGAAGCAATGTGCTTTCTAAAAGTCAACCGGAAAATAGTCCAGGGAATAACAAACCTGGAATTTGGGTAGAACCACGGCTTCTGAGACGACAACACAAAAATATAACTTCAAACTGTCTAGTTTTTCATCTTAAATCCAGAGCTGAAATTAAATCACGTTTTATATTAGCTTCTAGCTTACTTTGACGTTTTGTTATGTAACGGAAAAATCGTTTATTGTGCATTCGTTTGTTTTTAATAGTAAATTGTTTAAAGTGAGTTATGTTAAAAAATTAATAAAAACTCATTAGAATCTATCATTCGTTCAGTTTTAAGGCATCTTACTCATATCAAAAATAATCTATCCATGGACAAAAGAATATTTTGTTAAATGCATTTATTTAAAAAAATTAATGAAAATCATATAGTCATAGAAATAAACATCAGTATTTTGTAATAGTGCCCGAGCATGAAAGCTATAAGGCAATAAATAAATTTTGTTGTGGGATTCCAAGCTTCGTCTATTTTATCTTTTAACCCCACGATGTTTTCGAACCTGAAATTATGATTAATTTTTTAAGTATTATATCTCCACGCATTTTCTGTGGGATTAAGGTCTTGACTACTCTTAACACCATGGTAAGTAGGACAGGATGATTAAATGGCTTGGAGCATTATCCATCAGTAATAGGGCCTTTGGTTCATTTTCTAATTATAACATTTAATGCATGGACAAAAATATGTGGTAAGTCAGTTTTGGAAAATGTGCTTAGTTATTAAGGATTTTCTTATTAAATTCTCAAATTACAAGCATTCCTTTCATAGCTCTTGGCATTTTAGAATGATGCGCAAGCATTAGTTTTAATTTAAAATCACCATTGGTGTTACTGCCCAGAAGAAGACGAAATGGTTTTTCCAACTTTCAATCCTGGTGTTCGCTTATGTTCGCATTTTGGTATTCTCTTCCAGAAAAATCCTATCTCGTTAACATTAACGACTAGTTCCAGATGATAATTAATTCCCTCTTTCAATTATGGCTTTTAAAGTTGAAGCAGTAAAAATATCTGTTGTCGCTGCTTCTACGGTGAGTAGTTGCTTCTTTTTAAAATTTATTGGAGCAATCTCTGCTAGCTGCAAAATTTTCACTCATATCCCCCCTTTGATTTTGTATATGATTAAAAAATACTTACGGCCTTTTGCATGATTATTAACTGACTTAGTGGTATGTTGCATTCGATTACATCATCAATCCAAATGCAAAGGCTATTTTCTACTTCCTCTAAAATATTGTTTCTGGATCAGGTTACCATTGTTGTAAAAGATATTACATGGTTACTGGTAACTTAATTTGATCTTCCTTTCGGCTCGCAGAGTAGAAATAGACAAATTTAAAGAGGTTCCAATGTCGATTTGACGTTCACCGTTATCCGATCGCCTCACCACATACATTGCGAGCGAAAAGCTTTTTCCCATCATTTTAGTTTTGTTATCTTTACATCCATTTATTATGAATAATCTAAAAGTCAAAGATTAATTTTCCATTGAATTTTTTACAGAATAATATCAAAATTTATAGAACATAAATTAATAATGTTGCACGCATCACTCTAAATCGTATTGATACCATGGACACTTGTTTCACTGCTAATGCACAATGCATGAAAACAAACCCAACAAACATAGATTTAAGGGAAGTAGAGGGTTACGATGAGTTGCCATTTTTTGCTGATTGGTTTGCATTTGGGATTAATCGTATTATATACGAAAATGAAATATCGATATAATTTGAATCAGCATATATTTTAAGCATTTTTTAGACTTCGTTATATTTAATTATGGATTACCGAGTTTTCTTGTACTTGAGTGTGCAGCAATATTAAGGGAGCCGCTGGCCACAATTTTTGATTTATCTTTAAAACCATCAGTATTTCCCAACTATTAAGATTAACAGAATAACACCAGTTTTCAAGAGAGGAGATCGCTCTAATATTCATAATTATAGGTCAATTACCTTATTATTGAACTTTCTCAAGATCTTTGAACATCTTCATCATTCTAAGTTTATCTAACTACCAACATGGTGTCCTTCCTGGAAGATCTGCAGATACAAACCTTATTGAAAGTACATAATATATTAGTCAATCAAATAATTGATTGTTGAGGTCGTTACTTTGTAAAACTCCATTACACTAAGGAATAAATAAAACAGTCTAAATTTCACACTATGTTATATATTAAATGCAGCTTGTTTCGTCCGTTAGAACATTATCGAGCGATAATGTTCTAACAGACAGTTACAGGTAGTATTTAATATGTAGCATAGTGAGAAATTTCTATTGATAAACGACGACAGGTTATATATACAGATTTTAGAAAAGCTTTTGACACGGTAGATCACGCTGTTGAGTGATTTAGGATTTTCTCACAATATTGTGCAATTAATAACATTATACCTTTACAAAAAATAGTGCTATGTCCATTATAATGTTTTATATTTGTTCCTTCACCGCCTCCTCGGGTTAATGTATACCTAAACCACCTTTTTGAAATTCTGGACTTCAATGTTTTGGTTTATGCACATGATATGAAAATCTACTACAATGTAGCCCCTCAGGTAGATTGCGTATTTTTACAAAAAGTCTGAATTTAATTAATGTCTAGTGTAAGTAGAACAAAATACTCTTAACCTAGGCAGGTGTGCAGTGGTGACTTACTCTAAATGTAAAAATCCTCACGTCTTTCAGTATTCTGTGGATCAGAATATTATTTCAAGACAAATATTAATGAGGGCCTTGGAAGTATGGTTTAATTCTGCTTCGTCGTTTACAGAACACAATTATTCCTTTAGAAATTCTGTCGCACAAACTTTAGACTACTTGATACGGTGTTGTAAAGCATTTAACATTCAGGAAATGTTGAAAATTTTGTATTATGCCCTTATTAACTGGAATATGCTTCTGTGATTTGGTATCTATATTACATTTCTTATCAAATAGTATTCGAAAGGATTCAGAAGAGATTTTTAAAATATTTAACTTGTATAAGTTAATGAATAACTACGTTGCCGCTCCATCATTACTTGCTCGTATTAATTTTGCAGTACCACAGCAGGGAACATGAACTACCAACAGTTTTGTCGTTCCAAGAGCGAGAACAAATATCGTCTATAAATTCCATTAGCGTTCCATGAAGGAATTTATAATGATATCTTTCACACCCCATATCAATAATTTGAACTGTTATGTATATATTATACTTAATTTTATTCGCTTTTACTATTTGTACTAGCGGAGAAATTATTATAATTTTAGTTATGTATATAAATATATACACATATTTAATTTTAATTTTGGATATTTATATTAATCTTTTTTGTATAACCACAGTATGTACTCTTTCTATATTATCCTATTAAGGAATTTTTTTTATGTTGGGCAATAAATCATATTATTATTATTAATTAGCATTAATCGAGGAAATGCTAAACGCGGTCTTACAGTACTGGTGAGTATTTCAATGTGCATTGCAAAATCTATAACAGAGACGTGTTTTTCAAATTAATCATGCTGAAGAGTCGACCAAGCATATTATTACAAATTTCACTAGATAACAAATCTCAACGTTTACCATTCCCAAAAATGATATACATTAATTCTAATAGAAAACTTAATTAATATTTATTTGAAGTCAGATAAAGTTTTATTCATAGATATACCGTACTGGCGAACAATTCAGGAAGTATGGAATTTTATGTAGTTTATCAGGCCAGGACCGATAAATTCGATTTGCTATATATTATAGGAGACAGATATATTTACTTCGTATAGTATAATAGGGACATAACTATATGAACAAAGACATTCCAGAACTACTTTATCATACATATGCTATTTTAAGTCTTAAGTATGCCCTTCCCCATTGTGTCAAGTAAAAAAAATACGAAATGATTTGAAATAATTAAAGATGAAATATGTGTTAAGAAATAAATGAATAATTTATAACCTTTTATAGACACTTAAAATTAGTAAAACTCCACAGGAGCTCCTAAGTAGCTGTAAGCTATTAAAACAAATTCGTAAAACACATTAATACTTGAATGAGCATCGATGTATTAATACATTAATGTTTTGTTAAATAATTTGTCATAAATTATGTAGAAATTTGTCACATACATTTTCCAAGTTCTAAATATATTACAACAACGAAATCTACACGTTTAAAATGCATGATATATTCGTGTGTATCTCGTACCTATATAAAATGTATGTAGTATGTACGCTTGGCATTTAATTTATATGCATGAATTTCTCAAATATGTTTCCTGGCATTGTACCGGGCCAGACCATGCACAACTTCTCCACAATTCCTATACATGACACAGTTACGAATACATACATCGTAAAACATTGTCGTAATAATCCCACATCTCATGGCCTTTTGTCACACGGAATTCAAATGAATACAAAGCGTTTTAATGCTATTTCTTATGCAACCAACACCAGGACGTTAACTGCCTCACGTGTTTGTGTCCGTCATTCTATACGTATCTAATCACAAAAGACGTTTACTTTTTCTAATCTGAAATAAATACTTGGTTTTTAAGCACTTGCATTTACAACTACAACATATACAGTCAACCATCAACGTGTTTCTGTTATTCGTCATGTCAGGGTAACCACTTGCGAAACATCCGCACTGAAAACAAGTCTGTTGGTTTGCCCCTTGAATGCCCATTAACTGTTAGCGATAATGTTGAACTTGAAACTCACCCTAAATGTCACGTACCGAAGAGAAACAACGTAACATAATAAGGGTGCTCTACAATAATACGGTTTGTCGAGAAACTGGTCTGGTGAAGCAAAGGAGACTTGCAACATCCCTTTTGATGAAGTTCTTTGTGCGCTAGGGATAATGAAACATCTGCATCTTGTACCGTGATACCTGGCTCTTATTATCTGTTCTGCAATTCAATGATGCAGGAACAAGTTAATATGATAATTTCTATTTAGCTGAGTTATATTTACGGGGTCACAATGTATTTGTGAATGAAGTATGGGTGTTTGATGTTCTTACAGTTCGTTCACTGTTTGTTTTCAATGGTATATTCGAATCTTAAATGTTTTTGTTCGATTTTGTGAGTATTTTTATGTTTCTGTTTGCTGTAGACTGTAGTTTTATATGAGATGACTAAAACATTTAAAAAACCAGTTTTATTTAGTTTCATTTCATATTCTAAATCAGCAATTGCACTTATAGAATTCTAACAAGCTTATAAAAAATGAATATGACCATAAAAATAAAGAAAATCTACCTAATTTATGTTAATATGAAAGTTTCACATTTTACTCTTGTTTCGATTTCTTAATAACAAATAATTTAGACATGATTTGATACATTTAACAAGTGGAAATCTTAATTCGAAACCAAAATACAAATTTTGGTATGATTTGATATTTTAAAAAAGAAGTAGGCTCTAACACAAATCATATAATTAATGCCAACAGTTAATGACCTTAAGAATTTCATATTCGCGTTCGTGAAGATATAAAATTCGTGCCCAAAATCGTTCGTTGAATAATCGTTTCACTCGTTCTCATGGCTAAAATGATTCAGAAATCTCTAGTAGTATGTGGGCAAGGTGAAAAGTTCTCGGCCTGACAATGAAAGACTGCGATTTAAATTTAAAAAATGATTTTATTTTTCTACATAATCTCCCTTGAGTTCAACACACTTGGTCCAGCGTTTTTCTAACATCAATATTCCTTCCCGGAGTGAGAGTCTGGAAGGCTGTCAAAATATTCTTCTACGGTCCTTTCAACTTCTTCGTTGGATGTGAATCGCTTTCCAGAAACAAATTTTTTCAAATTTGGGAATAGATGGAAGTCTGAGGGTGCCAAATCAGGAGAATAGGGAGGATGGCCGAGCAAATCGTACCCCATCACCAACGCACCCTTGTGTGCGGATGCGTTGTCCTGATGAAAAATGATTTTTTTCTTCTTCAAACCAGGCCTCTTCTCGCGAATTTTGGCATCCAGCTGGTCAAGAAAGTTAGAATAATATGCGCTAGTAATTGTTCTGACTTTTTCAAGGTAAGCAATTAACAAGATTCCTTTTGCATCCCAAAACACGCTGGCTATGACTTTTCCGGCAGATGCGTTCGACTTCGCTTTCTTTGGCGCTGAACCACCGGCTTTCACCCACTGCTTCGACTGCTGTTTCGTTTCTGGAGTGTAGTGGTGGACTCATGTCTCATCCATGGTGACAAATCGCCGCACAAAATCGGTCGGATTCTTGTTAAATTGGTCCAACGAATGCACAGAAAATCGTTTGCGCATTTGCTTTTGATCGACATTCAGCAAATGCGGCACCCATCTTGCGCAGAGCTTTCTCATCACTAATTCTTTGTGCAAAATGTTTCCGCACCCTTTCTTCCGATATCCCCACAGCTACAGCTATCTCACTCACTTTCACTCGCCTATCGTCCAACACAATTCCTGTACTTTTTCGATGATTTCTGGTGTGGTTGCGGTTTTTGGCCGTCCTTCACGTGGGTCATCGGCGAGGGACGTACGACAACGTTTAAATTCAACTGCCCACTTTTTAACGGTTGACATCGAAGAAGCAGAGTCCTCGTACACTTTTGTCAACTTCGGATGAATTTCCATAGGGGTTAAACCGTCCAAAACAAAGAATTTTATAACAGCACGATATTCAAGTTTATCCATTTAAAAAAATAACACGCACGACGTCTACTACAAAAATTCTTGCAAGCAAACTACTTGAGAGAACAAGTTGAAAGTTTTCATATGAACTAAAGACACATGCAGCCACGCAGGAAACATAAATTTCTGTTAATTGTAACGCCATCTCTGTGTCAGGCTGAGAACTTTTCACCTTTCCCACGTATACAAGTAGTATATGTACTGTTCATAGGGAGAGCCACATATAGTTAGGTGTATGATAAAAACTGCAAACTCTGTCTGTTTCTGTTTGCAAAAGCAAGGAATATCTTCCATATTCAAGATGTAAGAAATATGATATTAAAAGTTTTTTTGGATGTTTAAGGAATCATTATAAGAAAGAAGATTCCAAGAGCAAGACATTATTGTCAAAAACTATTATGTCTAATCTTAATTGCAAGATTCTTTAAAGGAAATAGTGAAACTTCTGAAATTGACATAAATGCTTAGCTTTATCGAAGGAATGAACTAAATTACTGTGTTGTAATGGCTATAATTAATCTAGTGGGATTTGAATTGGTCAAACGCCTACTAGCAACATCAGATTTAACTTTGAAAATTACAGATCTTTTTTTTCAAAATTAAAGGAATATTTGTATAAAAATGAATTTTTGAAGAAGTAAGAAATTCTGACCATAGTAAACAAGGAATTTGCTAAGATTAAACCATATCTTTTCTAGAACACTGTTGAAATGTTAGAACCTTTTCTAAGTAAGTGTTTTATATTTAATCACTAAAGGTTGATATATAACCCCTTTCCACATTAATTTTCGTAATTCTGTATACGATCCGTACCGCTGAAAGCCAAGATGCACACTGTGTGCGTCTTGGCTTTCAGTCAGTGTGCGGAATTAGTTTTTTCGTACGGGTATTTCTTGCCGTAGTTCTCCAGGTGCGACACTGCTTAATTATCTGCTGATGATGACAACTCACTTGTCGAAATACGTATACAGAGTTACGAAAATTAATGTGTAAAGTTGTTATATATCAACTTTTAGTGATTACGTTAATCAACCACAGGCTCGATCAAAATCACCTGCAAGTGTTTTATATACGAGATAAGTCCTATTGACTGAAATATAACATTCTTTTTGTAAAGTAGTATGAGGCGAAGCATAGAAACTAGTTTCAAATGGAAAACAGATAGCACTTTTTCTTAAAGTTATTTGAAGATTTGGAATACTTTACTATGCAATCAGTACGTACAAAAAAAGCTAATAATTCCCTTAGATCTTGTATTTGACTTCAGCTTTTAGGTAGCGTAAACGCTTCTCAATATTAAAAGAATCATATACTCAAATTTTCCAACAATAAACAAATTAATCTCAAAAAAGTTTTATTTTAATCGAAATTAATTCTCTTTATATAATGACTGTATATGCATTGTTTACTATTTTTTTTTCTTCACATTATTCAATTATCGAAAAAAATAGTGAGAAATAAATTCGTTTTTTCGTGTTACACGAAAAAATTCCAATAAACCTGAGTTAAACTCAAACTAAGATGTAAGGTAACATGTCAAGAGTTGCATGGTTACAGGGAAATGCGGTAATTAACGTTCTTCTAAGGGCTCCAAACTTTGTTTCTGTGTATCTAGTTTTACACGCTAAAGTGTGACTCATCGGATGATTCCCTTGCCTTGGGAAAAATATGGAAAAGGTGCAAAGCAAAATTTAAAAAACAAAAGTAAAAAATAACATATGAGAGTATCTATGGCAAAAGCAAGTTTTGAAGAAAAGGATGAATTAGTATTATCTACACTGATAAATATATATAAAGCTGTAAAGGTCAACACTTAGAAGAAGTGGATTTGATATCCGAAGCGGAGATTCGATCAGTTAGTTGATCTGGAACTTCTAAAGCTAAAGTGCAAAAGCTGGCCATAGGGACGATCAACTTTAACAAGCATATTCAAAGGAGCCAAGAGACTCCAAAGAGATCTAAGATCGTAATGGATCTGAAAAAATCGCAGTGGAATAAGCTTTATGGACACCTCAAATAATTTTAAATCCCTTACGTTTTATAATATAATTATAATGCTACTGTATATTTATATCCATAATTCTCCAATTTGATGAATCATTTATTATACTACAATATCGATGAGAAGATAATCATTTATTAAAATTAACTTTTTTGTTCAGTAAATGACATGAAAGAGATATAATATGCTAGTCTTAAATAATTAATCTGCCGTAATACGTACAGTTAAATTACATTTTTTAAGCAAACCACAGAAAAAATATACGGACCACCTTTTTGAACCACGCCATATATTTAGGAAAACTAGTGAAATGCCTGAAAGCAAAAAGGGTTAAATTAATAATTAACCAGTGGTCGCCTTTCGGCCGCAAAGCCAAATATATTCGTGCAACACACACCGTCATCGTCCCGTGTTGTTCGCCCTCGGTACTCTGCCCCAAAAACCGTGAAACTCGACCGCAAATGTGCCGCAAAATTATCAAACGAAACGTAAGGAAAACGCGCCAAATACGACTCCGAAAATGTTTGACCCCGGCCCTCGAAAAGCAAAGCGGACGAGACCCTTTCTTCTATGTACACACGCGCAGAGATAACTACATGTGTATTTGTACTACACGTGTATTTCTGCTCTTTACCTACTCTAAGCGAGTGTAATATGTTATCTGCATTTCCTGACTCTGGGAAACCGTGTGTCGTATTTGCATAAGGAGGAGGAAAAAGACGCCGTGTACCCAATTGTCGGTTTCCTGGGAGATTTGGCAAGTTTATGCTTGGGGTGAAAAAGCGTGTTATTCTCGTAAAATTGCTGGCACTACATTTGACATACGAATGTGAAAATACTTTTTTTGCTGTATGTTAGTAAACCTTTGAAAGGAATCAAAATTAAATAAATAAAAATTTTACATCTTCAATTCATACAATAAATAAGAAAATTTTTAATTTATATAAAAATATTGATAGAAACAATTTATCATTTCGTCAATTTTAAAAATAATTATGTTTGTCAGAAACTGACAAATGCTAAAACTACAAATTAAGTAGAACTTACCTTAAGTGTACATCTATTCAATATCTATTTAAGTAACGACAAATTAATATTGACCCAATCCCATATTTAATTTTTTAGCAGAGATGATTAGAATCTCCTAAAGAGTTAATTACATAAATAGTAGCTTTTCACAATATGTGTTTCTGTATAAAAAAAAGTTTCTGCTATCATGCACATACACACGACGATTGATTCAACCCTTAACTATCATCCAACAAGGAAATCAGTTAAATGAATTCTACGTTGGTATACGTGAGGAATGAAATGTATATGAAATCCATAGCAACCAAACTTGACATTTTGTTGCATACAAATTTGCAAAAACCGTATTCCTTTTTTTTTCTAATCCTAAGCAATAAATTCTTCTATTTCTGTTGAAATAAAAGAGACTTGATTGAACCACATTCGCTGAATGTTTTTCAATGAGAAAGGGATCTTGACTTTTTTTAATAGTAATTGTTGACGAAACATATACCAGGTAACAAAATGCTTTACTTAACATTAGAGAAGTGTGTTTGGAATTAGCCCATATTACTCCACGAAAACTCATTCAACTACATGTAAGGGGATCATGTTGTCTGATCTACTGCAATAATTTCAATGTCTATACTTATATTTTCAATAAACTATTTTGGTCGTACCAGGATACAGAAAGATGACTTAACTCCAACGACTGCCAATCACTTTTTCCATTGAACAAAGTTATGTATGCAGTATTTTTTAGGAGTTTAGTGAAGGCTATGAAGTTTGAAGAACAGTAAACGGTAAATACTCAATGATTATGATTAAATCGCTTCCAGAAGTACTGAATGATCTATAAATGTGCGGTTTAATATTTCATTATCATAACTATCATCTCCAGGAGGTATAATGTTAAATGGGAAGTATAGGGATATTGCTTTATGTCTGTACGGAGATTAAAGGTGGCATAAAATACAGAAACTGTTGCCGGTAAATTGGCTGCCTTCATGAAAACCATTCGTTTCAGTTATATATATATATATATATATATATATATATATATATATATACATATGTACATACATAGATAAATACAACCATTCTCAAATATATTAGACACCTTACGAATTTATGTACATACATACATATATGGTTTATATAGTTGAATTTGATGGAGCCTGTGGTTGATTGACTTGATCAATAAGGTTGATATATAACCCCTTTCCACAATTAACTATTTTTTCAGTGCACATCTTGGTTTTCAACGGTGCCGATCGCGTACGGAGTTTATATTTTTTCGTACAATTTTTTCGCCGTGTTTTACCAGGTGCGACACTTTGAAATTATCTGCTGATGATGACAACTTGGTTGTCGAAATGCGTATACAGAATTTACAAATAGTTAATTGTGGAAAGGGGTTATATATCAACCTTATTGATCATGGTTTATATAGTTTAGTCAAAAGAGAGGTGAGGAAAATAAAACTGTTGTGAAAATTATGTACAAAGTGTTATTTAGTAATATAGTACAATTTATCAATATTTTGTCGCTCCGCCCTTGGCCTTAATGACAGTTCGCACTCGTCGAGGCATACTTGCTACTAAATTGTAACACTCTGCCGGTGGTATTGCAGCCCATATTTCGCCATATTATACCTCCACTGTGTTTTCCTCGAACCAACGCATTACAGCTCCCGATTTGTGGCAGGGCGCATTATCTTGCTGAAAAATGTATTGTGGAATATCCTGGTCGAATAGTTTTAGCACAGACGGTTCTAATACTTCCTCCAACATAGCTAAATAGCATTGGCTATTCATCCGTCCATCGCAAAGGTACACTTCTCCAACACCGTATGCAGACATACAACTCCAAACCATGATACTACCACCTCCAAATTTTACTGTTGGAATGATACATTGTGGTTCATAAGCTTCCCCTTGCCTACGCCGAACGTATAGCGTCCCAGGTAGTCCCCAAAGCTGCCAGGTAAAAGAAGAAAGTTAGCACTTAGGATTAATTTTGTTTAATGTTACATGTAGACTGAATTGCATACAACGATAAGAATATTAGTCATGAAGATATACTTACATACCTCGATATTCGATTCATCAGACCAAAGAATCTTCGACCACTTCTCGATTGTCCAATTTTCATGTTGTTTGGCCCATAAATACCGCTTCTTTTTATGAGCGTCAGTTAAAAGCGGTTTACGTCGCACTTTACACCCTCGTAAACCAGCACGCTGGAGACGCCTTCTCACTGTTTGCGCAGAAACTGTTACGCGATAACGCTGTTTCAGCTCACTGGCGAGCTGTTTCGACGATTTTTTCCTATCACTGAGTGCCAGTCTTTGTAAAATTATGTCTTCTCTAATCGAGGTACAGGGTTTTCTGACACTTTTTGGTCTGTTAACAAACGAAATAGTTGTACGGACTACACATCGCGAAGATTTTTTTTGCAATTGCAGCTATTGATAACTTCTGGGAATGCAGTAGCACTATTTGGGCGCGTTCCCCTACCGACAACTCGCGTGTTTTAGGCATTTTTCTTCAACAAATAACTGACACAACGTGAAAAAATAGGATAATCTAATTGATCTCTACCACAAACTCATAAACGCACGTTGCTCACACACTGCTAGAATGACACTAAATTTCTAAAATCCACAATTTCCCCTTTCCACATATTCTTTTCAATAGGGGATTAACTAGGGTATTCAAAAACGCATTTCTGTAAATACCATTAGCTATTTTTACGGTTAATTTCCGTCAGACTTGGATAATAGCGAGAATAAGGGTTTTTACCTGGGGTGTCTAATACATCTGAGCATGGTTGTATATAGATAGATAGATAGATAGATAGATATGGGGCAAGGGTGAACACGTGAACTCAAATCGGTTTTTAGGTATCAATTATTATTTCTATTTTTTATTTTACTTTAGATTAACACCAAATACTACACCAACTCTTCATTTACCAGGTAAATTTGTAACATATTTATATAATAAATTAATAAATGTAAATGTAATAAAAATTGTTTTATATAATTTAGAATCAGATGACTTTTCTGCCACCAATAAAGCAAATATAGAACTAATCACCAATTAGATATTAGATGACATTTATAATGTTCCATCTGCATTAAAATATGCCATAGAAGCAGATATTGACTCAAGTAATATAATTGAAATAATAGTACAAGAAATCCGTGCAGCCATATTAAGAAGAAAAGTACCAAATTTACAGGTACGGTTTTTTTACGAGTAGTTTTTCAATAATTTTTTATGAGCCACAGTTTTTACAAGATTTTTTTGTTGGTCTTAGAGTATGTGAACATTTAGTAGAATTAAGGGCATCTATAATAAAATATTTTATTTGTATTTCCTTCAACTACAATAAAGTTAATAGAATTCGGCAAGGAAAAAGCTACCTGATTCAGATGAATTTCAATGTAAGCTACACACTTATTATAAAAAATTTAAAAAAGCAAAAAAAATAGTAAAAGCTGTTCTTTTATTTATTACCCACTTGTATATAAGACAATGACTCTATATTTTATATAACATTAATTTTTATTCTTTTTATAGGTATAAAAATAAAATGCAGTAGTTGATCTAGCTAAATTTAAATATCATTTTATTTTTACATTTACAATAAGAGGAATAAAAAGTAAGTAAATTCTTACAGCGAAAATTTCAAAATATTAGTTGAGGTAGGTCATGTCTATTTTAGTTCTCCCGGGAATTGTAGATGGCGCTAAACACTGATCCAATTATTTACTATTGAGTATTATACTATCTTCTTGGGAATTTGTCTCTGATCATCTCATACAGCAAAATTAAAAGTTCATTTATTGAACTATTGAAGTATCGAAATATCTATTGTATTCATCGGACTTGCCCATTTGTGATTTCTAGTCATTCTTCTCCAATTAAATTATGACATTTTTTAAAGCCTGTATTCAGAGGCTTGGTTGGATGCAAACGTGAAAATTTATAGTCACCCTCGTAATCTCCCTTAATTGTAATAACAAAGACAGGAATCATGAAGTTCAATGGCAATTATACAGCGGCATACACAAATGAAGATACAAGTTCGTCGACTATGCGCACGCTATTAAAATAGTGAATATTGTATATCTTTCGAAAGCATGTTCATATTTACATTTCCTCGTCCGACTAACATTACAGCAAAACATATAAATAGTTATATTATTTGAAAGTTAATGCTGAACTACACTTGCTACAACTAGCTGTATGTCTAGTCCAGTGTTATCTTTTTCTATTTTCTAGTAGTTCTGTTTCTGACAATTGAAAGGAATCTTAAATGTATATTTACATAATTTACAATGGTTATCTAATAGTAAGTTCACGTGCCCCCTTCTATATAAATTTGAGCAAAAGCTTAAACTATTACGTCATTTAACATCATGGTCCCAGTCTCTAGTAATATATTCCCTGCAATCAGCTTGGTTTTGCAAGTTTCTATTGTCATTAATATATATTATATATTTTCTATCAGTTTTTCTTATGAAACAATTCCTTGCCATCTCCCAAATAGGGCGGATTACCTGTATGAACGGTGTGAGATTGTGAATATCTAATTTTATCCTCATAGTACACATGAACTTACTTTAAACTTTGTTCTCTCCGTTTTGAAAGATTAGACCCTCACTTGCCACTCTGCCTAGTTGGGTTAATGACCGTTTGGTAAAATAAAAGCATGTAATTGGGAAAGGTAATGTGTATATCTTTTATTAAATAATAATTAAAATAATAATAATATAGTTGAGTTTTGAGAAGACATAATATTTAATTGTTATCTAGATTTTCTATTAACTCTTGAGTGTTATTATTTCAGCCCCTCTTTATGTTTAATAAATGCGGTAGTCTGTTAACACGCCAACGTTATCAAGCATGTCGGGCGTGCTATCCCTGGACCTCATTCGTATCACATATGTCCTTGCTCTAATTTAATCGCTCTGAGAATTCCGTATGTAAACAGATGTTTTATACTAACTCGTAAATTCAAATATAATTATATGAGATATGTAGAATCTTAGAAGTTATTTGTTTGTAAAATATAAAGTATTTTCTTCTTACATGTAAGCGTATGCAAACATTAAAGAATCAACATAATGTATATTACATTTAAAATAATATACACCGTTCACCAAAAATGTTTGAACAAAAATTCAGCAAGTGTGGTTGTTTCATAGTATGATGAAGTTATTAAACAACGAATTTTCTCAATAAATCCCTGGTAATCTAAAGTTAATTTTGGCTATGTGTGTGAAGTTAATAATGTATACGATCTCCACGCACATTTAAAAACATTTGGTACCTTAATGGCATGGAACGGATTAGCACGTCGAACATTTCTTGGGAAATCATATCTTATCCCGCCCTGACACAAATTCGTAATATCTGAAGTGGTGTTGGTGGTATGTTTCTTGCAATAACAAATCTTCCCATAATATCCCAAACCTTCTATTGAATTACCATCTGTTGAATTGCCGGCCACTACGGTTTTTCTATGTTATCTTTATTAATCCAGTTATTCGCGATGTTTCCTCGATTCTTCTTCCACTGCTTCTCATTCAGACATCTCTGGGTAGTGAGAGCTCCATTTTCTATGAAATGAGAGACGGAGTGCCGTCCAGTATTTATTCTAGCCTACATCATTACGTTACGAAGCCTTTTCGGTCAAGGTGTGGGTTATTGTGTGCGCCTCATTCATGAAATTCAGAATTTGCCTATTACGTGACTGTATTAATCACTGAATACTCGTCCTCATCCATTATGATCTCAATTAATATCTTCATTTGCCCATGTTCTACGGTCTCTTTTATGCTCTGCATTAGGGAGAATGCAAACTAAAGGTGCAAATGGTTTCTTATTGCTTGCGTTGGTAGTGCCAGCAGCAAACTTACATCAAATTTGGATTGCATTAAGACGCGATTTCTACATTCTAATTCCGACGGTTATTAATCATCTCTTGGTGTTATTGGTGTTGACTGACCCCGCCTTTGTTTTCATTTAACACTTGCGGTTTCCAAAAAGTGAGTCCAAAGTCTAGAAATTACATTTTGGCTCACTGCAAACCCTTTGTTGTGCTTTTCCACTTTCTCGTTGACTCGTTCACTATTAATTATGAACTTTTATATATTGACTGACAGAGCGCGTTGAAACGCGCTTGTATACTCTCCAGCGACTATCACTTTATTACATACGTAAAAATGTTAAGACGCGTCTGTCTTTTCGTCTTCTTGTATAGAAAGATTAAAACTAGTTTGTAGAAATATTTGTAGGTGTTACATTAACTAGCATTACTTTTTGTTATCTGTTGTATAGAATATCCGTTAATTACTTTGAGCAGTGTTATTTCTACTCGATCTCCGAACTGGTATCACGTCCTTCCTACTGTTTCTTTCATCTGCGTTTTACTCACTCTACAAAGGAGCTTCAGTTGTTCAACTAAAACTGCACAGTTTCAATACAACATACATGAACTGTGGACACTACCGCTGTAAAAGCTATAAATGAGTAATTATTGAAGCATTTTTATTATTCCGATTTATATATCCTGCCGAATATCTTTATCAACTCCGACAATCCACAGTTTTTTTGTGAATTAATATTATAATTTGGATACTAGTTTATAGCTACATTTCTAAAATCATTCCGAGTAATTTTCGTACTCATTTCTAACAATTCTGGGAAATAACATAATTTTTGTATTACGGATTAGACAACAATAGACCTGGAAAAGTCACAGTGCAATAGGTTATTTAACCGCTTCAGGAAATATAGTATTACACATTTGATAACATCAAAATTTTAGAAAGCAAAAATGATTCATAATCAAATCGTAAACTAGACAGATCAAAACCATATCCAATTTATATGCATATCTCCACTGCAAAATTGCACAAAATACTTCGTAATTAATTTATGAAAGGTACTATTACAGTTTCTCAATATAAAATATTTTATACATAACTATGTACATATATGCACATTTGCGCAAAATACCTTCTTACCCGATCGTGTTGAAATAATCTACTTTCGAACTTAAATTACACCAAACGAGTAAATATAACGATCTGTCAGAACATTTAACGTCAATATGTATTATAAATTATAAGTTTATGATAAAACACACGCAATTATCTACCTATTTTAGGTCTCCATAAATTACTATTATTTTCGTTCTAAATAGTTGGTATAATTTCCATGCAGATCTATAACAAGTCAAGCTAATGGCAGAAATTATGAATTTCTTGAAAGACAAACATATTCGAATGCACGTAAGGTTTTTAATGTTATTGAGTGCATATACACAAAATTTTGTTCGTATTTCATATATGATTTCAATATATAACATCAATTTCATGCATCCCTCCAAATAGGGCTGTGCTTGAATTAACTTTAAACCTAGATAGGTCTTTGAGGAGCTTAGAATTTAAGATTAATAGATTCTAATATCAGTTTTATTAAAATAAGAAATAACGCATGTTGAGCTACTTATGTTCTATATTAATATGCAATACACAAGCGATCGTGTGCGAATGGATTCCATTGTAGACCTAACTACCAAACTAGAACTTGAGCATGCCTATAGTAATAAGTAAAACGAAACAATTGGTCTGAATAGGTCATTAAATTATGAGCGTCAATGGAATAATAAACAAAAAAATAGAATCCATAATAATTATTCTACTGGATAAAAAATTGGGAATTTATGTTCTGTCAAAAGTGAAAATGCTAATAATAATCCGTGCCTTAACATTCTTCAACACTTTAACACTAATTACAGATGGCATTGAGAGACCAGAGATCATCTGCTCACAAATGCAGAAAGATTGCTTGAATAAATAGTATTAACATTTTACAGTTCATGATTGGAAAAAATTAATATCAAATTTACATATTTCATTAGGTAATATTTTCAATAAAATCTGTAATTTCTCTACTTTCCATGGATTATGCATAATGAATAGGTAAAAGTAGAGCTAGGTACGCAAAACATGCTCTGTCAAACAGAAAAGACCATCTGATTTATAGAAAGAAGAATGTACTTTGCAAATTGTAAAACGTTAATTTTCAATAATGTTTCGGTCTTACTGTTACAGTTGGTACTGCGTTACAGCTCATTATTCAGAACCATGTAAAAAGACATTTTGAATGGATTGTAAAAAATTGAAATTAAGTAATTTGGGCAGACATATTCAAATTTTGATATATTTGGCAGAAAAGAAAAAGCAGATTTTAAGGAGAAGAATGGGTGATGATTATAATGCCAAGAATTCCTCAATGCTACTATAGAGTCACGGAACTGCTGAATTATTACTACTAGTAAAGTTGGCATTTTTCTAACAACCATTTTTAAAAAATTCTCAATATCTGCTGGCGTCCAATTTATTCGTAATATTTTTCATACGAGGTTTGTTCAAAAGGAAAGGTGAATTTTGAATTTTCGCGCGCTGCGTACATTCGATTATCGAAATTTTTTTTTGTTATATTGGTACACATGTGTTAGTCATATGTTGGCGTTATCAGCCAATTTGGATTAGTAGTTTGTTGTTGACAACTGAAAAGCTTGGTTACGTGTTCTTCGATTTTTGACTTTTGAAAAAAATGGGTCAAAGAATATGTATTAAATTTGGCGTTAAAAATGGAATAAAGAGCTCCAAGGCACTTGAAATGTTGACTGTGGTATTCGGGGAGTCCACTTTCTCTCAAAATTCACCTTTCTTTTTGAACAAGTCCAAGTATTTGATCAAGATAACGATTTGAAACGTGTTGCACAAATGCTAAAATACCTGCTGGAACAGGAAACTAGAGACCTTTCGAAATTATTATTTGTCACCTCAAAGTCTGAAAAATAAAATAAATTTGGAATTTTTCATCTAGCCTAAAATATAAGAGATTACTCATATTTATTAATAATAATAAGGCAAGAAATTATTATACAAAACACTAATACGATTTATGTATGCACTTTTTAGATAACGTAATTTATAAAAGTAAATTTATCCAAGCATGTAGGTTATTTTCTTTAATATTAATTCTAGAATAATAAAGATATTTTAATTCATTTATTCACAGTATAGCATTTTGTTTGTCGATTAAATTATTTTAAATTACAAGTTTAAAAAATGCTGTTTTATTTATGAATACATCACATACGTTTATAAAATGTACTTTTTATAAAATGTTTCACGAATTACAAGTTAGGAGTGATGTGGCGTGTGGAATTTTGGCCGATTGCCTTCCATAACATTTTACGTCTAGAAAGATTTATAATCTGAGAAATTTCTCTTAACATGTTAATATCAACATGGCAATTAGTAGCATGCTCTAGAAATTTGTCGCACGCAATTGTTTTCAGATTTTTTTGGAGAATAATTTATTTTCACATACACGTTCTTTATAATGTTTTTCAAGAGTGCGTGCGTGGTTTTAAAATAAAAAATTGTATAAAGAAATATTTAGTCACTCAGCAATTCATTTTACTTTGTATTTTGGCCATTTATCTCATTTTTGTTTTGCACCAATTTAACAAAAGTGATAGCAAAAGAAAATTAAACTCAGATACTCTAATATTAATATCTTTTGTTTCACTTAAAATCATTTGTTATAATTTGTACACATTTTCTTAAGTACACTAATAATCGAGGATTAGAAAATAGTTTTATAATCCGAACATATTTCTACTTTTAGCTTTCTTACGTTGAGCTTTAAAATCTTGAGTACATTCAGAATAAAATATTTTAAATCTATCGGCCTTATAGACTTCCTTATTAGAATTATGAATAGTATAGGCCTAAAATTTTCTGCGGAACACCTTACTTTATTAATTTAAGGACAATATCATCTGCCATTTTATGTACCCCTTATCTTTGCTAAATTTTAATCAGTCGATTTTTTCTGATATTATATATGTAAGTCGATATTTCAATAAAGTCGAGAATTGCTAGAATTTGTTACATTAAAAAAATTTTACTGCAACAAATAGTTGCATTAATTCAAAATATAATGACAGGGTCTATTCTTATGGGAAAAAGTTTTCATGAATTGATTCATACTCTTAAAGTGTGTGTAATTATTTTACTCCAAATACAGTTACAAAAAAAGTTATAGATTTATCTTCGTCGACTGGAACTATGATATGAGTAGTGTAATCGAGATAGTTAATAGTTAGTATTATAAGAAAATCGTTGTTATTTAAACTGATATTGTTGAAATATTTCAATTACAAAGAATTATCAATTTTGGTTATTATTTTCCTGTCATTCCTTCCACTCTGGGTAGAGAATTTCGGTTTTGAGTTCACGACCGCCTTGACTATTAATATTGTTTTGTTTAGTCCCAGCTCCACTCATGCTATTGCCAAATGTGTATTTGGAGGTAATTTTGGGGTAATAATTGGTGCTTAACTACTCTATTCATAATGCATCTATCTTGCTACTAACCCAGAGTCTTTTAAGACCTGTTACGGATTCCTATTAAGATTATAATATGTTACAGCTGTATCCTGTTTAATACAAAAACGTTTTTCTTGAAGTTTTTTTTTGAGAATATCGCAAAAGTTTTTTGAACTACTTTGCTGTGTAAATTGAGCTTTTGAAAAATTTTTTATTTAAATATCTTTCCAGAATTTATACCAAATTTAAAGCAGAAATTTTATGATTTTCTCTAACTTTTTAAACTTTCAAATCCAGCGTCTATTATGTTCAGTAACAATTCTTGCTAGGACTTTCAAATTATTTTCTTATTAGGTGCGCAACTAAGTTCTCGCTGTTTTTCAAGAGATGGCTCCAGTAGTAAGTGCTGGTCGATTATGGCATAACCAAAACGTCATGAACCAAGCTTAGACATGTGGTAAACAAACCGCTTTGACACATTAGTGATTTTATTTTTGCGTCATATACTTTTGGTTGTGTGAAAATGTCTGATTTTGTGCCAAATAATCGCCATTTGCTGGAAGTGTTGCTTTTCTTCTTTCATTCGAAGAAAACGGCGGCTGAAGCGCATCGAGAACTCAAAAAAGTTTACGGAGATGCTACTCTAAGTGAAACAACGTGCCGTGATTGGTTCCGTCGCTTCAAAGACGGTGATTTCAATGTTGACGACCATTCGCGTGAAGGAAGACCAAAAACCTTCGAAGACGCTAAATTGGAGGCATTGCTCGATAAGGATCTGTGCCAAATGCAAAAAGAGCTTGCTTTAGCATTAGGAGTTACCCGCCAAGCCATTTTCCAGTGATTGCATGCGTTGGGAATGATTCAAAAACAAGGAACTTGGGTTCCTTATGATTTGAAGCCAAGAGACGTTGAGCGTCGTTTTTTCGCCTGTGAACAACTGCTCCAGCGGTAAAAAAGGAAGGGTTTTCTTCATCGCATCGTTACGGAGGATGTAAAATGGATTCATTACAGCAATCCAAAGAGAACAAAATCATGGGAACTGCCTGGTCATGCTTCTACGTCGTCGGTTCGGCCGAATATTCACGCTGCGAAGGTTTTGCTGTGTATTTGGTGGGACCAGGGCGGTGTTATTTATTATGAGCTGTTGAAACCGAACGAAACCATCACTGGGGAACGGTAGCGAACTCAATTGATGCGATTGAGCCGAGCACTGCGCGAAGAGCGGCCACAATACGAGCAGAGGCACGAAAAAGTGATTCTACAGCATGACAACGCTCGGCCTCACGTTACCAAATCCGTTAAAACCTACTTTGAAACGCTCAAATGGGAGGTCCTACCCCACCCGCCATATTCCCCAGATCTTGCGCCGTCCGATTATTAATTGTTCCGTTCGATGGCACATGGTCTGGCTAATCAGCAGTTCCGCTCATATAAAGACATCTCAAAATGGCTTGATTCGTGGATAGCCTTAAAAGACGAACACTTCTACCGTGACGGTATTCGAGCTCTGTCAGAAAGATGGGAAAAAGTTGTCGCTAGCGATGGGCAATATTTTGAATGATTCATTTGTAAACATTTTTTCACAATAAAGTTGCATTTTCATCATAAAAACAGCGAGAACTTAGTTGCGCACCTAATATTTTAATAGGCAACTATAACACTTAGGACTATTGTATAACTGCTATTCTTTTCCTATTCGACTTTAATATTCAAGTGAAGAATTTTTCATGTTCACTTTTTATATGTGTATTTGATCTTTTTTCTGAAATAATATTAATCATTTGAGAATAGATTATTATTTATGACGAATACCATTAATCTTTTGAGATTATTTACTTAAAAGGTCTAGACATGAGTGAATAACAAGAAGTTACTCTTTTCTTTTTGTGAATTAACGTATTATGCCTTTTTATATTACGTATCTACTGAATGCACTAGGTATCAGTTGCAGATCTCTTTTATTTTATACATCAAAAATTGAGAAAAAAAGACGTTAACTCAGTGTTTCTAAAAATATTACAAGAAATAGTTTCATTCATTACTGGTTTTTATTAAGGTTGTTTCTTTAAAATCTTATTACTTAGCGTATGCTATTTATCTAAAAAGAAGAGTTCCAATTTTAAAAACATCGAGTATACGCGTGTACACGATTTCTTCAAAACACTATTTAACTGAAAGATGATAGGCTTGTAATAACGAACAAAAGACGACTGATACGACATCTATTCACCACTTCAAAATTAAATATACGTCAAGCAAAAAAGTGTACGCATCGTGATCTTGCCTTTAGAGAAGCACAACGAAGCGCGTTGTCCTTGCGGGAGGGTGCGGAATCGCATAAAAGAACCGAGATGAGGGTGCTGCCTGTTATCGAACGGAGAACGTCGAAAGAAGAAAGGCAATCACTCAAGGGCGGCGAATCATATATCTATATATGAATACGGTCGTAGTATTTGTTGAGGCCGCGGTGTGACGATGCAGGATATTTTCTTTAAGCCCGTTGACCCAGATTTAATGGACGCGCGGGATACAGTGCTCTTTTTCTCCTTTTTTTTTTTCGTCGGGGTCGTTAAGTCTTAATAGTAATATGGCTCTAGAAACATCTCACAACAATCTATGCGTGTGTATAAACCTGGTTCGACTTTTATTTGCCCCGTTGTTTGATTTATATCGTAACACATAAAACAGAAAACCGTATATACACGTATTTTGCCGCGCCTGAACTCGAGAGAAACAGGGGAAATAATAAAAAAGAAATATAATGATGGATTTTTAGTACGTTTCAACTAAACATAAAGATATTGGAATAACTGAAATATTCATGAGTTAAATCGACGTCTATTTTTATCGTACCTTTGATGTTTTAGACCTGAATATTTAAGCTGTGTGCGTGTGTGTTCGTGTGGTTATTGCAAATATTAGTTTATTTGAACACAATGAACCGCAGCGGAAATTATATATATATTTTTGTGTTTCGTAATTTATTAAGGCACTTCGAATAGTGGTTAGAGTAATAGCAGTTGTACAAGAAACTTTATTGTTTACGTTCTGTTCAATTATTAGCGATGACATGACGTCTTTATGTGGTGTAATAAAAAAAATTTATACATAGAAAATCGTCAATATAAAATTGTGTAGATAAATATTTACATATTTAAAAAATTATATTTCGACAAGATTTCAAGGTTTTTATTCCGCTAAGATTAAACCAAAAGGCTGGGTAGAGTTTCATATCAAAATCCTTTTTAGGACCTTATATCATTTAACTTGTGTCTACTAGAAACTTTCGAGGTTAGCTAGATGTCAATACTCCCTCTCAAATTTTGACATGAATATTATCTTTAGAATCTTTGAAGAAATTAGTTTTTTTTTGTCAGAATATAAAATTTTAAATTTAATTTTTGTAATACGTAAAACAGTAGTTTTGAACTGATAGAAGACAAATTTTACTACTTTTTATAGCAAAATCATTAGAACTTTAGAGTTAATCAATTTAGACCTTCAGGTTTCTCAGATTTAATATTTTCGGAAGTGATCACAGAAATTGATGGTATTGATCTTTAACGACTGATCCTCCACTCTGGCATACCTCAATCCAGTTTTTAATGGTGGCGTGTAAAAAACAGTGATCACCTAAATTGTCCGTCATATCAGAAAAAAATTCTTTGCACGATAACAATAACACTGAAAATTGAAAAAGGTCCAGTATAGTGTAGGTCTAAATTTATAAAACATATGGACGTAGGATTAAGGAAAATTAATAGATTGTTATATGCATGTTCTTTAATAATTTTTGAAAAATACCAGTTTTGGTGAAAATACTTCTTCGAAAAAAATGAGTTTTTTGTCAAAATATAAAGCCTGTCAAGCTTTTAACTTTCGTAATATGTGAAGCAGTAGTTCTGAACTGACAGACTAAATTTACTACTTTTTATAATAAAATCATTTAAACTTTAAAGATAATCCATTTAAACACTGAATAGTTTACATTTTGGTATATTATTTTAAGTTTCTTGTTTCCTCAGTAATAAGTCAAAAGACTCCGTGGGATATTGTTAATTTCCAATAACTTTTGAAAAATAACAATTTTTGCGAGTTGATGTTCAAGAACTTTTCAGAAATACAAATTTCGCTGTGAAAAATTGAGACATTCATCAAAATGAAAACTTTTGAATTTAGCGAAATACAGTACTTCTAAACTAGTACAACAAATTCACTACTTTTTATTGAAAAATCGAGAAATAATTAGTTTACAGGTTTAGAATTTCTAACTTGACATGATTTTCGAGTTATCTATTCTCTCATAATCAAAATAAAGAAACTACATAAATTTTAACATAAAAATCGTGTCTGTATGACTTTCGAAAACGTTAAGAACATTTGTTAATATACATTAATTTTTCAAAAATATTAATTTTTGCAAGTATACCACTTGGACAAAAAATGGAAACTCATCAAATACAAACTTACTATTTCTTATAGCAAAATCACTCAAACTTTAGCCATTTACACATTCAAATGTTCACTTTTTGACATGGTTTTTCAGGTTTCTATTCTCTCAAGGTTAAGACAAAAGAGGAGGATAAATTTTGGCATCAATATCGTTTTTAGGACTTTCGAAAATGTCAACACACGAAAATTACCAGTAATTTATTTATATATTAAAGAGTTCATAATATGATGAAAAGAATAATAACATGAGAAGAATCTCACCTAAAATACCAAAAGCATGAAGTGACTCATACTGATAAGCTGTAAAGATCGATTTTACCAAATAGTTTTTTAATTTATTTTTAAATTGTGAGAGCATTTTAAACCAAAATATTAATCATAAAGAAAAATGCATTCCATATATTAATAAAATGTTTAATAATCACGTCGATCAGTTCCGTAAAGGTATTTTTTAATAACGGATACCTTAGGGTCCCCGTACTCTCACCCGTGTTATCAGTTTTTCATTTGCTCCCCAGACGACGGAATCAATTTTTCTTATCCAACGTTTCCAGGCAGGAAATTACCGCGTCGGAGAGATACGGAATAGATTTTTTCTTGTTGGGGATCACCATAATAAAAATGATAAATAAATATTGACTGAGTTAGGTTTTGTTCGCGCTCGCGATTTTTCAACGTACTGTAAACGCCGACTGTCTTCCACACGTTGCGGCAATATTCGTTTATCTATATATTTCTCTTTCATCTCTTGTCGGACTGATTCTGTCTTCATATTTTTCTGGGTTCGGGAAGGAATAACCGGAAATAACGCGTTTGTAAAATAATGTTTTCCTTTGAGAAGAATCATGTTGTTAAAATATAATCGTAAGAGGTAAATCGTCTTAAAGGAAAGTATTTTGTGGTCGTCATTGTCGTATTTTATTTGCTGCCTTTGAACAAAAATAATCGAAAATTTAAAACATAAAATATTACTTTAGAGTTGAATTAATTTAGAATATTTTCTCTCGTTAATATATTCTTTTCTTTTTAGTGTGTTGGTCGTTTTATTTTAACTATAAATTTTATTCACGGGGATTCTCTCATGTCAAGTTATTAATTTTTTATCATTTATTTTATTACATTTTTTTCCTTTTTAGTTCTGTAAAATTTACAATCATCCAAAGATTTTTAAAATCAACAAACTCATACCATGTTTTTTGCATGTTTGCTTGCATGTAGTATGTAATAATAATTACGTCCGTATCGTCAGCCTTTATCTTCTCGATAAGTATCACCCTGTACATTTTCAATCGTTTCAATTACTTGTTATATTGTTAAAAAATTCCCTTTAAGAAAAACTTAATTTGGTTGTGAGGGCATTTATACTTTTACATTATTTTAATCATCAGATGTGTAGACATTCTAATTGCACTAATGTTGTTCACAATAGGTTGCAAGACTTCTTTTAAAAGGATCACATGTAATTGTCTATACAGACGACATACATTATTAACTCATAATTACATCAAATATATCGTAATTGATACCAAAAATAGATTTTTTAATTGCATATTTTAACCATGTTCTACCATCTTGTACAGATTAACGAACAACCTCCATAAGCATATATGTAATAGCCAATAATTAACTGTTTTTTATTTGAACCGGAAAACCATTACAAAAGCATAGAGATACGAGACAAAACAAAAATCCGAATAACATAATTGCATACTTACAATTAGTCACGCATTTCTTAAGGTATTTAGAGAATTGATGTGTGTGTTCTTCACGATTATTGATATCTGTCTGCATTTTCTTTTCATTTTTACATACGATTTTAATTAAAGGATACATAAACTAGCGGCAATAATTAGAGATTGACAATAATAACGTCTTTGTGTAAGTATTTGTTCCGTTTTACATGATTTAACCCAGAACCGGAGTCTATAATTAATACCTAATTAGGCGAAATAGATACGCATGCATAGATCTGGATAATGTGAATAATGCAGTGTTAATGTGGATATATTGATGGAATTGTTAGATATCATAGAATAACGCGTATATAATAATATCATTAATTAAATAAATATCTCTATCTGTATCATATACATATATATCTCCAGCGCATTACCGTGCCCACTATTGCAGAAATATAATATTACGGCGACTCTCCTGGTAATAAACGCCATCTTTGGGAATTCTTCAAATTTAATATTCATAGATAACTACATTTTTTTTATAATATGTTAGATTGGGGAAAATCCTGTAATATAAAGCACTAGTAATGTAAATTACATTACTAATTTTACTACATTTTATGTACAAGTACGCCGCAATTAAGATATAATTTAATCATTAAAAGTAAAGGCAGAAGAAATATTTTTTAAATATACATAGAAGCAGAGTAAGATTGGAATTTCGACGAAGTAGGCTATTTTAACTACTATATTATTTTCCAAGTAAATATTTCATTGACTCGGAAAAGTATAAAAAATAATATTAAAAACGAATTATAAGGTCTTTACGAGGTCTGCTCAGAAAATAACCGAATTTAATTTTTTTCATTTTTTCTTAATCTTAGTACTTCCCTCTCCCATTCGCAAATTTTTCACAGCGATGTTTCTACTTCGTGAAGCAGTCCTGGAAAGCTTCTTTTAAAATGCCCTTCAATCACAGGCATTGATGGACAAATTTGTTATATTAATATCATTAGTGGACTCAGAAAAGCGCCTTTTCAGCACTGCTTTCAATTTGGCGAATAAAGAGAAATTGCAGAGAGCAGGGTTTGGCGAATAGTAAGGTTGATAGATGGCAGCGAACCGTTTTTTGGTACAAAGCTGACGAATTGACTAGCACAGTAGTGACCAGGTGCACTATCAAGTTTTTGAATTATCTCTGCACAACTCTAGCCTCTTTATGCGATTTTTCTAACATAACAGTTGTAAAACGCCTTGATAAGGCTTACCATTGACTATTTGACCTTGAAATAAAATTCTGAATGCACATTTATATTAAAATGAAAAATCTAGTGAGCATCACTTGGAAGACGTCGACTGTTTCCGACCATCCTTCGTCTTAATACTAGCATGGACGTCAACACTATAAATACCGTCAAACGGTCTAAATAAAGCAGTCGTCACAACAAATCTAATAAATGTAGCGATCTGAAATGTTGCAGTTAACGTTGTTAGAGAGGCAACTTAACTGTGCACCACAAAAACAGTCTTATTAGGTTATGTAACCGTAGAGGTACTTTTACACATCCAGTTCTTAATCCGTATTTTTCATTTGCTTAATTACGGAAATATATATACGCTTTTTTTTTAAATAGTTTCTATGGCAGAAATGGTTTTCATGAGATTGTGACAATAGTGATAATGGACAATTTTATTGTCAGTGCAATTAGAATTTCCAGTTCATACAATTCTTCATAATATATAAAAACTAATTAAAAAATATGTAGTTTCTGTGAAAAATGCATCTTTGGAAATGAAATTCTGAATTCCCATGAAAACAAGTTGGATGTCAGCAGGTATGTTGTGACGTACTAGTTTTTTAACGCGTCGTACAGTTTTAAATTATAAACACTATATAATAGTCGATTTCGTTGACTATTTCTTGAGAAAAGCATTTTTTCTGAACTTAAATTAGTAGAAGATAGGGACGAGACGGACCTTCTACAAACGCACTTGGAAACTTAATATAATGTAACTAAATACTTTCACCACTTATTACGTTTTAAATAGGTATGTATCTAGATGAAATTCATTTAAGAAAAATATATTTAATTAAAATATAAATTAACAATTATTGTTTATTGTACAGGCTAGTACCTGCATAGATATAAATTTTAAAAAAAGTGATAAAATTTCTGTCAATTAAAACGATATTTCATGTAATAATTGTATAAATAATATGTATCGAGTTACTAATACGGATTAGTCGTCCAGTCAACAACAGACGCACACATAATACCGAACAAACACTTTATCGAAAGCAGTTCTGGACTCGAATTCGACAAACAAAAGCTTCAAATTAATGCGACTGCCGGTAAACAGAATCGCTTCATTAATGCGAGTCCGTCTGTTTGAGCAGAATACGCGCGAGCGTGCCCCTGGTATTTGAATTGCGAACACTCTCAGTTCTCTGTGTACATGCATGTATCTAGTATCTGGAAAGCGAATCTCGTAGGGGCGCCGGTTGCGCGGCGAAGCGATTCCGAACGCGGCCACTAATTCGATTAATCGACGGTGTTCGCTTTTAGTTCAGGCAAACCAATGGGTGAGTTTCATCGATAGGATAAATTTTGTTGTGATAGGATACGATTGGAGTTAAATGAGATTAATCGTGTAGTATTATAATCGAAATTGATATTCATCATTTATAATGAAATTATTTTATTATTTACCTACAGTAGAGCGTAATATAAGATCACATACTTTGCTAAATTGGTACACTAATGGATGAAAGAGTTGTATTAAGCTTAAACAATCTTGCTTGAACTTTATTAGTTTTTGTTGTGTACAGATAACATTAATTATGTTATTTTAAATCCAAACAGGTTTGCTTTTTAAATAACAACATTTTGTTGTGACATGCTCTTCAAGCTTCTAGTCAAAAAACACAAAAACTTAAATCAAAAATTAAATTGAAAAATCACTATCATTATAATTCAAAGTAAGGTTAAATCTTGATTTCTCATTTGTTCTCTAATAAACCAAAAGATAACATTAAATACATCAGTTGTTTGGTACACATATGGTTATCATCCGCCCAATAATGCACGCCCACAACTTTATGTTTAATTTAAAAGTTCAAAATAAGATTCTATTTAAATGTGATACTGAATAGACCTAAAATATTTTAAGGTGCATGGCCATCATCGACGTACTTAGCTGGCCCAAACAAGAAATAAATTTAGAATTTAAAACTTAAATGAAATGAAATTAATTAAAGTATTTTAAAACTAAACTGAAATATAATTGAATTAATTAAATAAGAGAACAACTATTTACAAATTTTGATAAGTCTGATTGCTTTGAAGCGCGGATGAATTTTCTCTTGGTCGACCATGTCCCCGCCCTATATATGTGCCGCATCTTTCTGGAATGTGCACATAACCAAAGCCAAAAGACTAGCCATGTATTGTTTTTTTTTGTTGTACTTCATTTGTTTGGTACACATATATGGCTATCATCCGCCTGATACTGTACGTCCACAACTTGATGCTTAATTACGAAAGTAAAAATAAGTTTCTATTTAAACGTGATGCTGAATAGACATAAAACATTTCAAGCTGCATAGCCATCATCGACGTACTTAGCTTGGTGTTTTGATCTGTACATCTTTAATTAAAATTATGGAATCTGTTTCAGTAAAACCAAAACAAGAAATCAATTTAGAATTTAAAATTCAAATGAAATTAAATTAATGAAAATGTTTTTTTAAAACGCTATCAGTACTTGAAACGAAGCACAGGAGCCTAGGACATTTTACTAAGAAATAATAGAATTAATTAAACAAGAAAACAATTATTTACAAATTTTGGTACATGTGACTTGCTTTGAAGCGCAGACGAATTATCTCTTGGTCGACCCTCTCTGTGTCTCCCGTGCCACATCTTTCTGGAGTAGGTGCACACAATCAAAGCCAAAAGACTAGCGGTGTACTGTTTTTCAATGACCACGTCATTGGTTCAATAATTTTGCTTCCGTTTTTAAAATATCTCAAATTAATTTTTTTTAGTTGCACCCATTTATTGAGAATTAAAATTCCAAAAAAACGAAGATTTAAAAAAATTGCTAAACAATGGTTTGGTAAGAATAATATTGAGAGTTTCAAGAGGGCAATAACCCAAAATTTGACAAGGTTGGGTTAGAAAATCATAATAAGTTGACTGACTTCTTCACTAGATGCTAACTCACCATAAAATATGCGGTTACTGATGAAGGTATTATTAAGCAAAAAAACGTAGTTGTACACTAAAGCAATTGTGCTGAGAAATTCGTAAAGTATGGCAATATTTATCGAGGTAATAGGAGTTGAACTAAATATTGGATAAACAAATTTTAGTTTCTATTTAGTTTTAAAATTTATAGCATTATTTTGTTTTGTTGTGTAACTAATTGTAGATAATGTATTGATATATACAAAAGTGTGGAATATTTATGCTGTTGAGGTAAATTATTGATTAAACAGTTGTAAATAATAATTGTAAAATCTTCGTTGTATGTCAATTCAAATTAATTTAATAACTCGTGGAACGCAAAAGCTTCTGTTGTATGCGATCACTTTTTCGAGTGAGCGAGCCAATTTCGGAGACTTTTTTGATCTTGAATTAGCTAGGGTGTTGTCTCTTACATTTTACGTTTTTTTCGGACAGTGTCGAAACTTAGAAGTGTGAGACTTGTCTCACTTTGGTTTATTATTATATTATTTTGATGAAAATTATAACGGTGTGAATATAAAAAAATTATTGACTTCAGTAATACTATTTTAGGGGTGGATAAACAAATGTATTCAATGTAAAATTAGTGCTTTCTATTTTAATTACATTCTATGCCTAAGTCTTATAAAGCCTAGAAACTGCAATAATAATTTAGATTCTCCTTCTCCATATTAATGACGAGCGGTTACCTTTGTCTGCGCACCAGGTTCATAATAAGTAGATACCAAATATTTACAAGGTTGATCGCTATACTCAGTTATGTATATGTTTGTTGATACATACCTACACACTTAAAACATCGGAACCTATCCTGTCGCCGATAAAAATTGACCTCTCTATTTATGTGTAAAAGTACAAAAGTATTTTTTTTTACAAAACGAGTAAAACGACTTCTCAGAAAAAAATTAGGTTTAGAGTCATTTTCCTAATAACCCCAACCAGTAACCTATTGCTGGTTGAGGTAAAGATATGAAAAAAAATCACCAACACTCTTTTAATATCTTGGGTGTTTTCTGTCCATAAAATGTATTCCGATAAGCTCAAACTATAAGACAAATTACAATTTAATTTTGTTTAAAAAAGTATCGTGGATATACGCCATTACTTATACAGTCATTAAGTCAACTTATAATAAAATGTTTGTATAGTCCTTTCAATTACTACGGCTCTCTCCACTCCAGACGATTTAAATTTAACAACCGACCATCAATAATCTCCATCCGACGTTATGAAATTTAACTTTCGCATAATATTCTAGGGATTCAGCATAAATGTGTATACATCTCGATATGCTCGATATATACGGGCTAACTTTGCTATACCGGTAACACTACAAGATGCAGGGTGAATTGAAAAGTCGAAGAGGAAATAGCTTTAGGAATCGCAACTCGAACCGCCGTCCAAATTACCCTCATTCACTCCATATTTGCATAGAAAATTTCACCCCGTTTTCCATAAGCCGTAAATGTTTACTGCCGGCTACACTACCAAGGAGAGTTCATTATTTCTTGATGTCGACGGAATGATTCTATTTATCCTGCCGCGCCGTTATCGCGGCGGCGTTTACAGAGATGGACTTCTTCATGTCTCTACCGACATTAAGTTTTAAGTAAACAATGTTGGCGTAACTTTGAAAATTACATTTTTTTCTCCTACGAGCAGTCGATAATCTGACTGTCCTTGACAAGAACTTTATCTATTTTCTCTATGTAAACTTATTGAATGAGAGCGCGGGATTGCTACAGATGGCGCAATAAAAGTTGAATGTTTACGTCTGGATGCGGCAGGAACAGCGGCATTTCGACATTGAGTGGATGCAAAAGTTTAGAACATTGTTGCAAATTTTGAATTTTTATTACGATTTTATGTTCGAGTGTTAGAGAAAATGAGACGATCCAGTTTTCGTGTTTCTTATTTTTACGACGATCTCAATACCGTTAAATGATAAAATTTTATTGTACTCTAAGCTAAACGTTTTCCAATTGAATTGTGAAAGTGCCCTTTGTTTCAACAAATTAGAATTTTTTCTATTTTTTATTTGTAATTAAAGTTTGTCGAGATTATCAAGTAAACTTAAATAAGCTTAATAACCGCTCTCCAGCAAATACTAATGCAAAAATGAAATTTCATTATTATATATTTTTGATTCATATAGAATACCAGACATAAAAGATAATCGATGTTATATTGAGTAATACTACTTACCCAATGTGTAAAGAAAATAGGAAATACTATTTTTGAGGACAATTACGTATCAGTTGATGTATTAGTATTGTTCTTTCAATCATTTCTAGAATCTAAATAAGAAGAACTCTTTCCATAAGCTGACAGAAACTCAGAAACAAAGCACAGCTAAAAAAGATAGAAGTAACATTATACGAAACGTGTTTTTTAAGTAAGGGCCATTTGAAAATAAAAACCAAACGAAAGAAAATTTTCAAAAACTAAATTTATTTTCAGATTCTGAATACATTTCTCTATTTTTCAACATAGCTGCGAAGTTTGTTTAAACACTTATCAAACCTTACAACTTGATTTTGAATACACTCTTCATAGAAACTTGCCGCCTGCACCGATAACTAAGAGGTCACGGCCGTCTTCACGTCTTCGTCATAGTTGTAGTGGTTGCCGCCGAAATGATGTTTGAGATAGCGAAAAAGATTGTAATCGCTCGGCGCAAGATCGGGGCTGTAGGAGGCGGGGTCCAACACTTCCCAGCCAAAAGAGTCCAATAAAGCTCGGATCTGAGCTGCGGTGTGAGGCCTTACATTGTCATGGTGTAGCAAAATTCCCGCTGTCAGCATGCCGTCTCTTTTGAGTCGCTGTGCGTAGCTTTTGCAGAGTTTGGCCGTAGGCTACCGCGTTTATGGTGGGGCGGGCGATTCGATAATGTTGAACATTTTAAAGACCGTCCAGGTTACCCACACAGCTGCAACTGAGCACAGTTGTTTCTAAGGAATGCCTTGACCCAACTCGTTGCGACATGCGCACCACCTATTAGTGTATACGATAAGTCGTTACTTAAAAAACACGCCAGTTCAAGTAATCTATATGCCAGAAATTTGGAGTAATTAGTACGAGATGCAGCATGAAAACAAGAATTAGAACTATAAATACTGTTAAGAAGATTCTTGACGAAAACTAGATGATATAATGACGATCAATAAACAAAAGAACTTTGCAAAATTGTTCATAAATATGTTAGAGATTGCATAAAAGAAACCAAAAGAAAGTCCAAGGAGTCAAGAAACACCGAAAGATGACATCTGATGACATTTTCTAGATATCTACAACAAAGACCATCGAATAATTTTGGAAAGAGCTTGCAAATTTTGTTTAAAAGACATCGACCTGGAAGAATTCGCATTACGGATAAACCAGTCAGCTCACCAAGCCTTCAAAGATTTCTTCGATGCAATCCATCAACCTGTTTCAATACTAGTTTAAGTCGATTTGGTTCCACAGTTCATTGGTATAGTTTTGTATTATGAAGGTGCCTTTTACACTAAACTTACAGTTTAATAATTTTTTTCAGTATGAAAACTGATTATGTCTAGCTTTTAAGTGTTTTATATAATGTTTTAATACCAAACATTTTGCGTTTTGTTCGTAATAGAACTATCTGTAAGAAGTAATATTATTGTTAAAAATGTTATTTTATTTTAAGGATACTAACTGCTTTGTATTCTTGGGAAAAGCCATTGAAAAACAATCGGTTTCAAAGTTTTTTCAATTTAGTTAACCAGTTTGTATTTTTGCCTATTTAAGGGTTAAATTACAATTCGAAATGAAATATAGTTAATATAAGGATTATATATAATAAATCGAAGCGGAACTTTAATACAATTTTTTTTATTCGGTTTACATTATTTATTAATATTTACAAGCGCTAAACTATTATATTTGAGAAGCCATCGAAACGATTTTTTTAAAAACGAGTGAGTACGTTGATTTTGTATTTTGCGATACTTCATAACAAAAACATTTTATATGTACTCTAGATCTTCTTTTTTAAAAATAAATTAATTTTATTTAATCGCGGTTTTTAAATAAAGTTTTTTATCCATCTGTATGTCTAATTACCGTTATTCTGTTCTCGCATTACAGTCCCAGCAATACGGCACTGAGTTCGCTAGATCAAGTGAGAGAGTACCTGTTGACCCCGGGCACGTGCAAGTGCGGTCTGGAATGCCCTCTAAAGTGCGACAAAGTCTTTAACTTCGACCCCAAGGTAAGTCACTTTTCTACATCTTCCAGATACCGCGTCATTTAAACTAGTCGCCGTAGTATTCGCGTAATGCAACGCTCTCGTCTACGACGACCAGAATTCTAAATTCTTCCGGATTAGTCGTCGTGAGTTACTTTCCTCGTCGCACGGCTGAACTGTGGATAAATTAAATTAGCCTTTCGTAGTCGAGGTGAGTGGCACCCAAAGTCGTGTTTAAGTGTAATTTACAAGGGTGGTTTATATGAAATGACTAATGTTTGCGATAATGAAACAAATGGAAAATCCTCTTTCCGTTATTTCTGTTAGATTACTTCTAGCACATTTGCCTGTCAAAGTAATAAATGTATTTTTATAATGCAATTAGGTGAAAAATAATAATATGAAAACATTATAGATTTTTTGGATCTGCATTAAGAATTTTCAATTTATTCTTATATTACATTCCTTTAAAGCTCCATGAAATTTTTTTCGACACACTGTAAATCTTTTATTGTCCATTTTCATATGTACAGTCAAACAAAATGAAATTCGAACACTTGTATTTTGAAAATTTATTTTCTTCTGTATAGAATAAAATCTTTTTTGTAATGTCAATTGTTCAAAAAAACTTATTTCATTTTAAAATTGTTGATAAAAATATTTTAGACCTCAAAATGAAATTCGTACATTGGTTTTGTTTTAATATAAAATATTACTTTAAATTGTTTGTCATTTGTTAAATGTTAGACGTTAATGAAGAGAAACCAGTGTCGACGAAAGAGAAAAATTAATAGTTCCCTACTATTACGAACGTGAAATCTTATTCGACAATGGAAAGCATCATTGATGGCTATGAAAATGAGTAATAATTTAAAGGAAGTAGGAGAAAATTCAAAAATCTTTGCTCTAAAATCGGCAAAATTTGTAGAAATAAGCTTTTTTCGCGTAAGCATGACGTATATTGCAGAGTAGCTCGAAAAAACTTTGGATTAGTAAGATTAATAAAGAAAACATAAAAATTTTTGAGATAAATCGTTGTCCCTTCAAGTAGATGTAAGAAAACGAATTTATTTTTATCCAAAAACGTGTCAGTTTTCATCATCTTCACCTTCAAAGATCATCTCGTTTATTTTCAGTATACTTTTGACACCGATTTAATGAAGACTTACTCTTTCGTGTTCCTT
This sequence comes from Dermolepida albohirtum, assembly GCA_031893035.1. Lineage (NCBI taxonomy): Eukaryota > Metazoa > Arthropoda > Insecta > Coleoptera > Scarabaeidae > Dermolepida > Dermolepida albohirtum. The sequence goes on along the minus strand of JAVIWB010004424.1, from coordinate 258,206 downwards.
AATTTTCATTTTCAACTCTGTTTAACAGCTTCAACAACTGTTTAATTTAACACCAAAAATAGATGGTCCCCGGAGTACACTAGGAAAGAGCTAAAAAGTATTAAAATTAACTCCAGATTTTTATGTGCGTATGATTAAAATAAAATATACTCCAAAACTTGTTGCTATAAAATAGGCAAGAAATGTATACATGCTTGATTGAGACTTCCAATCCTCAAAAAGTTCTAATTCATTTGCGATAGCACAGCTACATACCAGAATGAGTCAAAAAAGGTTGGATCGTCAAGGTTAACAAAGAAAATTGTTCACGATATAATGAAGAACATACAGAAAAAGACTGAGTTATGGTAAAAAATGACTTTACGGATGAAAGTAAAAGAATTTGGAGAAGACCTAATGAATTATTAGAGAAGAGAAACTTGCTGCCCATGCTAAAACACGAAGTTCTCTTATAGTTTTTGGATATATCTTTGCCAAAAGTCAAGGAAACCCACTAATTACTATCTAGATACTACTATATATTTAGATACTTAAACCAAAATTTAAAACATGGGGTAATAGCTTAAAATAAAGAGGTCATTTTAAATTCTGATAGGACAGCAGTTTAATTATCCACACCCAATTGAAACATCTGCTTATAATCCAAATGTTAATGTTATTAAGAATCTTTAGAGCCAGTTAGAAATACGATAAGACGTCTTGAAATCTTTAATAATGATGAACTTAAAGTTGTATTCACGGAAGAATAATCAGACATGTCAGCAATTAATTCTGATAAAGTAATCGCTAAAACAAATCGATACCAGATACGTTAAAGAATGAGACCGGAATAAAAGACTTTAAACAAAATATTAAATATAAAACTAAAATTTTGAAGACATGGGAGTTTGATTTTGTTTTTGTTCTTTGAATTGTGTCAAGTGATTCAATAAATTTTTAATTTAAGTAGGTTAATAGTTTTAACGTACGTGTTCCAACTACCAACTATGTCCACTTTCACTATATGTCAAATATAAAATAAAACATGCAAACCATTTTATCATCTTGTTAAGCTTAATCACTGAAGGTTGATATATAACCCCTTTTCACATTAAGTTTCGTATTCTGTATATGTATTTCGACAACTAAGTTGGCATCATCATTAGATAATTAAACATTGTTGCACCTGGAAAACTACAGCAAAATACCCGTACGAAACAAATTCCGCACACGATCTGTACCGTTGAAAGCCAAAACGCACACTGTGGGCGACACAGTTTAATTATCTGCTGATGATGACAACTTAGTTGTCGAAATACGTATACAGAATTCGAAAATTAATGTGGAAAGAAGTCATATATCAACCATCAGTGATCAAGCTAATCTACTACAGGCTCAAACAAAATTACCGCTATCTTGTTAAGCAATGACCAAGTAGTAAAATTTACTATTTTGTCAGTTAAAAGTTTACAATTTACAGCTAAGTAGAAATTTACCCAATCACTTTTTAGTTTCTTTTTTTTGGAACAATTCGTAAATTTTTCGTATGGTATTAGTTGAATTCTAAAATAGCGTTTGAATTTTAAAGTGCATTAATTTCCTATACATATGCATTTTGTTTCTATTATAAACTAAATAAAATATGCGTTATTGTACGAATCCAATTTTAGCTAACTCTATATAGTTACATATAGTAATTTCGTAAATACGTTGTATAGATTTAAGGCCGAGAAAATGTTATAAATTGTTATTTATTTTAAAAAAAGTGTCATAGACATTCAGGTCAAAGAACTACGATGTTTGAAAAATGAAGATATTTACTAATCTATAAAAAGTTTTTATGTCGCACAACTTGTCTGTTTCTTTTTACTGTTATTTCATGTAGTGTTTTTATACGCATTGAGCTTTCTTTAGAAGTTTTTTTGTTTTCAAAAAAGAAAATATAGCCGCCGGTATGGGAAAAGAAAATACAATCAACATATAAACTGCAACTTCGAAACTTCGTCCACGTTATATTGAAAACCGCGTAGCCTTCTATATATATATGTGGAAAAGGCCTAGATGGAGTAAAAGGAAAAGTCGAAAACGTCTCCAGAATATATCGTTTTCCGATAAAAGGGGTGATGTCGGATATATATCAAATAACCGTCGGTACTCTCCGACACGTTAGAGTAACGGAGGATGGAACACGAAGAAAAACGGGTCGTTGGTCGATCGATTAGAAAGAATGGAGCTCTTCGAAAGTCGTGTATTTTATTCACCATCGCGTTCTCAAAAGCTATTCTTCATTCTACGAGGGCGCTTGTAATAGTAATGTAGGATCAGTGTACAACACGATTGAACATTTATCCTTTGATAGATCGACTTGAAATAAATCGAACTAGCATCGCATTTTTCATTTGAAAGGCTTGTTATTGTTTTAAAGGCGCCAAGTAAGGTTTTATTTTATATTATTGAAAAGCGTTTCTGATGAATTTGCAAATATAGTGATATAATTTCCAAATTAGAAAAATGGTCGTGTTGCAACTGATTTTTTGGAAAACTTGGCCTTATATGTTCACAATATTAAGTGTCGTTCTAATGAGGGTAGATATTAATAAAAAAAAATCATACCCTCTCGGTGAAGAATCGAATTCCAGTCTTCTGCTTACCAGGAAGATACTCTACCATTAAGCTAGCAAGGACTGTGAGATCGACTCTTTAATTTAATTTTTTTATATCGCGAAATACACGTAATTGTATATATATATACACGTGTATGTACATGCTATTGCATATGATTTAATAAACGTTTAAAATGATTATATTACGTTAAAGCAACTAAGTCGCCATCATCAATAAGTAATGCACTGGCATTTTTATTTGAAAAAAGAACAGACTATTTGTGTTAAGTTTAACAAAATCAAATTGTTGCTTCGTTTAATCAATTTGCATTGATTAAATGTACATAAAATACTTTAAAAATTTATTTTAAGGTGCAGTGGATTATGAAGCTTACCGATTTATTGTCATCAACAAAAGTTTGCTTAATAATCTATATTTTCAATATAGAAAGCAGGTTTGTTTCTTAAGTAATTACGAATCTGCACGGAATTTCATTAAACTGCCCATATTAATTGTTATTCTATCTCTTCCTTGAAACAAAGAACAATCACCTCGTCTAGTATATAGGAGACACGTCGACAAATTATATTTGCACAGCCGTGTTCACAAGAGTCTTTATCTCGGTCTATTAACACTTTCCCGTTTACTACCTAGTCCGCCCGTTTCTCTGCCGGAGACATAAATTGGATTCCCGTGTTTGCACTGTGTCTATACTGCTTCTAGAATTAGGATTCGACTTACCAGGAGCTATTGTGAACTCTAAAGTCGACCGCAAACTTATTGCTTCTACGATATCAGCTTCCAATGTGTGTCTTTCTTTAGCGTCTGCGTTTTATTCAACTTATCTATAAAATGTGACTTTCTTACAATTTTCGTTACATTTTTTATCGATTAATTATTTCCAGATTTTCTAACTTAACTTGTGATAATATGTGAGATAATTAAAAAGTATTTGTAATAAACTTCTATCCGGAACTTCATCTTGGCTTCCAGATTGGAACCATGACCTCGATACTTCTGCTGCCGACGTTTCGTCTTCATTCACATGGGACATCCTCAGGACTTTTTTTCTTAGTTATTATAGAACGATATATATTTTTACTACCTGATAGAAGTACAAAGAAATTATTTGCAGCAATTAATTAGCTTAGTAGTAAGAATAATGTGCATGTAAAGATAGAGAATATACATATATAGTTCGAACTTCATAAAGATCTATGTGCCAGAAAGTAACTTTTGGAATTCAGTGTTTATTTCAGTCACCTTTATCTATTGAGAAAAAGTGCAGTTTTTTTTTCCTTAGGGTAAGAGATAATTTATAAAATCCTTGAATACTTTAATGATAGTGAGATGCCATATTCACACAGATGTTTGTGAATTGGAAAGTTGGTCGCATAATCTTTGTTCTCGATTTTGTTAGCATTGTGCTTTAAATATTTGTACTGTTCTATATTATTCCTATTGAACACACATTGTCAACTACAGTCCTTGGCCATAATATTAGTGTTAGAAGATTGCAGTAAATTATACGATTTCGAGAAACGCAGAAATATCCTTTATTACTAGAGTCGACACTGTTAGCATTCGGTATGCAGTATGCAGATGCACAAAGTGGATAAGATCGGTTAAATATTTGCAGCATCAATTACGTTTCAACAGGTTTTCTTGTAATCGTTAGGGATAAATGTTTTTGTTGCAGAGAACGACCGTTCGACATCTGATGATGAAGTACTATCATAATTAAAGTAAAACAAATTCCTTTTAATCTAATAACAAATTTTTACTTGATTTGTTATATTTCTCTATTCCTTCATGTCTTCTGCTTTGCCTTTGTATCTAGTAATTTTTATATTATTCTCTACTTATGTTTCCAATCTTGTTTTTGGTTTACCTATTTTTTTCCCTCCGATTATATTTGCCTTCTGCATCGATGTAGTTTCTTCTGATATTCTTCCTATGTATTCCATTTTTGAGTTTTATGAAGTCCTCTGCACTTTGCTTCTGGGTTTCCGGGCTGGAACCGCGTCACTAATATATCTGCCGACGTTTCGTACCCATTTGTATGGGACATCTTCAGGGCTGAACTACTGCACTGAAACTGGTGGTCACCAGTTTCAGTGCAGTAGTTCAGCCCTGAAGATGTCCCATACAAATGGGTACGAAACGTCGGCAGATATATTAGTGACGCGGTTCCAGCCCGGAAACCCAGAAGCAGATAGCATGGACCACGACCGCGGAAGTCTACGTACCAAATCCTCTGCACTTGTTTCCTTATATATTTTTTCCAGTCTTTAATGTGTTCTTTTAGCCAATTCCGCTTCTGCTTTCTTTCTCGCAAATATCTTCGTCAACTACCTTCTCCTATACTTCCAATTACGTTTGTTCTTATAAGTTTGGGGTTTTATACATTCTTATTTTTTTCCTCCTGAAATTACTTTCGCTCGTCGAAACACTCTGCAGTGCTTTCATGTATCGAGTCTTCACCATTATTTATACTTGAATTTCCTCCTTTATACTTGTAAATTTGACTTTCTTCTCAGTAAATATTATACAGGGTTAGGCAAATGTATGAATCTATTCGAATATCTTTGACTTTGATTTTAATACAACTTTCCACATTTAAGAAAGCGCAAATAGGTAATTTAATGAACGTATTTATATTCGAATCAGATTTACGGTTTCCCCGGAAATAATGTTAATTTTTGTATTTTAAATGACACCTGTATATTTTAGCGAATTTCAGTAAAGCTTTGCTTTGGAAGTTCAGTAATACTAAGCTTTTTACTCAACAACGATAAAGGTATTGAATTAAATATAATAAAGCAAATTTTATTGAAAACAAAAAAATGGACATAAAAAATATAAAGAAAAACAAAATCAGTTGACAAAGTTTTATAAATGATGACTGTTTACTTTTACACACAGTGTGCAAGTCTGTGAGCAACTTCTTGAATGACCTTCGCCCATGCTTCCTCACAAATTAATTGTACTTCCTCAATTATTCTCTCTTTTTTGACAATACATACAGATGCAGATGAGTTATATTTTCAATTGTATTTCAAGAAGAAATCACAAAAGTTCATAATATGTTAAATGTTGTAAATACCTCTACAAACATTTAAATAAATTTGTCTGCAAATTTTTTTGTATGCCACAAATCTATTTCTTTTTTTTTTCGAGAACACCATCTAATCTGATATTTTTTCGTTCTTGTAAGACCCTATATTCTTTACTCAACTTATTTTTTATCCGTCATTCATTTATAACGAAAAGTGATTTCTCCCTTTTCTGAGAAGAGGAAATGAAGATTTACGCTGGCAATAAAACGACCCGAATATAATAACACGATACAGCGGTCTTCCCATAAAAGATAATTTGATCCATTTGTCGCCTTACGACAACATCACAGGACTCCCACGATAACATCACTCCACTTTGGTGGCAGGTTTCGGGGCGGACGCGTTTCAACAGTAAAAGCATCGAGTCGTTCAGCGTTCTTTTCCTTCAATCCTTCAACCCTCTTTCTCCTTTTTTTTGTCTAATAGTTATATACTTTTTACATGGGGATGTCTTTTTTTCGGAAACGTTATTAAAACCTGAAGATGAAATGAAGAGAAAATTTTATTACCGCTAAGGCGGTAATAAAATTTTCTCTTTCCTGCTCTGTTTCGTCTTTTTCTTTATGAAGGAGAATTAGTTTGTTCGAAAAGAAAAAATGATCGATCAGTGGTGCTTATCAAGCACCTTAAAGATGATCTATCAAATTACGGAAGAAAGAAAAATCCCAAGGTAGTCTCTGAAAATACTTTGGCTATTTATTTGGTAAATAACACAATAATCTTTGATCTTATGGTAATTGCTTTTTAAAGAAACACACTTCTATAGTACTGTTAAGGAGATAGAATTTAATTTTGGGAAAATTTTGCTTATAGGTGAACATAAAGCTTGAATACATATCCTGGTACAAACAATTTTCTGGACAAGCTTCTATTCAATTTTCTTCGTTTCTAGCATTTTTAATCTATCTTATGGCTTCTTATATAACTGTTCTTCCTGAAGCATGTACATGTTTTCCTATTTGTTATTGTATATTTTAAGCGCACATCATATATAATTCTCAGTGCGTGTATGCGTGAAGGACCTCTTAAGTTAGGATCCTATTTAACTAGAAAATATGTAGAATATTGTACCGGGTGTCTCATGACATGATTGCCGATTAAGAATGTGTTACTGAAACAATTTCAACTTAAAATGGCTAATGAACATATGCCCCAAAACTCTATCGTAACTAAGCTGCAAGCATTTGTAGTTTTAACTGCAAATAAATCAAAAAGAGGTTGCTTTATTGAATTAGTTATTCAAAATGTCGTATACATAGTCTACCTCTTCTTAGAATTGAAGAGATAGTTTTGCTAACAGTCTCAAGATCACCACAAATAGTTTCTGCGGCATCAAAAATTCTAGCAACAAGTTGTTCTCTGTTTTCAGGATGTTCCGCACAAACCAAATTTTTCAGCTTTTCCCTAAAAAAACAATCTAGGAGATTTAAATCTGGTGACCTCGACGGCTAAGAAACTGCTAAACTTCTGCTTCTTCTTCGTATAATTTTTATTAGGAAAATCTGTTACTTGTCTACAAATGCGCGCAGGTGCGCACGGAACGTCTTCCAGTAATGTTGTAAGGTCATTTTGCAGCAAACGTAGATAACGAACTGCCGTGGGATGTTCTTCTTCAACCAAACAATCATCGAAAATAAACAACGATACGTAATACCTTCATTAGTAGTGTTATCTAAAATTTCAAAGGCCTGTAGCTCAGTTACAACAGAGTTTTGGGCATATGTTCATTAGCTTCAACTGTGGTAATCATTTCATGGGATACTCGGTATATCTGAACCGTGGTTTCTGTTTTTCCTTTTTTAGATCAGTACCAATTGGACATTAATAATGTTTTCTTCTTCATGCATTTGGAGAATGTTTTTAATTTTCTAATTCTGAAATAATTTTTGGAACTTTATTAGTTTTTCTTTCCTAATTTTTTTTGTTTATCTGTTGCTGTCAATTAAATTTCTTAAATTATTAACCACTTATAATGCGTCGCAATTTTCCATTTATTTCTCTCATTTTGGCAAACGCGAATCATTAAGCGTATGCCGGCGTTGTAATTTAGAACGTCTGGTGCACTCGTGAGAACACACAAGTTGGGTCTTCACTTTGGCGCTCGCCTGTTCTAATTGATCTTGGTTCCAAATGTTTATAAATTATCTTCGTGTCTTTAAATGCTAATCGTTTTTCAATTTAAATATTTTTAAAAAATGTATTTTAGAAATTTGTTTTTTAAAGGCTAAAAATAATATGCGCAACCCAAGTGCACCAACACAATATGTTTATCCAGTACGGAATCTATCTTTTCAATTACTCGGCTTGATTCTAATTGGATACAAATTTAAGTTTTCAAATACTGTCCATAATTTTGATAACCTAGTTTTGAGGTATTATTGAATTATATCGTTGCATTGCTTAACTACGCTATTAAATATTCTTTATAGAATTAATTTTGCGAAGTATCGTTAATACCGCTTGGTGTAAGTTAAAAACAAAAACTGATAACTGGTCAAGTAATTTTTATTGACTTTTAGATGTCAAAATACATTTTTAAATACCTTTGGATAGTCGGAAAGAAATCGAAGAAGCAGCAGAAAAATTTAAGACTGCATAAAAGTTGTATTCATAAACTTGTCCAAATATTTCCTTCTTTACTTTCATAAACCTGATAATAGATATGATTTTAAAATATGGTACATATGACGTCTAAGTCTATGTAGACTTATTTTTGGAACTGCAGCTGCTCACTAAACGTTTTAATAACATTCTTTAACAACTCCAGACTGTAAAAAAAATATTTAACTGTGTACGCATTTCGACAAAATGACTGTTGTCATCTTCAGCATTAATGACAAATTAGAAACACTAAAAACTTTAATGTGTTAAATGACATTATTTTCTACTGTAAGTGTTTGTAGAAAGAAATATTTTTGCAAACTTTCATACTAATTTTTTAATCACTATTTATACAACTGTATAACTCCCAAATGGAGGTTCAAAGAACTTAATTACAGGCTTCGAATTTTCATTAAACCTTTCGTATTTGTAGAGGAGATAAATTAACGAAGTGAAATTTTTCGGAACGAAATAATTCCAATTACTAATCGTATGGGATTCATTATCGATCCCTGCGGTAACCTTTCCCCCTAATTTCATCCTATTCAGCGTATTACTGCGGCAGAGAACCCGTTTTCTCTCGCAAACGTCAGGATGTTATTGTCGTCGTGTTTCATTTCGTTTTTCGGGACTCATAAAAGTGCGCGCGCGTCAGAAAAGATAAAAAATAACGTAATAAAAGAGACCGAAAACGACAGACACGAAAACATCTTCAATTCGAAAGCAATTCAATTTACATTCTGTGCCGAGTGAGAGACCGGAGGTGAAACTGCGCACGGTTGTATGAAATAATGAAATTGGATAATTTAATTAAAACAGGGAAACTGCTTGGCGTTACTCTTCTGTCACTTTGCGGCCCGGTACCCTCCTCTCTCTCTCTTTCGGATTCGTTTCGATTATTCGGCGCTTCTTTCTCTATGGTATCATCTCTAATTTTGACGTTCATTGTTCGTGTTAAGTTCCCGGAATACGGTTTTTCTCTTATTGAATAAAATATTGGGTCTGGGAAAAAGTTCGTGGCGTTTTTCCCGATAGATGGCATTGGTTGCCGATAACTAAAGAACAACAAGTCACAGCGACACCACCGACGGCTCGTTTTTTAGATGACCTTCCGAACGTTAGTTTGAGCGTAGAAACATTGTAATCGGTGCAGTGGTTGGAAAGTTATTCGCACTTGAAAATGGAGAAGAATAATGAGAAATTTCGCTATATTCTGCAATATTATTATGATAAGGGGAAGAACGCTGCGCAGGCTTGTGATAAAATTTGTGCTGTGTACGGTGAAGGTACTTTATCGAAATCTGTTGCGCGGAAATGGTTCGCTCGCTTTCGTTCTGGAAATTTCAATGTGAAAGATGAGTCACGCTCCGGTCGTCCAATCACTGAAAAATCTGATGAAATTCTTGAAAAAGTCCAACAAGATAAGCATATCAGCAGTGTCGATATTGGCATGGAGCTAGGCATTGACCACAAAACTGTTTTGAACCATTTACACAAAGCTGGTTACAAAAAAAAGCTTGACGTATGGGTTCCTCATGAGTTGAGCGTGAAAAACATGATGGACCGAATTAACATCTGCGATGCGCTGCTGAAACGGAATGAAATCGAACCGTTTCTGAAACGTTTAATAACCGGAGATGAAAAATGGATTACGTACGATAATCGGAAGCGTAAAAGATCGTGGATAAAGGATGGTGAGCCGTCACAAGCGTTCGCTAAGCCAACATTGACGCCAAAAAAAGTGATGCTGTGTGTATGGTGGGACTGGAGGGGAATCGTCCACTACGAGCTACTTCCAACTGGTCAGACGATTGATTCTCAACTCTACTGTGCACAACTAGAGAGATTACGCCAGGCGATTGAAAGAAAACGGCCCGAATTGATTAATAGGAAAGGTGTTGTCTTCCATCATGACAACGCCCGACCACACACTTCTTTGATGACCCGTCAAAAATTGAGAGAGTTTGGTTGGGAAGTTTTGATGCACCCACCTTACAGTCCGGATATAGCACCCTCTGACTATCATCTGTTTCGATCTCTGCAGAACTCTCTCAATGGAATTAAGTTGGTTTCAAAAGAAGCCTGTAAAAACTACTTGATTCAGTTTTTCGACCAGAAACCACAGAAGTTTTTCACCGATGGGATCATGGATCTACCAAAAAAATGGCGAAACATTGTCGATAATAATGGAGCATATTCGGTTTAAATGAATTCGTCCACGCGCCATGCGGGGACCAGTTGAATTTTACTGAAAAAACGCCACGAACTTTTTCCCAGACCCAATACTTGAATGCTATTTCGATAGTTTTTTAGTGTTATTTTAATTTTTGGATACTTCTTTATGAAAGATTATTTTATTTTGTATCAGAAGCGGTCCAGGTATGATTATGTCCACAAATATTTTTTTCAGCATTGGCAAAATTAATAACCCTTGATTTTTCCTGAATTTGATTTTTCTGTACATGTCGTTTTAGCTAAGGACATCCAACACGCACGATGTTGGTCTTTCTCCACAATTATATAAAATTTATTCAGATAAATGTGCCCGTGTTCTTATTAATCTTAGATTTGTCAACTGCACAGTCTTTTAAGATTCATCCAGACGGGCAATTTTTTTTGTTGACTTTGTATCAGTCTTTTCATTGCTCCAGATCATTTTAACTAAACTAAACCTAGAGAGGAATTGTTGAAAGACGAATCCAAGTTAGATCAAGATAATCAAAAAAAATTGAAGCGAAAGATTACAACAGATTCAAAATGAATATTCAGGTACTTACTGAAGAATTAGTAGATAATGAAATGGCATCAAACATTTTTTTTTAGTCCATAGAACAAATTACAACATCTTGGCATTTGTACATTGCTGACACCACTACAGTGATATAAGCAAGTTTGTTGTTAGAGTTGCAAGAAAAAGCAAATGAGGATGTGAGAAATGCAGACGTTTGCTTTAATGCCAATAAGTTTGCATTTAGTAATAATAAAACAAAATACCTAGAAATAATTACAAATAGGTTGGCAAAAACCAAGTCTATTAATTTCCTTGGTGTGACTGTTGACAGTAAACTAAACTGGAAAAAACATATAACTACTTTGGCAATATCAATATATCAAGCCGCACGAGTACCATACTTTCCGATTTTTCAGTCGTGCGAGATACGACCTTCAATTCTACGATATGGTGAATGAACTTTCTTGTTGCAAAAATGGACTCTCGAGATTCCAGTAGGTTTAAAAGAAGTTGTGTCATGCAGAATCTGGTTTAGAAAAGAACAAATATTTATCTAGGCATCAAATTTACCACCATAAAATATATACATTTAAATAAGTCAAAATTTCCTACGCTATGTGACAAATATTAGTACGTAATGCGTCACAGAAGACTCCATAGAATACCATAGAACCGTTTCAGAATTGTTCAAAATTATATGGATTACTGGGGAGTCAAAGTGTACAATAAATTATCAAAAAGTGTGAAGGAACCAGTTCCTTCGAATTGGTGGAATTCTACCAAAATCCTTGCAAGGACCGGAAAAGTATGTGAATCAATTGAAATCCTAAAACACCTCAGTAACTTAAACCGTAACCACCTCTACCGTAACAACAATGCTCCACTGACGAATGACAAACAACACCTCTATATAAACACCGCAACAGACTTACACCAGTTTTAGTGCAACAACACCTAGAAACAGTTAAGCCCTGAAGATGTCTCATGTAAAATGAGACGAAAAGTCGGCAACAGAAATACCCAAGACGCGGTTACAACCTGGAAGCCAAAATCCTATGCTTTCTTGGCAATAAAGTAAATTCCAAAAATAATTAATAACAAGAGACTAGAATGTTCATTGTCCGTAAATTTTTCCTATTTCATCATACACTTCAAATAGTAATATGTAGTAACTTATTTCCAACAATTGAATTGTTTGAATTGAATCTTGTCGACACTTGTCTTTTCTCGAAGAGTTGAATAAAAATTATTTTTCGATTATAATTGTAACACATCATTATTTTTAATGTAATTATCACATTGTCCGCATGTTGCCTTATTAAATAATCATAATAATAATGATAACAACAAAGGCAATGCGAGTAGAAACCAATCCGTGTATAGTTACTGTAACCATTGTAAAACATCGCATCGGAAATAACCGTACCGCTTGCCTTATTATCTGCTGCAGGGGAGTTATTCACGGTTCTGAATACTGCAAACCCTATTGTATTGTTGTTATTATTGCTGTTGTTAAATCCGTCGTCGGAGAGTGTCGTTATCGATTTTCAGCACACATACACACACACACACGCATCTAGCAGCGCCGCATATTCAAATTACACACAATGTAAATTTAAAATTAGATTTCGACGTTTGTTCGCTCATCGCACATCAGTCAGAGTGTATCGATAATGATTGGAAATGTGCGGAAGAATTACTGTCGATATGATGGAATAGAGTGAACGCGAATTTTGTCGCAATTAATGGCCTCGATGTGTGGTCTCGAACATCAGTCAAAATCGGAATGGCAGCGTCGATAATGACGGGGTTGACAGCCTGTTACAGGCATTAGAACACATCCGATATTCCGATTTGAAACAGAGAAATTTAATAAAACATTTATGTTTTAGTATATGTGTTTGGTACTGTTTTACGTATGAGATTACAAGAATGAAATGGGTAATGCGGTAAATTAACATTTGTAATTTATTTCACTAATATAAACACTGTCTAAATTGTAAAATTATTGTCGTACTTTCAAATACATCAATTTTACAATGACATTGTCCACATAAATAAAAATCAGAATATTTTCCTTTCACTGTTGAGGAAAAAAATCGTCGACAATATGTAGAACAAGGTTGAGTCTAGATCTTAAAAATGTTAAATAGCGAAGGTTCCAGGTGAGAACCATTGGGTATCCCAAAAGTAATACTTTTAATATGTAACTATACATCATTTATAGCAATAAGTACCACCAAAGGCGACTGTAGCAGAGGCAATTAACTTTTATTGATTTCGAAGTTTTGAAGCTTTATTAGGAAGATGTGAGAATAACACCAAATTTAAAAGGGTCATCTTTTTATTAAAAAATTTGATTTCGATTTCTACTTAATAAAGAAAATTTTTATTGAGGGCCTTGTAGATTACCTAAAAATTAAAAACGTTAGATTGAGATGGTTTATTTTAAAGCTAATGGTTGCAAGAAATAAGTTACACACCAAACTGTTGATATAAAAAATGGTAACAACGTGCTTTCGGAATTTCAATTTCCTTATATGATGCTTAAACTCCAATTGAAATGCGTAACAGCTAAAAAAATCTCGTATAATAAAGAATAAGGACGATTTAATAAGGCAGTAAAAATATACCGTCATACCGTCTGACTGCTTATGTGAAGAAATCTTATAAAGACCAAAAGGATGAGACGCACTGTGATAGGCAAACTTTAGTTCTCTACAAGTAATTTTTTAAAAATAAATCATAAAGAATTATTTTGGTTTAAAGTAAAATATGGATACTTTAAAAGCAGATATGTTATTATTCGCTTTTGCTTACTATTTAGAACGGTACAGCTTATACCGTGTATAACTCTTATCATGCTATACGAACTAAATGTACAATATCTGTTTCGTGTAATACGTGGGCAAGATGAAAAGTTCTCGGCCTGACACAGAGATGGCGTTACAATTAACAGAAATTTATGTTTCCTGCGTGGCTGCGTGTGCCTTTAGTTCATATGAAAACTTTCAACTTGTTCTCTCAAGTAGTTTGTTTACAAGAATTTTTGTAGTAGACGTCGTGCGTGTTATTTTTTTAAATGGATAAACTTGAATATCGTGCTGTTATAAAATTCTTTGTTTCGGATGGTTTAACCGCTATGGAAATTCATCCGAAGTTGACAAAAGTGTACAGGGACTCTGCTCCTTCGATGTCAACCGTTAAAAAGTGGGCAGCTGAATTTAAACGTGACCGTACGTCCCTCGAAGATGACCCACGTGAAGAACGGCCAAAAACCGCAACCACACCAGAAATCATCGAAAAAATACATGATATTGTGTTGGACGATAGGCGATAAAAGTGAGTAAGATAGCTGAGGCTGTGGGGATATCGGAAGAAAGGGTGCGAAACATTTTGCACAAAGAATTAGAGATGAAAAAGCTCTGCGCAAGATGGGTGCCGCATTTGCTGAATGTCAATCAAAAGCAAATGCGCAAATGATTTTCAGAGCATTCTTTGGACCGATTTAACAAGCATCTGACCGATTTCGTGCGGCGATTTGTCACCATGGATGAGACATGGGTCCACCACTACGCGCCAGAAACGAAACAGCAGTCGATGCAGTGGGTGGAAGCCGGTGGTTCAGCGCCAAAGAAAGCGAAGTCAATCGCATCTGCCGGAAAAGTCATGGCCAGCGTGTTTTGGAATGCAAAAGGAATCTCGTTAATTGATAACCTTGAAAAAGGCAGAACAATTACTAGCGCATATTACTCTAACCTTCTTGACCAGCTGGATGCCAAAATTCGCGAGAAGAGGCCTTGTTTGAAGAAGAAAAAAATCATTTTTCACACAAAGGTGCGTTGGGGATCATTTTTCATCAGGACAACGCACCCGCACACAAGGGTGCGTTGGCGATGGGAAAATTGCGGGATTTGGGGTACGATTTGCTCAGCCATCCTCCCTATTCTCCTGATTTGGCACTCTCAGACTTCCATCTATTCCCAAATTTGAAAAAATTGTTTCTGGAAAGCGATTCACATCCAACGAAGAAGTTGAAAAGACCGTAGAAGAATATTTTGACAGCCTTCCAGACTCTCACTTCCGGGAAGAAATATTGATGTTAGAAAAACGCTGGACCAAGTGTGTTGAACTCAAGGGAGATTATGTAGAAAAATAAAATCATTTTTTAAATTTAAATCGCAGTCTTTCATTGTCAGGCCGAGAAATTTTCACCTTGCCCACGTACATTGCAAATCGAATTTATCTGCCTCGCTCTGATATATCGCACAAAGCCAATTGTTCTTGAAATATTCGCACGTACGGTATACAAAGCGCGGGCACTTGTTGGAATAGTAGAATATCCCTACTACAAGCGATAGGCTGCGAAAAGTGATTCTGAAGCAAAGCCGTACGGTCATCGTATGTATATCGTATTGGCTTTATGTTACATAACGCGTATTACGTATATATGTACATAGTATCTATCTTTCACCACGAGATGAGCAGTCTACTTTATATACTATAGTATATTTGCTTTAATTCTATCTACTGTCTACATTCTGTATACGTACTTCAGTTTTAACTTTATACTAAGATGAAATGGGCATGTCTTATATAAAAATGTTCTACAAAATATTTCTAAAATTTAGACCCTATTGGACTATGTATGAAATAAATATAAACTTTAACATTACTTACTACAAAACATGAAAACAACAGTAAATATATTTTGCGTGAAACATCATAAACTAATTTTAATTTTTGGCACCATAAAAAGATCTAAATTAAGTAGTCTTTTTCCAGGTAAGCTCCAGTTGACGTTTTTTTTTTGTGCTGATTGCTTCCTTTTTTTGTTAATTTACCGCTCGTATCCAATTTCACGTCATTTCATCCGACTCCTCGTTTCTCTTTCGTTTTTTTTTGCGTATCGTTCCGTTCATCATCACCGACATCTGTTCAACAAAATGGTGAACCCGGAATTATATTCCCGTCCTTTCGTGAGACAATTTTGCGCCAAAAAACGACCGCCGTTGCCTGGCAAGCCGTCCTGGATATAAATACAGATCAGATCGGGAAAAAAGCGAGAAGAAAAAAAAAGAACGAGTAAAAAAGTGTCAGAATGTGTTTCTATTTTGTCGCAATGGAATGCCGAAAGCCATAAATATATTTGCGGGAGAAACCGGCGGGCGGTTTCTGTTCAGAAAAACGCGATCCCTTCCTCAACCTCGACGTATATATAACATAAATAGAATTTGATCGGAATAGATAAAAATCTCATTCTCTCTCGTTCTCTTAGGATCTTGTATGTGTGTACAAATGGAATGCACATGTGGCGTTGTATTATTGTGTCGTTCCGTCGACTTTTGTCATGTACGGTGGGACGGATGATTTGGGCGGTTGCATGTTTCCCGTTCGCCTTCTCCAAAAATAGAATATCCATATGTAACGTCTTGACGGAAAAACGAATTGTCTCTATATATCAAAACGACACATCGATGTAAAACCATTGATAAGAAGGAACGTCTGGAATATATTGCTTTTTAAAGAATTTCACTCGTAAAGTGAATATAAAATAGGACATGTAAGTGCATAAAAATACAAATGATATGTTGATAGAATACCAAAATATTTGTGTTTTGCAAGTGCTCTTGAAGATATTAAAATTTAGTGTTATGAAGGTTTGCAAATAAACTACGAAGATAACTGATACTCTATTCAACACTTGGCAATTCCTTTTACCGAAACATCAGCACGGAATAACTTTCACTCTGTTTCGAACTAATAGAATTAACAGTACTGATTGTCCTGAAGAGGTCACTTGCAAGAGTGAATGAAACACCGATAGAAGAGGAAGCACTATCAACGTGTTTCTTTTAAATGATAAACCCAAAAGGAACTAAGGCCAATGAACGTGGCAGACTACAAACCAAGTAAAAGGAAATTAAAAGATCAAATTTCTCTCAAGCAAATTCTTATTATCTTCATAACCCATTCTTCTGCTATGTATATGTATTACCTACAAATAAGTTCTTGCATCGTTTCTGGCCTTACGATATGTAGCCCGTAATACCCTTTACAACTTTTTTCTGAAGGAGCAAAAAGTTCAAAGGGAGTCGGTGCCACGTCTACGCTGTACGATGAGTATTTGACCACTTTAAGACCAAGATTGGAAATAAATTAAATTACTTCGTAGGAGTATGAACAAGGTTGGTCTTCATACTCCTGAAGACCAACCTTGTTCCGAAACAAAATTCTTGTTCCGAAACAAAATTCTTGTTCCGAAACAAAATTCTGTTTTCCCTCTACCGATTCCTCAAATTAAGATTTTGTTGTCGCTCTCAATAGTAGTCTCTATTTAGATCAAGGATGTAATTAAGCGCGGAAGCTCTAGTTTTAGAGCTTCCACATACGTTGCCAAATTAATCTTCCGAAGAAAGTCAATGTTGATATTATCGACATGAAAGGCCTTATCAGAATACAGAGAAAGAAACAAAACTAAATCATCGACTCGCATTTCTGCCTTTCAGCCGCATGTAATTGTCTAGTTTTAATAACACACGAGTTTTATCTTATTATCTGTCACTCACTCCAGGAGTTCAAAACTAGTGCCATTAGGTAACGTGCTGAGAGTTACATGGCCGTAGGGAAGGTATGTAGTTTATGTTACTATGGGGGCACCAAGCGCAAGGCCCCAAGTATTTGACATTAGCCGGCCTAGCAGGATTCTAATCGTACAGACTGTTATTACCTATGCTCGAAAAGGTACGGAGAAAAACCCAAAAATAGAAAAAAGCTGCAAAGCAATAATACTTCCTATAAGCCAGGAAGGCGGGTGAATCAGGACTATCTACACAGGCATAAAACTATTCGAGTCAACACCCTACAGGAAGTGGATATGGTGTCCGATAAATGGAGCCCATCAACTAAGTGATCTGAAATTTCAAAGGCTAATATGAAAGAACTGGTGCAATCAAGATTAGAAATAGGCCAAATATTCCATAATCAAGGTCAACTTTAGCAGCTATATCGAAAAAAGCTAAGAGATTCCCGAGAGACATGAGGACTACAATAGATGTGAAAAGATCGCAGCGGAATAGGTTTTACGATTATTTCAAGTAATCTTACCTACGTTATGAGGTATTGACCAAATTTTCCTTTTCTGTTGTTCTGTTGAAATTTCAAATCATTCGAAACAGTTGCTTTATAACTATGATTTGCATATTTTGAAAAACCTATGACTTCTTCTCAATTTTAATATTGTAAAAATTCAAAAATTAACGAAATACGCTCTGCACATTTCATGCTTTAACACACCAGTAAAAAATTAGAAAATCTTATTTTTCGACTTTACCTAATTTTACAGCGACTTCGTTGGTCATAGTTTGCGTGTCCGTTATGCTACATATTATTAATTAGTTTTTATTGTTGCTCTTAACACCATTTACCTATGCCTTAGTTGGTGTCGTCGTAATAATAGTCGTCGTCGTTGTTGCTGTTATTATATGAACGGGGTTTAATTATCCTGAGTGCACCGGTTAATTGGTTCGGATTTTCGTCGCTCGATGGCGCTTCACACGAACGTACACTAAAACGATTAATTAACGGTGACATGTTCGTTAGTCATTGTTAGTTGTCGTTAATTAATACGTATGCATACTTGTCGCTCTGGATTCGCATGTAAGCATTACAGAGTTGATATTTATTGCATAAGAGGATTTAATCCAAAGAATCTTTTCTAAAATATAATCTCTCATATCTGTTGTCTAAATTAATTTATACTTTCGAGTTTTTATTACTATACTATACTTTAATTATGTTCAAAATAGTTCGGTGCTTTTGTTATTTTATTTATATAAACACAGATACATGCAATTCCGACTTCAACCAGATTTGGGAAATTGTGTCGAAAGACCTTATATTCACAAAAAATCTTCATTATTAAATATCATTACATCGTATATTAGTTCTAATGTTCTCTAGATATGATAAAATTCTATTAACTTTCGAAAAAGTTGACACAAAGTTTAATCTTTAGAGTAGTATTTGCCTAGAATTTGGCAATACCAATGAAATTAAGTTCTGCTGAAGTAACAGTCTCTTTTGTACATACATATTACGACATTCCGTTCAAACTTTTATCGCTTATTTTATACGACACGTCGGAGTTTTCTCAAGGCCACACAATACTCATTAGAATTGATTGTTGTACCTCTTGCCATAAAAATCCACAAAATGTCCCAAAAGACCAGTTGCCATGATCTTCCGTATTGAAATTGTCTGTTTGGCTGGTTGGCGACGATGCGTGTCGCCATTCTATTGACTTGATTCAGGAATCATGAGAAACACCCAAGTCTCATCTCAAAGTCATCTGCTTGTTGGTCGTATCGAGTCAAAAACGATAAAGCACAACTCAATTTGTTTTGTAATAGCCAGAAAGCCGTCTTGGAACCTACCGACAACACAATTTTCGATGCTTCAGTTTCTCTGAAACAATGGTGTACAAAACTGATCTTGAAACCTGCGGAAAATCAATTGATAACTTTGAAATCGTGAATCGTCGGTCGAATATTGATGTCTACATTACGAACCAAGGATTCAGAAATCAGAGAAGATCGATCTGAGCGTGGCTTATCATCAACATTAACCCACCCCTCCTCGAACATTCACTTTCGAACTTTACTATCGCTTATAGCAATATCACAAATCTAACGGTGAATTTTCGCTGCTGTCATATTTCTTGCACTCAAGAATCGAATTATCGATCTTATCTCACAGTCGGCGGGCGAATCAATTCTCTTAAACATTATAAACTTATATAGCTCAGCTCACAGAGAGACGATATAGTTGCAAATGGCGTCTAAACACGCGCAAAGTAAGCTGAGAACAGACGCGCCAAGCGGCGATCACGCGTTATTCTCATTCCCAATTATAAACGGACCTTATTTAAAAAATAACTGATATATATTTTTTGAGTTTGGATCAATGCTAAAATGTACAGCATATATAGTTCAGTTGGCTGATAATATTATGTTATATCAATTTAGCAAGTTTGTTGGAACCTGGAACTAATAAATTAATTTTGACAATATATTTATCAAAGATTATATATATATATATATATATATATATATATATAACAACATTAAATAAGATTATATAAATGGCATATAGTAGACAATACCTGGAATAATAAAATAATACGGTGCAAAGCTAATTGGAAATAATGCAATTTCCATGTACCGAGATAAATGTTACCAAAATAAAGTCGATAATATTATAATAATTATGTTAGGAATCGTTAGACCATATTGTAAGAAGATATATATAACCACAATGAGAAAAGTTTCCCACAGACGGCAATAGCGTTTTTCGAACTTTACTTAGAAATATAGAAAAGAGATTAATGAAGAAATTAGGTTTACACAAGATTTATTTCAAAATGAATTTAGCAATTAGACCTAAGATGACATTGGGGAAATACGGATTTTTTTAAAGTGTATCCATCGATTATCTTGGCATTGTTTTGCGTGCAAGGGGCTCCATCAAGTCTCTTGGCGTTGTATAAAAGCGCGAGAAATAGTCGGAGACGAAAGAATTCCCAGGACATCCAAAACTGTAAAATGTATAAAAGTTTTGTAAATATTTGTCCATATAAAATTTCGTTGAGTTTATTTAACCATATTTTAGCGACATATTAGGGGTCCCATGCTTCAATAGAGGTACTAATATCAAGTATTTTCATTAAATTCTTTTCGTTTAAAAATTTTGAATTTATTTTAAGTCTATTTCTTGTCTGGAATTTGACCGATTTAAATTCATTTATTTGGTTTTACTAAATATTCAGTTGAGGATGGGGATTATTAGATAGATGCTTACTAAGTGTATACTAAATAAATAGAGGTATTGAAATTACTCGGTTCAGTTAAAACGTTTATTTTGTACTTTATTAAACATTCGATTGTGAACGTGCATTATTAGGTGGACGATCACCATATGTGTAGTAAACAACAGGTGCATTTAAAGTAATTTATTTTGTTTGATTTTAAGACCACTTATAAATTAATTTTTTTTTGCATTGTATTGTAATTACTGGAATTTATAGTCTTTAATATTGTGTATTGTTTAAAATACAGGGAATCGTGAGTCACGGGATTAAGCCGGGTATTGCCGTGAAATTTTTTAATTTTATTTTGCTGTTCATAGACGAATCTCTTCGAACTATTCAATTATAACTGAAAATTTTGATTTAAAGTTTTTCGAAAACTAAGGTTTTCGAATTTAGACTAAGTTAGGTCTAAAATTCCCTAAAGTGTTATTCTATATTAAACGCACAATCTACTAGATGGTTCATATTTTTTTCCCAGCGCGTCAGTTATGGTAAACATAACTAACCTCATTTATTCATTATGAATATTCAACCGTTTTCGCAAAACCACCTGTATATAATTCTTTTTAGTTAATAAGCTATTAAACATTCAAAAGAATCTCACCGAAAAGAGTCAAACATAATTAAATGCGCGCGAATATTTATATCAATATTTAAAAGTGATTCAATAATTTTTAGTAGCCGTTCATAGCAATATGTACATATACGCATATAAGATTTATAATGAAGTGATTTGTAGTTTAAGAACTTACCTCCTTTTTTCTAACATTTTATTTACGAATTATGGTATTCCACGTGTGTGTATGTAATATATTTTTTGTCAATGTAAATCGTGACATTTGCAAATGATTTCAAATAAATTTATAGGTATAATTTTATTAACACAAAACACGTTATTCAAGCAAATAATTCATGTCGAAAAATATCGATCGTGTTTGCGTTCGTTCAGTCACGGAAGAATTAATATATTATGCCCGACACGATTTAAAAATAGCCAACTGTTCATTATAAATTAATTTAGTGTCACGACGAAACAACAACACATTTCATTCGATTATGTTGCCTCCGCATATCTGGAAAACGACCCCTTTTAATGCTATTCATTTATTCCGACTGCGTCCTGTGAATCAGAATTCATCTTAAACATCAAAATAAGCATTCAAAGGCCGTTGTTTTCGACTATTCAGCGTTGTCGCTTATTTTATCGCGTCGATATCGGCTCACTGTCGCTGTTGTTGCGTTGTGCCCGTTCTTTTGTCCAATAAAGGTCTTAATTTATGTTGAGTCACACATACATATGTACGTATACACACATACGTACATAGAAATGTAAAAACGATCGTTGTATTTTCGAATGAATGTAGCGCTGCTCAGGCAGCGTCAAGGAGCCAGTCAGCTGTTGTTCGAGCCGTGACTCATTTAACTGATAAATTAATTTGATGGACCTTTAGAGGTCACATGCAATTATAAAACATACAAACATACAAAACAATGACAACAAATGAGCACAATGTGTTTATATGTGCTGCAAGGCGATTAACGTTTTGAAAACAGTATTTATACTCCATTGTGTGATTTTTAATGATCTGTTTAACACATAAATCTCATTTTGCTGTTTTATTATGACAACATCATGGCGAATAATGTCGATGAAACAAGATTAAAAGTATGCAAAATATGCATATACAATACCCTACATACATATGAAAAATACTTCAAAGTATATTATTTAGTTACTAAAGAATCAAATCTTTCATTTTTATTTTCTTTAAAAATAGAGCCAACCACTTCTACAATATCAAGTAAGATGACAATACTGCAATAAAATTAGCACTAAAAGTTACTGAAATCATCACAAGAGAACGTAGATATTTCAGGGAAATTTGTTTGGAAATTACAACTGGCAATTGGCAACTAAGTACTTTCGGTTTTGTAGTATAAAATAAAACACTTTTTTTTAAACAAAGAATAGTTTTTAATCAATTATATATTTTCCATTTTGCTCAATGACCTTTTGCCATCTTCCTTTCAGCTGCATGATTCCGCGCTCATAAAATTTCTGGTCCTTATCAGCAAAAAACTGAACCAGGTGCGAGTGAAGGTCATCGTCATTTGTGAAAGTTTTACCATTCAAAGAATTCTGCAAACTTCGAAATAAATGGTAATCAGATGGGGCTAGATCAGGGCTGTAGGGGGGATGTGGCATCACTTCCCAGCCAAGCTCCAATAGTTTCCCACGAGTTGCCAAAGATGTGTGAGGCCTTGCTTATCTTGGTGGAAAACTACACCTTTCCGATTTGACAATTCTGGCCGTTTTTCTTTGATTGCTTCATCCAGTTTTATTAATTGTTGACAGTAAACATCAGAATTGATCGTTTGGTTCCTTGGAAGCAGCTCAAAAAACACAACACCTTTGTAAGCCCACCAAACTGACAGCATGATCTTTTTTGGATGCAATTCAGCTTTCGATGTAGTTTGAGCTGGTTTATCGTGTTTGCTCCATGATCGTTTTCGAACTATGTTACTGTACAGGATGAAAAATGTTAACAGTTAATAATGGAACTAAAAATGAATGAAAAAGTGTTTCATTAAAGAAGAAGAGTCTAAACCAGGTATGGACAACCTTTGACATGTTGTGAGCCAAATTTTAATGTGCAAATACGTTCGCGGGCCGCGTTTAAAAGTAGTGCATTTTAAAGTAGTGTTCATAATTTTTAGCGATAGATATCAGACATGAAATAATACGACGAATGTCTCGCGGGCCGGATCAAATCTTACAGCGGGCCGGTTGTTGCCCACATATGTTTAAAGATTCTATTATCAACAATTCTTGCCTATACATTTATTTTTTTGCGAATGCTAAATGTGAAATTCTTGCATCCAATATGGATTCTTAGCCGGCCAATGACAACAATTTTGTAGATTAATTGAACTGTATACAAAATGTAGACTCACTTGACATAAGAATCCGTTGCAAAAACCGAGGATCACCATGACACATGTTCATCATTTATTCGCAAAATTGTATTCTGCGATCAAAATTGTTCTTCTCTAGCTTGTATAATATTTTCATTTTGTAAGGACGATATTTTGCTGTACGAAATGTTTTTAGCATTATGATCTTTCTGTTAACAATCTAATCCGATTTGTCAGCTCAACAGATTTTGATATTCTCTGGTAGTCGATAAAACTCTAATTGAAAAACGGACTCTTCAGATACGATCACAAACATGACCAAACTCTTCAAATTTTCTTATAATTTTAGATATAGTAGATTGATTTATGGGCGGACGATCTGTGTATTTTTTATTGAATAAGTTACATAACTCTTCTTGAGAACGAATTTTATCAATAACACCAATCAATATTAATATTTCATTTCTCTGTCTCGTTTAGATTTATTTAAATTGTAAGATCATTTTGTAATAATGAATCCCAATATCAAATAGCTTTTGAAATCAAACGCTTGCATAAACTAAACGTTATGTGTTTGATACATCAAAAATTGTTATATTTACAGCACCTACTCGATGTTTTGAAACACGCCAATGCCAATTAACTACATGTTCGAGCATTCTTACGAAAAAAAATCCTCCATTTTATAAATTTTATTCCATAGTTTATGACCTGCATAAATAATAATATACATATATTATACAATAATAAATAATTTAATATACATACACTGTCTTGCATAATACACGTGTAGTGTTGAGATTCCAGACGGTTATGCAACAGAACAATTAACGAACAAAAATTTTGATGTCAAGGACATATAGACAAAAGCTGTAAACAAGAAATTTCCTTTAGATTTCTACGTGCACTAAATATTACGTACCTACCTTCGCAATCATGCCCACATTATGTTCTATTTAAATTAATTATTTGAAAAAATATTTACAGTCGCACGTAAGAATACAAGAATGTTGCGTTAATTGTTAAAATTTATAAGCATAAATTATCCATGTTTTTTTTCACTTATGGCGAAGAGATCAAATAGAAAAGTAAAATAGAGTATTAATTATAAGGTATCCATGCATTTGTCAGATAGCTGTTAACCCGAGGTATAGATTGTATTAATTTCTTTGTTAAATTAGTGCTTATTCATTATTCAAATGTTGTTTAGTAAATTTTTAATTTTGTATGCAACATTTTAATAATAATAAAAATATGTTTATTTATCGAACAGAACATACAATATTCCAATTACAGGACAAAGAAATAGAAATAAGATAACAAAAATACGTGTCGGTAAGGTAGAATTTTCACCAGTGTTATGTCAAAATATCATAACATTTGCATCATTAGAAGCAGAGAAATTGCGCATAAAGTAGTGTGTATTTGGCATTGGTCAAATAATGAATTTTGAAACAAGAGCAAATATCAAGTTCTGTTTTAAACTCGGTAAATCGTTTACCGAAACGTTTAATTTGGTGAAACAAGTGTATGGTGATGCATGTTTATCATGTACGAATGTGTATGAGTGATATAAACGATTTAAGGGCGGCCGTACGGACATA
This sequence comes from Dermolepida albohirtum, assembly GCA_031893035.1. NCBI lineage: Eukaryota > Metazoa > Arthropoda > Insecta > Coleoptera > Scarabaeidae > Dermolepida > Dermolepida albohirtum. Next base: position 232,784 of record JAVIWB010004424.1, on the reverse strand, counting down.
AATGATGACGATCATCCTGATGCAAAAAAATCTGTGGTTGCGGAAAGTAACATCGAACTTGTGCGTGAATTTATCAGATGTGCCCAAATCCTTATTGCGATACGTGGGAATGGAATTAAATATTTCAAGTCATCGCATTTTGACAGAGCTGAGAAAGATTTGTGCAAGGTTTGTACCACACAAGCTAACTGAATTCAACAATGTGCAGACTATGTTAAAGACTCAAAAAAGGACGAATGCTTCAGGTATTCTATTGTAACTGGCGATGAGATGTGGTGTTTTAAATATGATCCAGAAACCAGGTGTCAAAGCTCTGAATGGAAGCATCCAAGCGAAAAAAGGCCAAAAAGAAGCCATTTGTAGAAGTCAAAAGTTGAAACAATGTTGATATGTTTTTATGATTCGAAAGGCTTAGTGCACAAAGAGTTTGTGTCAACTAGTTAAACAGTCAATGCTGTACATCACCTTGCATGTTTTGGTGCGTATTCGTTATATGCGCCCTCAATATCGTGAAAATGGTAGCTGGCGTTTGTTACATGATAATTTACCACCTCATCGCTCGATGCTTATCACTGATTTTCTAACTACAAATGGCATTTTAACCATCGGAATTCACCGTATTTACTGGATTTGCCTCCCTGTGATTTCTATTTATTCTCCAAACTCCATTTGCCGATGAAAGGACAACGTTTTGCCGATGTCGAAGCCATTAAAAAGGCGTCGACAGCGATCTTGAATGACATCTCTAAAGATGAACTAAAATTCATTTGACATGTTAATTGACCATTTCATTAAAAAGAAAGATGGTTCATTAAAAGAAACAAACAAACAAAGGTGTGCGTTACATGTAATTCAAGAATTTCTTTATGTTTTCGACCTGATAATAATAAGCTTCAATAGTACTGCATTTCCTTTGTTTCACCACTTTTTTTTTTTGATAAATATATGGCAAAAAGTTATGTATTTTTTGTATTAATGATATACTTATATTTTTTGCTTTTGTCATATTCTTTAGAAATATTATGGCTGATCATCTGGTACGTAGACTTCCGCGGTCGTAGTCCATGCTATCTGCTTCTGGGTTTCCGAGCTAGAACCGCGTCACTTGTATATCTGCCGAGGTTTCGTACCCATTTGTATGGGACATCTTCAGGACTGAACTACTGCACTGCGGTTCCAGCCCGGAAACCCAGAAGCAGATAGCACTACTGGTCATGTTTAAGTTTTGTATATATATATATATATATATAAATATAAATATATTATTCCTTTTTTTAATTTAAAATATAGTTTATATTAATGTACATTTTATATTACTTTATTTCTAGAATATATTCATTTATTAGTTTATCGTCGTGGGGTTTTTTTTATATATTTCGCATAGTTTAGTTCGTAGAATTTATCTAAAATGTCTAATTATTTCTAAAATTCTTTTATTGCCAAATTCAGACCTTCATATTATTACGACAAGCTGAGATTATGCATTGAAAATCTCATATTATAATCCAGTAGGTTTTTATATTTACTAGTTTTATTACACTGTTAAATCTAGTAGCCAGAATATTTGGTTTATATATATATATATATATATATATTTATATGTATGAATTATTTGTATTTTACCTTCTAAATATAATGTAGCTTTTTTACTATTACGTATGAGGATATGTTATGAATTACACACACGCTCAGATCTCCGACTACAAAGTTTTTGCTTACATACCAAATACAGGCCATCCTGCATGAATTCGACAGATATATTTTCATGTACATTGTAAACCTTGTTATGGTACCTACTGTATTTATGCACCAACAAACGTATAACTGAACAGAGATGTAACTTATTACGAAACTGGTGTGCTGACAAATGTAACCGCTCTAGTAATAACCACCTCTTTAAATGGCAATTTATACAGATGTATCAATACCATTAACTATGACATAAAAGTCGTTCCATTCAAACAATAAAAAAATGTATTCGAATTAAAGTAATTGCATGGAACATTCAAACATATCTGAGTTATTTTTTTGTTACGTAATCGAAGCTAATTATTATCGGCTTTATATGTAGTCGATTGTGAGCGCCCAATCCGTTTTTGCCCTGGGTACTCACGTATACTACCTGGATATAGTCAGACATTAATTTATCGGAATGTTTAAATCTTCCGAACTGTCTCGTCGTATTTGATGTGCGGTTAATGGAACAAAAGAAATTGTACGTAATAGCCTGTAATTAACGTACACATATATGTATGTATATGTGTACATACGAAACGTGTCCAGCACTAAAAAGAGATTGAAAAATCTTCTGAAATCCAGATCGTAGCGTCCGTATATGGAAGCCATGAAATTCAAACTGTTTCCCCGCGGGGTCGGAACGATGTATATATACCATATTTGCCTTAAGCGCACCACGGTCGTAACATCGCGGGTCAATTAAAACCGCCCAATAGGAAACAATAAACAAAAGGGACGGAGAGGTCTTTATACGACGTATACGGGAGAAACCGAAAATATAATTACGTTAATGCAATTAAGACTGTGCCGCCGTAACGTTTCGGCTCCGGGACAGAATTAATATTTTCATTATGTAGTCCATATTAAGGAGGAATTAAATGTAATTGCCGTAATTAAAATTTAAATTCTGAAAGTATATACTGCGGCGCTATGTAAGAAGAAGGAAGAGAAAGATGAAAGGAAAATTTTGTGTGAGAAGTGGAGAGCGTCGAGTGAAGAAACGTCATTTATACGGTTAAATCAAAAGCGGAGGACTTTTATAATTGGGACTAGAAAAATTTTGTGTAATGGTGGTATAATAGCATAACGGGATAATAAAGACAAAAGAAAATGCTTGCTTGGTCTTAGTATGAGAATAACGTCCATTTGCAAAACAGAATGCGTAGCTGTACTTGAACAAAATAAAATTTTATTTTTAAATATGCTTATAATAATGCTTATAATATACGTTTTAGTGTATTTCTTTAAAAATAAATTTTTAATTTATTGGTTTTTATCGCAATATTTTGGATTTCTAATACGACTTTAACTCTTGTTGGAGCACAATTTTGAAAACATTTATAAGGAGGGAAAAAGGTACACCATCATACAATCAGTATAAAAAGAAATCCAGACTAATCTACCAAAAGAAAGCTAATAGGGAAAATAGATATATTGTCACAATGTCTACTTTATATGATAATATGCTAATATTTAATATGGTGTCCAATTTCCACTATTTTCAAGAATAGCATCACAATTTCTAATACTCACAAGACCAAATTTTCCACATAATTCGTAGATAATGAGCACCGCACCTTTTTTTATATAGCGGGATAATTGGGAAATTTTATCTATATAATTTCCCGTGAAGTTTCTAGTTCATAAGAGGCCAAATATTTTCAATTGGATTGGTGTCTGAGAACTGCGGGGGCCTATCCATTGATGCAATATCATTTGCACACAGTTTACTTAAATATTTTGGATCGTTGTCTTCTTCTACATTGTTACATTTAAAATACGTTTGATCTTGTAAAAATCTTTTTGGTAAAAACTTTACCATTTGTTTCGTGTTTAAAATACTGGTAAACATGTTCCAAAGCTCCGCGTGCTAAAGCAGCCTCAGGCATGTTGACTATGTCTTCCTTCCAGACAACAGAGCCCGAAAAGATTAAATACAATGTTGAACCAATCTCTACTGGAATATTCTTTTGCCCAGATCACACGCGTCTAACTGTATTGTGCTCGCTTACTTTGCTTCTAATTGTTATTAAGCTAATATTTTTGTTCTTCTTAGTTAATTTGGATTGTCCATAACGAAGTGTTCATTGCAATTTTTTCATAAATAAATTAATAATAGGCTTATCTTACTACGCGTACTGTAAGATCATCCACACTTTCGGTTTGTTGATAATGTCCTCCTTATCATCTGACGTAGTTTTCTGATTTGTGTAAATATTTTGCTGCCGTTGTGAATTGTCATTTTAGGACCTTTACGATGCTCACATAAAATCACTGTTTTGAAACTTTTTGCATACGGTATACTCCTTTCAACAGAAACTGCTAACTGTGTCACATACAACAGATAACTGAACTAAAACTGATTGGGTGTTTTAGAGGGAAGATATGTATTTTCATCTAGTTTTTCGGTTTCACCTTTCTATTAACTTTTTCTTTACTAGATATTGGCCCGCTTTTTTATTTTAGAGACTGTATGCTCTCTAAGATACAAAATTAGAAACAAAAAGTGAAATAGTTTTAAAATAACTGACTATAGAACTAATTATTTTTATGTAAAATATTTTCTAACATGCCATTCTTCTAGATTTGACAAAGAAACTTCGCTCAAATTTTTTCGAAAAGATAAAATAACTAATACTTTCAGTCTAAACAATCGATTTGTTAATACATGTGACATTGGAACAGAAACAACATCGAGAAAATATTGTGACGTTTCACAAATCGTAAGGTCATGGAAAGTAATTTAATAATGAACATTTTCGAGCAGCAAATTGTGGTTTAAACAAAGTGTTTAATAGAGATTCATAGTCATTAGCTATTGTAAAACTGATAAAAAGAATTTTGTCTTAACCACGAATTTTTGAATTTTTTAATAGTAGTTAAGGTCACTTATTTTCAGCAATGTGATTATAGACAGCAAAAATGATTGTGATATTACAAACTGCACATTCTCATGAAGGTTACCATCATCTTACATGATAATTTGGATGGATGTACATATGTATGTGCTCACTTAATACTCACAGGATAGATTATGACAAATGTGGTGAAAAACCACTATAACAGATGAGAAAAGTTAGATCTATCTGTACAACCCCAAAAAAAGGTAATCCAAAACGAATCTGCTGCAATAAAAGTTGTTGGCGAAAAAGTCCTAATGAAAAGATGGTTGCTAATTTCTCCAGGATTTACGGGATAATTCTAGTTCGGAACAATTTAGATCAATTTGAATAGCGCACTATTTTGTAATTATGTAACCGACCAAAAGAAAAAAATTATACTACTGCATCACGGTAATGGTATGGGCGTTGCAAACAAAAGCGCCTCACCATTTTGATCAATATGCTATAATGACTGCAACACGCTTTATTAATTCTTCACGTGAATCCCTCAAAAAAGCGCTATGACCAGCCACATCAAGAATCTGTGTATCTGAGTATTTGTTCATGAAAATAAATTTTTATTTCGAAAATAATACCTGACCAGTTTTTTCTATAATAAAATGCATATTAGTTGCCATCATCATCAATATTCATTTTGTTGTAACAAAAACGTGATAATATACTTTTAGATAAGCTTATCTTTCATACTTTAAACAATTAACATATTGACTAAAAACTTAAACGAAATACTACCAAAAACTGCTACTAAAAAACGAGAAGTGTCGGTTCTTGATCATTCGCAAGGATTTTTGACTCATACTATATTTAAAAATCGAAAAATTCAAAGGTTTTAAATATTTGTTATGGAGTTTTTCAGATGATTCACCACAAATACCGTTTAAATTTATAAACCCATGTTTGTTATTACAAGTTTAATAAAGTCCAATAAATAAGGTAATTTTTTATCTTTGAAATAGAAAGAGTTTCTTTGATCAAAGATATATTAAATGTATACGCACATAACTGATATTATCCCATTCCACTGAGTTACGTTTCCACGAATTATTATTAAAAATGGAGCAATCGTTTCGCGCTTAAAAAAGAACAAAAAAAACGTTCCGATTCCGACAGATCTCTCTCGACTTCATTTAACCTCCCAAAACAGATGAACTTTACTGCCGCGTCCGTATCAAACATTTCGTTTTATTATATCATTTCCTGTAACGTCCGATATTAAAAACTCAACTATATAACACATGAAAGCAGTAAATTGATTTCACAATCGTCACAGCCGCACGTAATGACAATAATAACGATTGGAATAAGGATTGCCCGCCGAGCTATACGAATGTCCGGGCGATAAAATTATAATGATCGGTATCCAAGCGAGTGTGAGCTGTTAGTAATAAAAGCATGGAGTTTAAACAGAAGCGCCTGTGTAATAATTCGACATATGTTTGTTGTAATGTGAACAAAGAAATGGTTGCCTTTATATTTGGAATATTTAGGTGTAAGATACAGTGCCGTATATAAGTATTAGCACAGTTATGTCCCGTGTAGTAAATAGTTATACTATTGCTTACATGCTATATATATATATTGGGTCTGGGAAAAAGTTCGTGGCGTTTTTCCCGATAGATGGCATTGGTTGCCGATAACTAAAGAACAACAAGTCACAGCGACACCACCGACGGCTCGTTTTTTAGATGACCTTCCGAACGTTAGTTTGAGCGTAGAAACATTGTAATCGGTGCAGTGGTTGGAAAGTTATTCGCACTTGAAAATGGAGAAGAATAATGAGAAATTTCGCTATATTCTGCAATATTATTATGATAAGGGGAGGAACGCTGCGCAGGCTTGTGATAAAATTTGTGCTGTGTACGGTGAAGGTACTTTATCGAAATCTGTTGCGCGGAAATGGTTCGCTCGCTTTCGTTCTGGAAATTTCAATGTGAAAGATGAGTCACGCTCCGGTCGTCCAATCACTGAAAAATCTGATGAAATTCTTGAAAAAGTCCAACAAGATAAGCATATCAGCAGTGTCGATATTGGCATGGAGCTAGGCATTGACCACAAAACTGTTTTGAACCATTTACACAAAGCTGGTTACAAAAAAAGCTTGACGTATGGGTTCCTCATGAGTTGAGCGTGAAAAACATGATTGACCGAATTAACATCTGCGATGCGCTGCTGAAACGGAATGAAATCGAGCCGTTTCTGAAACGTTTAATAACCGGAGATGAAAAATGGATTACGTACGATAATCGGAAGCGTAAAAGATCGTGGATAAAGGATGGTGAGCCGTCACAAGCGTTCGCTAAGCCAACATTGACGCCAAAAAAAGTGATGCTGTGTGTATGGTGGGACTGGAGGGGAATCGTCCACTACGAGCTACTTCCAACTGGTCAGACGATTGATTCTCAACTCTACTGTGCACAACTAGAGAGATTACGCCAGGCGATTGAAAGAAAACGGCCCGAATTGATTAATAGGAAAGGTGTTGTCTTCCATCATGACAACGCCCGACCACACACTTCTTTGATGACCCGTCAAAAATTGAGAGAGTTTGGTTGGGAAGTTTTGATGCACCCACCTTACAGTCCGGATATAGCACCCTCTGACTATCATCTGTTTCGATCTCTGCAGAACTCTCTCAATGGAATTAAGTTGGTTTCAAAAGAAGCCTGTGAAAACTACTTGATTCAGTTTTTCGACCAAAAACCACAGAAGTTTTTCACCGATGGGATCATGGATCTACCAAAAAAATGGCGAAACATTGTCGATAATAATGGAGCATATTCGGTTTAAATGAATTCGTCCACGCGCCATGCGGGGACCAGTTGAATTTTACTGAAAAAACGCCACGAACTTTTTCCCAGACCCAATATATATATATATATATATATATATATATATATATATATATATATATACAAATAATTGAGAGAATTCTTTGTAATGCATTATCTTATGAAAGAATTTGATCTACATGTTTATCGAAGCACACATAAGTTGTACGTTTAAATATATAAACTAAACTCATATTTGAAAAGAGGTACTGTTGCATAATGATTTGTGATATATTCCATTTAGAATAGAATGCATGACAAATTTTTTATATATTACATATGAAAGGTTAATGACATCATAAAATTTGGATGTATTATGAAAGTAAATATTTTTCACGGATCTAAAAAAATTAAATTATGTTTGTTAACGTACGTGTGATATTTGTGAACGAATGGGGAATTAGGAATTAAGAAAAATAATCACACATAAGTGTAACTTAGACGATTTCGTTAAGCAATTAAATTCAAAATTTCTAAAATGACAATACAATGATACCTTACCTTTCTTAGAATAATTAGTACTTAGAAATAATCATAAAATAAAAATTGATATTTTCCGAAAAGAAACTAATGACAATAATAAGTATCACGGCGGACGCAAATCAAATATGCTTCCTTTAATTTTCTTATCAATTGTTCGCATAGTTTTCCATTAACAAAAGTAAGATACGAAAGAGAATTAAATTTTATTATGAACATTGCGAGTTGCAATTGTTTTGATTCGAAAATAATATTTGTTTAGTTGGGAAAGCTAACTTAAAAAAGACAATCCGGGATACCACTTCTTTGTCACCTCAAAACATGCAATTTATATGCTTACCGTTTCACCCATTTACAAAAAATTTGAATAGGAGTTTTAAAGAACGCAGAATTCAAGTTACATTTAGGTCCAGGAACTATCAAATCTCTCTTCAGAAATACGAAAGATAAAGTCGAGTTAAATCAGAAACGTAGAATTTACGAAATAAAATGCCAAGATCGCAATAAACAATATATCAGTCAAGCTAAATGCTCGAGAGGAACTTAGTATATAGAACATATCGCGCACATCAAGCTTAATCGACCTGAGAAATCCAGTTTAGTCAAACATGTACTAAAAATAATTATAATGTAATCGCTGATTGTTTACATTTAAACAAAAATATAAACAATTACCGTGAAATGGACAGTTGCGAAGAATGAAAATTATATGTCAACATAAACAAAGTTCCAATATCGTATTCTGTCCCTTGAGTTCCTGGAAGATACGACCGTTAAAGAAGGTCCATAAGTGGAAGCGAGTGTGTACTTTAGTATAAGTATTAATTCTAAGACTAAGAAAGAGTGTGTAAAATAATCAGTGTGTACTTGATGGCTAGCGGAGGAGCAAGTTGCTGCGGAATTGTTCTATACGAATTTTACTGCGGATTCAGGTGCGACACTGTGATTAATTATCTGCTGATTATGACAACTTAGTTGTGGAAATACGTATACATAATACGAACGTTGATGTGGTAAGGGGTTTTGCGTTTTTTGATTCATTCAATTAACCATAGTCTCCATTAAAATTTACCTTATGAAAAATATGGGTTAAATTTGTCAATAAATGATTTATTAAGATAGTGTGACCATTATTTATGTATTTTAAAAGTAAATACAAGTTTGATACGATTGAAGTATTATAAAATGATGGATCAGTGCGTCGATCTTATTAATTCAAAGCACTTTGAAAACCAGAAACTATAAAGGGACCGTTGTTTGTCATAAAAATTCTTATAAACAGTAAGATAATTTAAAGAAAGTTATGTTTGTATCATCGAAATAATGGTAATTTTGAAAAATAGCCTGTGAATTAAATCACATTATAAACAATTTTATATAATTGTTTTCACTATTTAAAAATAGTAAAAACAATTATAAATAAAGTGAAGAGCTATTAAATTATTTAAAAGAAATTAGTGAAAATTTTAAAGATTAAGTATTTAAAGTGATTAAATAATTAAGAATTGTGATCTCTGAACGGTAAACGAGGTTTGTGAATACAATTAGGAACGTAATAGGGAGATTCATAGGTGTCATGTTCCCTCTTGCTTATGTTATTGAGGAAATGAATAATGATGAATACGTATGTAGTTTAGGCAATCCAGATGAGATTTTAAAAATTTCGTATTTGTTTGGATGTTTCAAGAGTTTATATTGTTGATAAAGGGGATTATTTAAAAAGACTTGCTCAACTTTGACTATAATTTCGTCAACATCTTCTGTGATTAGTCAGGTTTCTCCTAATGGTTTAAAACTATTTGGTAATGGATATTTAATTCCTTAGCGATGTTATGTTAACTTGTATACTAGTATTACTCAACCTTTACCATTATTTCATCAACTTCTTCTGTGATTAGTCGACCAGCGCGAGTAACATTTTTTACATCGAAATATTTAGAACGAAAATGAGTGAACCATCTTTTGTCTGTTGCTTTTTATAATGTGCCTTAACAACTATTTGACCATAGCATTTGTGCCTTTATCGAAATAAAATTGCAAAATATAGCGAATTTTTGCAGAAATTTCATTCATCTTTAAGGTCTTTAAAATAAGTTGGAATAAACGAATTCCAACACTTCTTGTACATCTATTCCTGTCCACTATCAATTTTCGTTTGAGGCTAAGTATGTTCTGGTGCGACCGATATTACTTGAGATATATGACTATAGTGTTCTTGCAAAAAAAATAGGCTCAATATTTTTGCACAACCTATTAGAACTTGACTGACTATAATGGTGTTTGTATTTATCAGTTACCCTCATATTTTGAGTAGTCGTATAAACTTTCAGCAGTTTTCAAATGATTGTTTATTCTATCGTTACACCTAATTTCACTTCTTTTGACGCCTATATCATCAGTCTACGCACACGTTATTGGTATACTTTTCCTTCGACTTTCAGGCAATAAAGCCAAAATCGTAAACTAGCGTTTACAGTTAGTTTATATATTATGTTATGGCCGCGTGCGGCTCGACATCGTTTCGGACATTTATAAAGCTTTATAGTTGACGACTCTTTAACCCTCGAGTGTTACGAAAACATGTCGCAAATGCCACCATAACCTATACATAACAACAAGCTATTTAAATTCTCTTTCTCTCTGAGTTGTTTGCGGTCTGACGTTTTAACGCATGAGTTCATAGTTTATGAGATGAATATGTCTCATGTTTTATATATATACACAACGCACATAGACAAGTGCGATTTATCTTTGAACCTCAAATGGTAATATGTTCATTATGACCTGGAGGAAATGAAATAAAGGGTAATAAAAAGCGGAAAATAACGCTCGAACTCATAAACAAAGACATTAAAAAAATGAAAAATAAGAGAGAAATACAACCGGGCTATTCCCATTTCACGTTCATATGTGTCCTAATTATGTGTATTTATTGTTTCTGTGTGCTGTCGGTTTTTGTTGTTGTAGCGTTAGAAACACGAGGAAGTGAATATGAGGTCGTCTTTAACGATTGTTCGGTTAATTTTATTGGGAATTTGATTTGTGGTGTTTTGTTATACGGTTATGTTGTGTAGGCACTAAATTATCTTTTAGTGTGGCGTAACTGTTCGTTTTGTGTATGGAATTTTTGTCCGTTAATAGTGAACGCTTTTGTCTTTCTTCGACTTCCTGGTTTTACTTTTCGCAAAAAAGCTCTTCTGGCTATATGAAGTGTGATATGCGCTTCTAAAAATATGCTTGTACAGAATAGGCCACTATTGGCATCAAAAGTATTTCTATTATGTATCTGTACACTGACATAAATTACACTTTTATTTGAAAAAGTAGATGTAGAAGTCGTTTTCTGAAATATTGTTTAACAGCCTCAAATTCTCTTGGGATATCAGTTATATTAGTAAATCTTCGTCATCGTTGCGCATTTTTAAATTTTAAAAATAGCTAGAAGTTAAAGAATGCTAATAAATACGAATAAGTAGTATTATTTAACTTGCTAATGGCATATTGACATAAATGATCCACTTGTTAGTCAACAACTGGAGTCTTTTTCTTGGAAGAGTTGAATTTGAAAATATTTATCATTACAACATAGTATGTTGTAATGTAATCGCTGCTTTCATAAAAATTTTCATATTAGCAAAAAGGAAATAATTGCATAATGATAGATCAGGTGAATATGGTGGACAGTCAATGAGACAAATTTGTTTTTTGTTAAAAATTCAGCAACTTGTGCTGACTCCTGTACAGTGGTTTATTATCATGCAATAAAAACAGCTCTTTGCTGCTGGATATTCAGGTGAAACTTAAAGAATTCTCCACCACAAACGACGTGAAACTCCTAAGTAATATTCTCTATTAACAGTTTGATCTTCTAAACAAATTCCCTGTGGATAATAATACCCTTTGAATCATAAAAGGTAACCAACATTGTCTTGATTATTAACTACTGAAAACGCAATTTCTTTGATTTTGGTTCACCTATTCTGCAGATTGGTGCTTAGTTTTAGCGCCACGTGTCATCACCAGTTATCGTGGAATCAAGAATATTTGGCCCGTCTTCAGCAGTTTTAATAGCAATGCTTTACACGAGCGATTTCTTGGTTTTCATTTACTTAATGCGGTAGAAAACGTGCACAGACTTTTCTTTTACCAAAATCTTCAGTTAAGTCGTGAAAGTAGTTGAATTTAAAGTTTCAGCCAACATTGTCAGTTATATTTCCATCGATAACAATGATTTTACGGACTTTTTCAACGAATTCAACACGATTTGCAACTTCTAGACGTCCAGGCCTTGGACCGCTATTTAAATCTTCACGACCATTTTTAAATGGTGTATAGTGTATAAACTTGTGTAGAGACACAACCATTACTATAAATTAGTACTTCTAAATAAATTTTTTTTCTAAGCTTAAAAAATTAAAATATAAATATAAAATTTAATATATACTTTTTATTCCATTGTGTTTTTACGACACAAACATCAAACATACTGTCACTAATATGCGTGTAAGTTTGACATCTGTTATCTGATTAGCATGAACTAGGGTGCATTTGAAATAAGAAAAATGTACGTTTCTAATGCTGCTCTGATTGAATAAATGGCCGAATGTGCTCTATAATTTAAATTAATTTTCTAAATTGATTTCATTACTAGAAAAAATGTATTATTAATGTCTCTCAACCGATAAAGATGCCTGAAATGAATGTCATGAATCTCATTGATTAAAAATAGCATGAATTTAATACCTAATTTTTAATCTTTATTAGAATTTTATAAGAGTACGTATACCGCATATTATTGATAAATTTATTTTTTTTCCAAACAATTTTTTGCCCAGTAACACTTTAGTGTTTTTAAATCAGCCCGAATTCGTATCGTATATGCATAAAAATGTGTTTATTATTATTTAGAAGACCAGGCGAAGTTCACACTAAGGTAAATTTAAAAATAAGATTTAAAAGAATCTTTTACGACCAATTGTTTAACTATTTTTAACTTATTACATTGTTTCGCTTCGATTGTTTTGTTTAATATGGTTTCTACTGATGTAAATACTGAATCATTATACGCACATGTTTAATTATCATTCTTTGTTAGGACTATTAATTATTCGTATAATGTTTTAGTATGCGGCTTGTCCGTAATGATGCGGTTTGTATTATTGCATGCATATATTGTTATTTAGACAATAATGTATTTGCTTGATGTAACCGATGTCTATTATTATTATTCAAGGTTGAATCAATATTGAAATCCACTAATATTTGAGTTTCTGAAGAGTGATTTGATATTAAAAGAATTTTTTGCTTTTTACTTACTATCCTTAAATTTATCGTGTTGGTGTTGTAAGCTCTTCAATTTATTCTTTAGAGATATTGCGTTTTCAAATTTAGATTTTGGATTGCATAATTAGTGTCATTATTAGAGGCGCATTTATACAACTTATTCTTAAAGTAGTTAAAGTACTATATGCACAAAGTAAGACTACTAAAGGTAGATTTTAACTTTACACGAATCGTTTTATTTCAGGGACGTTTTTCTGTTGGGAGAAGTGTAATATTATTATCTCTTATGGCGATGACATCAATGAACAATTTCATATACTTTATATACATATATAATTTACACCTCAAGATTTGTCTACTATTAGCAAGATTAGTATTTAATATCTGGAAAGAATTATTATTCATTATTGGATCAATAAAAAGATAATGATCACAGAAATTGAAAAAAGCATTAAAAATAACTTTATTCACCAGCACAAGGTTCATGCGTAGGAAGTATAGATCAAAATAATTTTTGAACTTCGTTGTCGACCAAGGTTCTTCACTTGCACAGATATTTAAAGAGAGCATTATAATCTTTATGCATGAATACTAGGTTAAGTTGTAAAAAAAATATAGGAATTGATAAATGAAAACAAATTTTTATAGATCAAAATAATTTTCCAATAAAAGCATAAAAAATCTAAATCTCTCCATCTCCACAGTGTACGTTTTGGCTTTCAGCGGTACGGGTTGCGTGCGGAATTTGTTTTCGTACGGGTATTTTTACCGTAGTTATCCAGCTGCGACACTATATAATTATCTGCTGATGATGATAATTTAGTTGGCGAAATACGTATACAGAATACGAAAATTAATGTGGCAAGAGGTTATATATCAACTTTCAGTGATTAAATCTCTTTAACTAAAGAAACTTCCGATATCAATATTAACCTCGTTTTTATCGAATTTTCTTTCTTTTTTTTTCTTTTATTTCCCTTTAGAATGTGTACAGAATGTTCAAGAAATAATCTGGTGACTATAGGGGTACTGTAGAATTTCGTCAATTTTCGAATTCCATTGTTGAGCAAAGTTTTTAGTCTATCTTACTTTCACGATGACTAGTGCCTACCATCAAATTCAGTCACTAGCTCGTTCAATCCATCTTAATTTTCCAATATTAATTTGCTAGTCTCCAAATTTACTTTTCCACAATGGCGTAGCGATTGGATAGCAATTATTTCTGTAATGCGGAATGATTCGCGAATGTGGACGCCCTAGCTAGGCGAGTAAACTGCGGTAAACTATTGGGTTGGCAACTAAGTACTTTCGGTTTTGTAGTATAAAATAAAACACTTTTTTTTTAAACAAAGAATAGTTTTTAATCAATTATATATTTTCCATTTTGCTCAATGACCTTTTGCCATCTTTCTTTCAGCTGCATGATTCCGCGCTCATAAAATTTCTGGTCCTTATCAGCAAAAAACTGAACCAGGTGCGAGTGAAGGTCATCGTCATTTGTGAAAGTTTTACCATTCAAAGAATTCTGCAAACTTCGACATAAATGGTAATCAGATGGTGCTAGATCAGGGCTGTATGGGGGATGTGGCATCACTTCCCAGCCAAGCTCCAATAGTTTCCCACCAGATGCCAAAGATGTGTGAGGCCTTGCATTATCTTGGTGGAAAACTACACCTTTCCGATTTGACAATTCTGGCCGTTTTTCTTTGATTGCTTCATCCAGTTTTATTAATTGTTGACAGTAAACATCAGAATTGATCGTTTGGTTCCTTAGAAACAGCTCAAAAAACACAACACCTTTGTAATCCCACCAAACTGACAGCATGATCTTTTTTGGATGCAATTCAGCTTTCGATGTGGTTTGAGCTGGTTTATCGTGTTTGCTCCATGATCGTTTTCGGACTATGTTACTGTACAGGATGAAAAATGTTTCATCACCAGTGATGATTCTTTTTAAGAAAGGGTCGGTTTCATTTCGTCTAAGGTGCATATCGCAAAAGTTGATTCTTTGTGTTAAATGAATTTCTTTCAATTCGTGAGATACCCAAATATCAAGCTTCTTAACTAGCCTAAGACATTTTAAATGTTTTTCAATTGTTGTGTGCGATACATGTAGCCTCTCCGCAACCTCTCGAACAGTTATATGACGATCCTCTTCAATTATGACTTTGATTTGGTCATCACCAACTTCAGTAGGCCGACCAGAACGTTGCTCATCTTTGAGGGAAAAATCTCCAGAACGGAATTTTTTATACCAATTCCGACACGTGCGCTCTGTTAAGCAATTAGCACCATAAACTTCACATATCTTTTTGTGAGCCGCAGCAGCTTTCTTTCCTTTACGGAAATAAAATAGTTAAATATGTCGAAAATGTTCGTTTCTGCACTCCATTTAAAATTAACCCACAACTAATAGCTTTAATAAAAATCACGCACTACTTGCTTCTGAAGTTACGTGAATGTGACTAGTATCACGCGACAAACGGTAAAGTACAGCACTAACATACGTTATACAAAAAATAAAGCAACGCTCTCTATCAGTAAAAACCGAAAGTACTTAGTTGCCAACCCAATACATAATATTGCAGAAACAGTTGATCGGAAATTTCTTTTCAACAATTAGTCCGTTATATCGAGATTCTACTATATTATGATTTGTACTATTATTCTTTACTTTTTTATGTTATCTGTTAATGTAATGTGTATATTTTATATTTGTTGTTGTTCACAAATAAATTTTTTTTTATTATAATCAATAAGAAACCGACCATGCTTGCCAAAGTGTCTAATATTTCTAGCTACGTTAATGCAATCCATTTTCCATTACTTTTTTTCTTACTGTTTTCTAGAACCAATGCTTTTAACTCTTATCATCAATGTATCGTGCAGCTGACTTGCTCTACACAGATATATATTTTTCGTCCTTGTGATAGTGTTATTTGTGTTTCTTTTTATAATTTTTTGTTACTATGTTACACATATGTACATATATGACCATATATATGGTACATTTCATTCATATTAGGTTGTTGGGAAAGTAATTTCGTTTTTTTTTTCGTGAGAGTTGTTGGTTTTATTTTTAATTATCAAACTTTATTCTAAATCTTGTCATTATATATTTTTACAGTTCACATTTCAAGGTTTATTTATGAAGAAAAAGTTTTGTTTCTACGTGATTGTTTTTTGTCGTGATTTTAACAATGGAAAAAGAAAATTTTCAGCATACTTTTTAATTGCCGAAAAGAATCCAAGAGAAGCACGAAAGTAGGTGTGTGAAACGCCGATACCAAAATTGGTTTGCATAATTTCTTTCCGTTAATTTCAATGCCAAAGATACACATCGTTTTAGATGGCTAGTTAAAGCAGATAAGGACAAAATAATAAATTGCTAAAGAGACTCATGAGTGGGGATGAAAAATGGATTACTTACAGCAATGTTGAACGTAAACAATCAAAGCAGAAAAGATGAGGTGGCTTAAAGCACTTCGTAAGTCGATATTCTCTCTATTTGGTGGAATTTCAATAGAGTCGTTTTTTAAAGCTTTTACCAGACAATTTTGCAATTAATTCGTACATGTACTGCCACCAATTAGACGATTTGTGTGATTTCATGAAACAGAAACAGAATTGATTTAAAAAAAGGTGTGGTTTTTCACCATGATAATGCCAGGCTTTATACAAGTTTCATCACTCGCCAGAAGCTATCGTAATTTGAATGAAGTGTGCTACAGCACTAGCTATATTGTTATTTCGATTTTTACGAAACTCTTTAGATGGGCAAGTATTATTCCAATGAGGACGTTAAACATCAGTTTCAATTTTTTACAAGTACCGATAAGAAGTTTTACGAACACGCAATCATGCTGCTACCAAAAAGATGATAAAATGTATTGGACCAAAATTGTCAATATATATGTAAATAAATAAGATACTTGTATACTACACAAGAATTGTTTTTCATTTCTGAACAACCTAGAATAAAAATAATAATAATAGTAATAATAATAAGAACACATGCCCTCATCCCCTAACATCTTAACGCTGATTATAGGGGACTTTGGCAGACCATGAGCTATTACTACACCCACGCCCGTAGTGCCAGCACTGCGGCTTAATATCTTTGTCTGTCAGCATTCTCTTAAACAGTAAAGAGAAACCACGGAAACCTTCCCGGACAAGAGGTCATCGAATCCGAGACCCCGAAGTGACAAGTCAGTGATTTACCACTATACTATCAACTCATTGATCTGTAAATGAGAAAGCATCAAAAAAGAATGATATAATTAAGTAGACAGAAACGCATTTTACAAATTTTTATTTCTATCACAAATACCGGACAATATTGCACACTATTTTGTAGACATCCACTGTTGCATATGCATGTTTGAAATTCATTTTAGCGAGGTGTAATGTAGAAACTCAATCAACTATCGCCAGTTAATCTCTCCCTATGTATGTATAAGCTCTCAAATTAATTAAAGTTAGATGGTAATAACACGCATAAAATTAATATAGTTTCAGTCACGACCAATGATGTAGGTAGTTACTTATACTTTATAGGTATCAACACACTAAACCGTGCGTGTGAACCCACCATATGTTCTCGTTCTCTTTATTAATCAATACAGGAAGACGTTTTAATAATTCAATCAATGGCGAAAAGCAGCTAAATATAATTTACACAATGTAAGATTATATGTAAATTTATATATGTCCCTGTTACAACATATCCAATATATAGACAATAATTGGTTGAAAAAATGTTTCGGTTAGCATATGTTTATATGATAAATGAATTTAGTGCTCACATTTATATGCAGTACAGTTATTAATATTTGACATATTATGCCACTTATTTTTTGGATATTATATTGACATGTGTTTGCATAAAGTACGAATATTCACATGCAGCTGCGTTTAAAAGAGTACCAGTTGCCGTAATTTGATGAAAACGTGTTATTACACAAAAGTACCGTCCTAATGAAGTAGAAATAACTTCTGTAATGTAATATTGTGATTTAATAAGCGCAATAAACGAAGTATTTTTATTTTTTTACATTAAATTGTTCATAAAGTTTTTGTGTATATTTCAATACAAGAAAGCAGTAAAATATTTTGTTTAAAAAGCCTTTTCTTATTCAATAACGTAATTTCCATTTGCACTTATAACCTCTCTCCATCTGTCAGGGAAGCCTAAATATTCCGTTTTTATAAAATTCGATTGAAAATAGTTCATTAAATGTTTTAAACTTTTTGTCACTAAAATAATTTTGTAGATTTCTAAATAAATAAGTAATTTGTTCAATTACCCTTCTGCTTTTCGCCAATAACAATACATGATCAGCGTAGGCAAGAAATAACGATCTTGCTGTAGTTATAATGTTAGAATCATATATTTAATAGTTTTTGTTTTATAACACCTTCTTAACCTCACTTGTATGTTTATATGTACATATAATAGGTCCCATAAATAAGTTTACGATGAACACGTAAATATATATGTCGAATTTATGTTCGACGATCTCTATAACTTGTCATTCGGAACATATCTGAGTCATAACATAGTAGTACAAAAACACATTATTTTCCAATGGTAGATTTGTATTCGTGTATAGTAATGCTCATAATACAGAAATAATTCTTTTCTTTGATTTGATATATTCCTTATATATTATTTTATAACATTTATATTCCTTAATAATAAAATAAAATTTCGAATTAATTTATAAAATAACTAATCTGATAATATGATTTTACGAATAACGTGTGTAAATATATGTTTTCGTGTAAATGTAATGATCTAATTGTTTAGATCTAAACTTTACATTCATAATAATATTAATGTAATATATTATTTGATCTACTGATACGATGATTTACCCCAAATCATCATATTACCTTAGATTTTTAAATTAGTAGAATAATTTTGACTATTACTTATATAAATGTAATAACTTTATTGTAATCTTCATCAAATATTTTAAACTAGCATTAGCTTAAAAAAATTAAAAAATATGTATGTCCCTGAAACTTTTACTTAAAATATTAAATCTCTGAATTAAAATTATGTTAACAAAATCAAATATTGCAGTATGGAAAGTTCGTTCCTTACGTTTCACAATTCTTCGCTATTTTGTGTGTGAAGTTAATTCATACATTTTTTTAAATATCGCCCAAACTACAAGAAAGGGAATGCAAGTTGTTTGAAGCTTTTTGTTATCACGTCAAAAAATGTAAACAAACTCGTGTGTCATTTGAATTGCACACTATAACACATGGATCAATAAGTCCCGAGACTAACCCATAGATGGCGCTCGTAGTAAACCAGTAACCACGTCTTTCTAGAGTACTAACCTTTGCTTGAAACGTGTCAAAATTTTAAGTCGATCGGACCAGAAACAGCTGAGTTATCGAGGTTGGAGTAAAGTCGTTTTGTAGTTTGTTTAAACAATGGAAGTTTCGTGTTCTGATAAAACATTGTTTTTTAATGGGTAAAAACACCACGCAAGCAAAACAATGGATTGAAAAATGTTACCCGGACTCTTGTCCATCAAAAGCAACGATTTGTCGGTGGTTTGCCGAGTTTAAACGTGTTCGTACCGACACAAATGACGCGGAACGCTCGAGTAGACCTGTGGAAGCCGTTACACCGGAAAATGTGAGTGAAGTGACAAAAATTATAATGAAAGATCGTAAAGTGAAGCTCCGTGAGATTGCTGAGATGACACAGATATCATATGGAAGTGTATTTACTATCCTTCATGAAAAATTGAGCATGAAAAAGGTTTTTTCCAAGTGGCTGCCGCGATTGCTCTCGATGGCACAAAAACAGCAACGAGTCGATGATTCAGAAAGCTGTTTATCGCTATTTACTCGCAACAAAAAAGATTTCTTGCATCGTTACGTGACCATGGACGAAACATGGATACATCACTATACTCCAGAGTCGAAGCGGCAGTCATCTAAGTGGCGTACAGCTGGCGAAAGCCGTCCGAAACGTCCGAAAACGCAGCAGTCAGCTGGCAAAGTCCTGGTGTCAGTTTTTTGGGATACACATGGCGTGATTTTCATTGACTACCTCGAAAAAGGTAAATCGATCAACAGTGATTATTATATTGACTTACTGGCGCGTTTGAAGGAGGAAATCGCAAAAAAACGACCGCACATGCAGAGAAACAAAATCCTTTTTCACCAAGACAATGCACCCTGCCACAAGTCGATGAAAACAATGGCAAAATTGAACGAATTGGGTTTTGATCTGCTTCCCCACCCCCCATATTCGCCAGATTTAGCCCCCAGTGACTACTGGCTCTTTGCTGATCTTAAAAAAATGCTCCAGGGAAAAAGATTTGGCTCAAATGAGGAGGTCATCGCTGAAACTGAAGCTTATTTTGAAGCGAAAGATAAATTTTTTTATAAACATGGTATTGAAAAATTGGAAAAGCGTTGGAACCATTGTATCACCCTAAAAGGTGATTATGTTGATGAATAAAAAAAAATTTTGCAAAAAGAATGTTGTTTTCATTGTTAGTCTCGGGACTTATTGATCCATGTGTTACACATCATTCTTCGTTTACTTTTAAAGAAACCTACAAGAACTCTTTGGTATGACATCGCTTGGAGTCGACCTAACAATAAAGAGCAACAATTGCGATTAAATAGTGAATCTTTTTATTATAGCTATTACGATTTTAATTATTAGTGACGGCAATATTTTGGATGTATTAAACTCGCTCATCATAAAATTTCGACTGTTACATTTTATTGCCCTCATAAAGAAACTAATTATTAATCCGAGATTAATATCTACATCTAACCACTACATAAGAATCCGAATTTCTTTCACAGATTAGCCAAACAGTTTGTTAATTCAAATCCCGATTGATTGGTTGACAAAATTGCAAAATAATAAATTAGGAAGCATGGGTGGGTGCGCACTCACCCGACCATTAGAAGACGTGGTACCTTTTAAGTTCGCAAGAAAGTTAACTAGTATTTATGGCTTAAATTTAATGATTGTTCTCGGAACGAGTCCTTTGATGTGCTCGATTAATTAAACCCTTGAGTGGTGTTCTTTGTCTTACCTATCTTTACTAAGGAGAAATTTCACTTGAGGTGATGTATTTTAGGGTTGTTCAACGGGGTTAGTCGTCTTGTTGAATTCGCGGCGCTAAGCCGACATTTGATGTAATAAGTGAGCGGTGGCGCGAGTTAAGGCCAAAATGAATGGGTTTCTGTGCAAAAAAAGCAGACAGTAAAGAAGTTAATTGTTGAAATTAGTAGCGCGATTTAATTATGATTATTATGATGTGCTTTTATAATGTAGTCGTTTGTTTTCCAAATTATTATCTTCAGAGATAATTTAAATAAAAAATATGGGTTGGCAGAAAGAATGAATTCAGTTTCATAATTTAATAATCCATATGTTAAATCGAATGTAAAAAAAAATTGATAATCATGAATTAATTTGGAGTGTCGATTGAGTTATCTGTCATCCATATATGTATATACATGTGTACATGCACGTTGGTAAAATCAGAATCAAAATTTCCAATATTTTCACTAAACATAATTTGTTTTGAAGTCATGTTGCGGGTACTTGTTCAGAAGGTATATCATAATTGAATTAATTAATGCTTAAAGCAGACTATCAAAATTGTATCCATTTCATTTATTAGAAAAATATATTAATATTATAAATTAAATGATTATTTATTAGTTTATTTTGCAAGATATGGAAATTCAAATTAAAGAGTCTTTCATTAAGCGCTTCCTATCTATAAATTTAAATAAAACAAAGTGTGTGTGAGATATCGAAATTTCTTGTTCATTTGAAAAGTCTATCGATGCCATTATGTATGGAATATAACGTACAAATGTCCGCCGCGGCTTCGCTGGGTGGCGCGTATCCGAAATGCCCAACTTTCCATGACTCTAGCACATAAATCAGTGTGAATTAGACTGACGGCATGGGTTATGTTGACTTTCAGGGCCGCTGCGGTTAGTGGCTTATTCGCATAGACCTGTGACTTAAGAAAACCCCACAAGAAAAAGTCTAACGGGGTCAAATCGTACAATCTCGGTGACCAGTTCACATCACCTCCACGTGAGATAACCATGCCCTCAAATCGCTCGTGCAGAATATTCAATGTGGCATGAGCTGTGTGTTGAAACCACATGTCGTTCGTGTTCATATCATCCAATTCGGGTCAAAAGAAGTTGGTAATCATCGACCTATAGCGCTCGCCGTTGACGTTGATGGCCTGGTCAACGTTGTTCTCAAAGAAATATGGACTGATAACGCCGCCAACCCAAAATCCAGACCAAACAGTGACTTTTTCGAGATGCATTGGACGCTTTTGGATCTCATATGGATTGGTATCGTCCCAAATTCGACAATTTTGTTTGTTAACGTACCCATTCATCCAGAAATGGGTCTCATCGCTGAAAATGATTTTTTTATTAGGATCAGTTTCGAACTTCTCCAGGACCCATTCAGCGAACACACGTCGTTGTCTATGGTCATTTACTTTCAGCTCCTGGGTCAGTTGAATTTTGTACCGGTGCATGCCCAAGTCACAACGCAAAATTTACCAAGTTGTGGTCTGCGAAAGGCCGAGTTTTTGTGAGCGACACGAAATCGACTGCCTCGGATTCTCCTGCATACTCTCACGGACAGCGGCGATGTTTTCGGCAGATATTGTGCTTCGTCGTCATACGGGTATTGGTTCATTGGTTACTGAACCAGTGGACTCAAATTTATCCTGTAGGTAGGACGATTATGGCGACCGTAAAATGGGCGAAGTGCGCGGAACATTGGCCGAACAAAACACCAATTTTGATAAAACAATTTTATTATTTGCACGTGTTGTTGAACGCTATATCCATCCATGGAGATTTGGCAAAACAGACTGAATAAATGACAGCCAATTCGACAGATGTAGCTCCAACAATATGGCCGCTATCAACTGTCAAACTTCGGAAGTCCCTATTGGAAGACCCATTATAATTAGACTTTAGTTTTTAAATCTTTATTATGTGAATATAGTTATAATCCTTTAATTTAATACCATATCTAACGATAACCGCCTATGTGCTTAGCTCTTCAAAAGTAGCTTAAAAAGCTGTCATTAATTCATGTCATATATTTAAGTAAATTAATAATTATCGGTATACTAGAATAAGGACAGTTTCAACACCTTTTTGAAAAATGAAAATCAAAAGATAGCAAAAAAAATATTTATTGAAAACAGACCAAATTTGATTGGATGATGACGGTATCTAATAAATGGTACAAAACCATTATTTAAGACATGATCTAAAGGAAAACGTGAAATTAGACCAGGTCAAACGCTATATACATTCGGAATTGAAAACAAATATTGTTTTCAAAATATGCGAAACAAAAAAACATGCACTACAGGCCATAAGTGAAGGCTCACTTATCATAAATAACAAAACACTTGTATTTTAGACACATCCCTTAGACTTTTACCTGTTTTGGTGAGAATAATTGAAATAACAGTTGTAAATGTAATTCTGAGAAGGATTATTCGGATTATTATTATAAATTAGATAAATATATTTGTTTCTGAAAAATATTATAAATCCTTTTAATAGTTTTATGGCGTCTATTTAATAGAAATATTTTATATGCCCCAACAAATTTAATAGGGTTTACAACGCAATATTATTATAATGGCATTTGTCCGAGTAAGTTGCAATACGAGTATTTGAGAACAGACGTATAAGTAACTTATAAAAATGCCGAAAAGAAAGGAACTTAGCGCAGAAACTCGTAGTTCTATAAAACGACGTTTGACAAAGGCGGGACTACATGGGCGTATTGCAGCTCGAAAACCATTATTGAATCCACGAAATCGTAAAAAACGGTTACAATGGGCCCAGGACCATCAACACTGGGACATGGAAATGTGGAAAGCAGGTGTTATGGACAGATGAGTCAAAGTTCCAAGTGTTTGGTAGTAATCGACAAGTTCTCGTTCGAAGACAAGTGGGTGAAAGGATGTTACCCGAATGTGTAGTGCCAACTGTTAAACACGGGGGAGATTCTGCGCTTGTTTGGGGCTCCTTTTGCTTTGATGGTGTCGGAGATTTGTATCGCATTGAAGGCATTTTAAAAAAAGAGGGGTACCTGAAGATTTTGGAGGAACATGCACTTCCGTCTGGATTAAGGTTAATTGGTGAAGGTTTTCACCTACAACAAGATAATGATCACAAACACACTTCCCAACTTTGTAAAAGGTATGTGAATCAAAAAGAGGAGGAAGCGGTGCTGATAAATATGATTTGGCCATCAGAATCACCCGATCTCAACCCTATCGAATTACTGTGAGATGAATTAGATAGAAACGTACGAGAAAGCTGTTCACAATCGCAGAAACAGCTTTGGGAGCAACTTACAAGGGTGTGGAATAATTTACCAATGGATACGCTCCAGAAACTTGTACCGCGGTTGCCTAATATTTGTAAAGAAATCATTAAGCGCAGAGGTGGATACTTCGACGAAAGTCGAATATGATAAGAAATTCTACAGAATATGTTGAAATTATTTTATTTTATAGGGAAAACTGTTCATTTGTCTCGTAGATATAGTTTTGTAGAAATATACGTTTCGTTTCACTAAGCGTGCATGTTTTTTTTAAATTTCATCTACTGATCCCTCACTTATGGCCTGTAGTGTATACGTATGCTAGCAGTTCCTAATTGAAAATATAAAAGAACTCGTACCACGATTAAAAACTGGATAAAAGGATGATGAAGTGTCTATGTCTACAATGAGAGGATGAAATGTTTCAGCTGAAGATAATGTAGATCAAGATTTCAGTAGAACTAATAATTGTCTATTATCATCATCATCAGCTAAACCTTTACGTCTACTTCTGGACTTAGCTCTCTACTATTATCTTTCATTCTTTTTTATTTTGATCAATATTTTAATGTCAGCGGTTATTCGCGTTAGAAGTTTTCCCCTATTTAGTTTATTAATTTGTTCTTCATTCGAGCATTTATTATATATATCTTCTCTCTGTTGTTCAATCATAGTCCAGATCATTCATTTAGAACTTCATTACTAGTGGAGCAACATAAACCAGCTGTATTCTTTTATGCAAATCTTCATTTCTGGTATAATTCTGTAATGACAGGTCAGTAGTTGTTCTTTGGATTACTGTTCTGTGATTATTAGGGTTAGAATTTTGCCGGCATAGGTTATAATTAGCAACGTGCATTAATTGAAAATTCTTATTTAAACATAGTAACAACTCACTTCTATTAGCTTCTCCAAGTCAAGGTAACTCTTCGCTTCAATTCGTATGTTTAGTTGTCTCTGCAGATTTGAATTTTGATGCCCAAGATATAACGATTAGTTAGTTTTTATCAATAGTTATGTTCTTTTTAGAGATTAAATTGGTCATAAATTTAGTTTTTGGGATGCTTTTCTTTAAGGCAATATTAGAACATTCTTGAAACATTAAAGCAATGCCTTTGGCATTCAGAACTATGCCGTTTGCAAAGTGTTACTTCAAGTTGTGCTTTTAAAATACTCACTCCAAAGCTGCGGTTAACAATTTGGTCATGGTATCCCTATATTTAGCTTCCATGACAAATGATATTATGCATAAAATAAATATTGAAAATGAACCTTTCTTATGACCAAAAAGAAGTTGGTTCTTATATTACTTTTCAACATTAAATATTAATGAAAAAAAGATATGACTTTTCTTGTACAGGTGTAAAGAATTAAAACTTTTTGTGTTACTATTTGGGCTATTTCCAAATAGTACTCAATCGTCAACAATTTCACTTTAAGAGTTACGAATTTACAAATATAAGCATCGTTAGACGTCAATTCTGGCTTGCTATGTAACATGTCACATAAGTTTTTATCTTTTAGTCTACGTTTCACGTACTGTAGTAGTTAGTAATAGGAAACATTATGAATTACTGATATTAACAGCACATCTGTATATTTGGTTTTTTGCACATTGATGTCTGCAAACTCTTTCCTAATTACGGACTCTTTGGCATCATACTACGCCATATATTATAGTAATTATAAAACTCCACGTTCAAGCAACAGATAAATTCAGCGATGATATATCGTCATTTTCTCGAAGCGCTGAGTAGAAGGGTTAATCACCCGACCATAAGGAATTCCATCGAATAAAATAAACACTGAACGACGGTAAAAACGCCAATGAATGACCAGGAGAAGACGAGTTATGCGCAAGTACATGATGCACGTGTACGTTAAAATACAAGTATCTTAAGCGCTGGACAAATACTTAAGTTTAAGCTTAATGATGCGCCGTTCGGTTAGATAAAGACAAATCATGTAAGAAATTAAGTTGAAAATATGTGTACATAATATATACATGCTTTTTATTTCTTGTATACGAGTTAACTCTGCGCACACACAGCATTAATGCTAAATTGATCGTTAACTGCTTTACTAATGGTCGAAGTAAGATAATAATTTATCTTTCCGGTGAATAAATGTCGACCATAGCTACAATTTACTGTCACTTTTTGCGAGCTAAACTTGCACTTTCGTGCGGCACTAATTAGTAGATACCAAGGAATTATTTAATTATTATAATTTATGTATATAAGTGTTATTATTAATTAGGATTAATAGTAGGTATTTCAGATATATTTGCACATATAATTTAAACGAAAGTGGAAGAATGAGTAAATACTTCGAGAACATTGGAACATGAAAATACAAATACACATACGTACATATGTATATACATAATTACATGCTTTTCCTAATATCGATTGATGAAAAAGACCGGTTTTTCTGTTAATTACATCGTATTAATTATTTGCAGAAATCTTTCACTAAAATTTCTACCTTGTATAGGAATCGAACCTATTTAAAGTGTGAAATTGAAGTTTAATATCTAAAAAATAAATTAGAAAAAGTCGTTTACGATTGCTTATATACTGCAGGTATTCTGCAGTTTCAGTAAAGTACTGTGTCTATGCCGAAAGTTCTAGAGTTATGAACTATTACTCGGCTAACCGCGGTTATCCACTGCTGATTTAGACTTTTCCTTTTTTCTGGTTGTCTCTATTTATTAATTTGTTCAAACCATCTTCATTATGTGTCTTACAATTAGTAATAGTGATTGTCATAACAATTGCCGTGATAACGATTATAAAAAAGTCAAAAGGTAACAATATGTATTAATTGTTTCGCTGGCTTTCGCAGTCAATATTCTTTTAGTCTTTTTTTTACATTTAATATTTCAGATCAATAATGTAGATAGTAACCACTCAACCATAACTCGTTCATTTCTTTCTTTGTCTTTTCTCGATGCTAGCGTTCTTTCCAGAATTGTGTTGGACTGGTGGTTGGACTGGGTTTGAATTCTAGTGCAGCCTATAATATTCATGGTGTTTCTTAACCCGAACTCGACTCAGCCTGATAAAAATGATTGAACTTTTTTTTTTGCTTATGAAAACTCGGAATTTCCCGTTTATTCCACCGTTTTAATTAAGGCAGAAATCATACCCTCGGAAGAAAATCAAACCTCTGTCGACTACTTACTGGACAGTTGCTCAGGTAAGTAGTAGTCAAGGGTTCGATTTTTCTTTGAGGACGTGATTTTTTCATTAATTTCTCCCTTAATTAAAATGGTGTGATAAGCAGGAAATTTCGAGTTTTCTTTAATGTACATCGTGAAATGCACGTAATTGTGTATATACATGTGTAACTATATATCTATATATCTAGCTGAAACTGAACTACTGCACCCACCATAAGACTGTCTGATAGCAAATCCAGAAGAAACTGCTTGTATAGATAGCGAAACATCGATGGAAACTACGATAACACAGCGAATCCCACAAGAAGGATACATACTAATCACCTTAAAATTTGTTGGGGAGTCTACGCTGAATACATTCAAGCTTCAGCTTCTGACAGATGTAAGAGACGTATTCTAACCTGCAGCGTATCAAAGAACAGTATAAGTATTTTATAGTATCTGGATTAACTATATATTTGGAACTGAGCATTGCAGAAGCAGCTTTTCAGATCGAAAATATATGACTACTAAACGTCAACTTTCTACCAAACAGAACGCCTGAACCTTTTACCATTTCATTAGAGGCGAAAGAATAATCATCAATATTAATTAAAATAGTTACTGCAATTTTTATTCGTATAGAGTACTATACAATACTTGCCAATTTGATGTATGCTTCTTCTACTTGCACCAGCTAAACACTAAACCCTATATAGTTCTGAAATACAATGGTATTTGAATCAGTTTGGTTATGAAGAAGTTTATAGAGAAAACTACACCTATAGCGGGTAGGGTAATCTCCAACCAAATGATAGGCAGAGAATTTATGAAATTTTCTTGAAGTAAGTAAGTTCTAGATATCTTCTATAAAGTAAGTAAATGGAATTAGAAAAAGTAGCTGCATGGTCGAGTTTAATTCCTATTAAAGAGAAATATAGCGATTTTAAAACTGTGATATTGCTAACTGACATACAGTTGTTAATAATAAATTTCAAAGATGTTCTTGCTATTGAACATATACAACTAATGTGGGCGGAGAAAGTAGGTTTAACATCGAACAATAAACTAAGACAACACGTTCAAGAATAGATTCATCAGTTGTGAACAGTAAGAAAATTATTGATTCCAGTAAATGACAAAACTTTAGATTTAGCGATATTTAGCTAAAGAAATATTCAAATATTCAATTTGATTGCTGACATGAAACCCGACAAAAAATTTTGTCGTCGATAAACAATAATTTATAACATTTAATAACATCAGGAAGATCATTGATGAACATGGTGAAGATGAATGGTCCCAAGTTGAAACCCTGTGGTATACTGTATATGGCCAAATAATTAAGGAAAATGGATGAATTGTGGAAGACGTAGTCAAGTTGATTGATGAGATAAGAATTAAAAAATCAATTTAATCCAGTAATAAAACCAAACAAAAGCAGTTTGAATGGAAGTATAGAATGATTTAAGTCATCGAAGGCTTTGGTAAAATCGGTAAACTCGATATAAAAGATTTTACTTAGATATTGAGTAAATGAAATCAGATTGGAAATAGATCTTCTGATTTAGGAACATAGTATTTAGTTCACTATCATGTTCCTAAATTCAAAAAACAATGTCGCACGAAAGTGGTGAAATAATTACTCAACCATGAGCTTCTTTAACATCTAAAGAGACTAAGATCGATCGAATAGTGTAGTGATAGATTACACTTATACCTATCATATGAATAAAGTGATTACTGTGATTAGTGTTGTGCCTTTGCTCGATAAATTTAATCTAATTACAATTTTTAACGCCCATACGTTTTCTGAAATAAAGGTTTTTTTGTCATATCGTCAAGATTATATAAAAATCATAGGCTACTAAGAATTTTATAGAAGGTACGGTATGTAAAATGATGTATATAAAAGAATAAATTTATAAATTACCTAAGTTTTATTCTGTACCTTTTGGATATATTCTGAACTTGACTATGTTTTTTCCATACTTAAACTATTGAAAATGTATGTACATTATAAATAATCTAACCTAAAATTTAATTTCAGAATGTAAAGAAGGAAACATTACATATGATGTCCGTCACCACCTCATGTCTGTTGAGCTTATTTAAAACACCTTAGTATAGGCAATTAAGATCCGTATCTTTCTGGGTCGGTTAAATAATTACTCTTTGAAAATGTCCTAACGAAAAGCATATCCTATCAATATTAATTTATTCCTGCGCATGAACACAATCTACCCGATCAAAGTTACAAACCGTGTGGCACATATTACTTTTGTATTCTCTTTTTTTGTGCACGCATAAGTATCTGTTCTTATATGTATACGTGTGTACTTAAGTGCGGTTTTAGGGTTTTCTCCTTTCCTTTTTCTCCGGCCTTTTTTTAAATGCCAACAACCATAAAAAAGGGGATGATAAGTTTTAAATATTCATGAGCATGGTGTGAATGTAAGAAGTAGACACGATGGCATGGTCAAGAAAAGGGACTAATTACGTTCCCAAGAAACGGAAACTTCTATAACGGTTCGGTTTACAAACGAGTTATTTATGCTAACAATTTTCAATAATTAGACGGGTTATTCTTCTGTTAGCAGTACTTATTTAAGAGGAGTTTTTCTTTTTGTATTGTGTATGTAATTATGTGGACAACGTTGTGCATTTTTAATGTAATATGTAAAGAAGTAAAATATTGCTCGTCTTGTTCTTCGTGTACTTTTAGATTCAAAATTGTAAAACATATCTGGCAATTTTAAAGTATCTTTGGAGGACAACTACACAATTCAATATGAACCTTAATAGAGGAGCACTATATCATATTTATAACAAAACTGGTAACAGAAAAGGAAATACGAAAAAGAAATAAAGTCCACACATACTTTATAGATTTAGGAAAAGGCATTGATAAAACGAATTTAAGTGACATATTGCCAAAACATAGGAAAGTTCATAAATATGTACAATAAAAAGTGTAAAGCTGAAACCTTGTATAACGATAACAAAAGCTGCATTGAGTAAAATACGAAACATCAAAAGCCTTTTTCTTGGAGAACAAAGTCCACTATTGTTTTCGGTAATATTATATGAAGGCAACCATTACCACAAAAAGGTTTACGATCTAAATTGTAATTGTTGCTCTATATTTTTAGATCGCGGCGTATTGATATCAAACTAGAAAGAGAGCTCTTGTATATTTCATTGAAAAGAACGGTCAATGGCGGGTGTACTGTACAATGAAAATAGCACACGAATTTATTTACATTTTAGACCTGACAACAAAAAGCTTTAAAAAACTGCATTCTCTCTCTTACCGTCTGGAAAGTATTTAAAGAAATGATGTATGTATTACCATCACACCGTAAAATAGTAAAGAATTGTGGGACGTGAGAGACAAACTTTCATACTACATTTTGCTTACTGTTTTCTGTATAATATTTAATTTTGTTAACATAATATTAATTCCGAGATTTAATATTTTGAGTTTCAGCTACATACCTTTTGATTTTTTTAAGTTTAGAATACTTGATTAAGATGACGATGAACTTATTAAATTTATATTAGTAATAGTCAAAATTATTGTACTAATTTAAAAGCCTAAGGAAATGTGATGATTTAATACAAAGTTTTGTATATCAATCATCATATTAACAGATCAAATGCAACATTAATATAAAATTCAGATCTAAACAATTAGATCGTTACATTTACACAAAAACATGTATTTGTAAATATATTATTCATAAAATCGTATTATCAGAGTTGATATTTTATAAATTAATGTATATATATATATATATATATATATATATATATATATATATATATAATTAATTCTATAACTTACATGTAAAATATACAAAATTATTGGTCATTAAATATAAGAAGACTCTGTATATGGAATAAATTTTCAAACAAGCCGGAATTTTATATGTATATGTTGAATATATATGTCTAGTATTATTTTATTTAATTATAAACACTTACATGTGAAAATATAATAAAGGATACATAGATTTTTTTAACAAATATATATTTCTTTGTGACAATATATAATAAAGCCTTACATTATTTGAAAGTATTGAGAGATCAGAGCATGTTCCCAAAAAAAATGATGATTTTTTTGGGGAACATGCTCTGACCTTTACCTACTACTGACGCTAGTACAATAGTTTATAGTTTTATGTATTACTATTTAGTATGGCAGATCACATTTTAATGATTTTTAAATTTTTAATTAATCTAGTTTTTAACTCCTGAGGAAGCTATAAATTTATAGCGAAATATAGAGGATAAAACAAAAGATTGGTTTTTTCATTTTCTTAACAGTTGACCGAATACCCGACGAACTTTATTGATTTGGATTATCTTATACACGGTCGACCAAAACACTTTTAACTAATTTATATATATATATATATATATATACATATATATATATATATATTATATATATACATATATACATACATATATATATATATATATATATATATATATATATATATGTACAGTACCAATTTTATTTATTAATATTTGCTTCTGGGTTTCCGGGCTGGAACCGCGTCACTTGTACATATATCTGCCGACGTTTCGTACCCATTTGTATGGGACATCTTCAGGGCTGAACTACTGCACTGAAACTGAAAACTGAAACGTCGGCAGATATACAGGTGACGCGGTTCCAGCCCGGAATCCTAGAAGCAGATAGCATGGACCACGACCGCGGAAGTCTACGTACCAGATTTCATTTATTAATGTTTAAAATAAATTTTACACCCAAATTTTTTATAACATTTAAATTTCCAGTGTGAAAAGGAGTTTTATTATTTTTTATTATGCATACACATAAAATTTTCATAATAGTATATATGTATGTATACAAATAATAGAATTATTCGTATATTACGCGCATTACTATATCTACTCGAATACAAATTTTCGGAAAATAAGGTGTTTTGTACCATTATGTTATGAATCATAGACATGCTCCGAATGCCAAAGTTTTGTTAACATAGCAAGTTATAAAGACTATCGTACATGATTTCGGTAGGTATATTTTCGTGTAGATTGTAAATCTTTTGTGGTGCCTACTGTATATATTAAAGGAAGCAAAACGAAAAAAGCGGATATGAGAAATAAGTATAATATTATAAGCAAAATAAAAATGGGGGAAATATGCTTGACAGACCATATGGTAATAGTTACGGCAGACTTGGATATGGACAACAAATAGTTTAAGAAATATGAACATTGAGGTCAAGAAAACGGGTAACGACTATTAATTAATAACACGAAATAAAGTTAGGAAAGAATGGAATACGAAAAATCGACAGATTCAAATACCTAGTGACAACCTTATCAGAAAATAGAAGAATATATAACGTTCCAGATAAAGTTTCAGAACAAAAAGCAACGGAAATGATCTTTAATAACATCTAGTCTTCTTAACAAAAATACACAAAACGAATATGAGATTATATCTTCAAAAAAGTCATCATGTCTACCTTATTACAAGGATTCGAATTACGTATAATATGTTAAGCCAAACAAAAAAACAAACGATAGAGTGCGAAACATTATTGCACCAAATAGCGTCAAAACATAATAGTTTTGAAGAACATGTTACAGAAGGAAATCAATTGCAGTAGTATGGACGAGAATAACATATAAAATATCGAAGCAAACCCAATGAAAGAAAAATATTTTTATGGAAGTCTTCTGTATTTTTTCTATTCCAGTGCATAAAATTCATAATGGCGCCACAGATATTTTCTTCATTAAGACTGATATTTTGTTCAAAAAAATGAAAACCGCTTAAAATATATTTTAACACCCGAGCAGACGGGTTTCAATTTGTTTTCAAAATAATTGACTAATTTAAATAATCGCTTACTTCGTATGTAAGTGGTTTTAGTAACCGAATGATCACTTGAGTACTTTTCAGTTGAAAGAACCACTACCATTATGAGCATAAACGACTTACTAAAATTCGGAAGAATTAAATTTGCTTTCGTTTGCTGAAGCATGGTGATAGACTATGATCATTTATCTTTCGATTACCTACGGCTGTAGTAAGTGCAATTACTTAATTTGTATTGGTACAAGATTACATTAGTGAAGAGCAATTCCAGTGTCTAAGTGATAAAAAAGCTGATTCGTTCTATGGAGTTACACCGATATACTAATAGTAGAAAATATGTACACACCAAAGGAGTTATGTTTTATTCTAACTGGACTTCAGCGTGAAGTGTAATGCTAATTATTAATAATTCGACTATGTTCTTCTAGTATTATTTCAATAATTGGATATTAAGTTTTTCCGTAATAATCGAGTAAAGATTAGCTTTAACTGTAAAAAAAATTTAGATTTTCTTTTACTTTTTACTTGTATTATCAAATATTGTTGTTAATGTACTATACTTTATGAATATTAATTTTTCGATAATTTTATTATATTTGAATTGTAAAATATTATAATTGGGAAGTAAATATTTCCTGGATACATTTGTATGATATCTATGCTTACATTGCTACATGTCAATCAAATTTAAAATATTTCCAACACTTCATAAATCTAAAAATGATTTTCGAAATGATGTTTATCGAAAAACACAATAGAACAAAATTTTAAAATGCACTGGTCATTTCAGTGTTGTCATCTTTCAACATGTGATATGCCGCCATCCGTTTTTCCATATATATTTTTTCCCTGTCTGCACAAAATGACAACAAACATTCATTATTTTTTTTTATCTGACAACTCAGTTGCACACACGTATGTGAACCTACACATCGCATGCAACAGTACAAACAAATGTAACTAACAAGGGGAAAAACAGAGTTATTCGATTCGCGTGTACTCTCTTTTTAATGTTTCCCGGTTTATGGAGCTTAAAAAGGGTTTTTTCCCTTTTGTTTCCGCGTTTGTGTAAAGGGATAGCTTTATTCTATTTATTTACCTGATGTGATGAACCTAGCAGTTTGTAGGATTTATCGGATTAGATTATTGTGTATTTGTGTATATGTATGTTTTATATATTAAAATGAATGTACGCGCGATACATTTTTACTGTTAGAACGGTTCGAATGAATTACTTCGATGTTAGTTATTTAATTAGTGTTTATACTCGTAATTGTAGAGGCCAATTGATTTTATTGATTCTAATTTAATTATGACTTTTCAGAATGTGTAGTTTCGAGGCAAGTCGACTAACAGTTTTGGCGTGAACAGTAATTTATATTTATTGGATTTTGTACTTTGAATATTAATATCTAGATAGTACATATTAGGATAATGTATATTAGTGGGTATAGAAAGTTTACAAGTACTCGGTAATAATAAATATACACATTTATTTGAACAAAAATAGAATAGATTTATGAATAATATTATAATTTCTCTAAAACGAATTGAAAAACAACAACAGTACGTGAGAATTACCATATACCATTCACTTATGTAAATAGTATTTACATAAAATGACAAAGATTGCTGTCCGGGAAGGCTTAATGCCTTGTTCCTTTTTTGTGGCACATAAATTTGACCTCTTTTCTGGTATCAAATTACATACAAACTTAATAACTTGTAGATAAAATGAATGCAATTTTAATATGGATTAAACTTCTAAAATGCCAACGATAGGGTAGTTGAAATTTTAGATCCATTTTGTAGTTAGCGACTATTATAATAAACATAATAAAAGAGAGAAATAAAGTACTATTTATTATGGAATAATTTGGAACAATTTTTGTTTTTTCCTAAACGTAATGCAACATCAAAAACTGCATAAACCCAGTATCTCGTCATTAGCTCGCTCTAGTAGTACATCGATGTGTTGAGGACGTACATCTTAGATCTTCTGAAATACGTTTCTTCTTTTGCAGTGGTTCTTCGAAAAAATTGTGGTGAGCCTTAATATAAACAAATTTTTCAACTACCAATACGAAAATTATTTAGCGCAATAAAGAACAAATTTTTCATTTTATACAGCAGATATACAAGAATTTACTACGCACCAAGCGATAAAATGAAATAAATATGCTCGCCCATCATTTCTTGCTCTCTGTTTCACTAGAACTGTATTCCGGGAATTATGAATATTATACAAAACGTTTATCTTTCTACTGAACTACTTGCGCTGAAAAGACGTGCCACGCACGTCCAGATTTTTTTCCGCAAAGTCGCTAACGACGTATTGTACAAGTCGGTAAGCCGTTGCCGCTGAAATAAATATGACGTTCATGGCAGATTGAGTGAGATCATTTGTAGAGATATAGTTTCTAACTGCACCGTGTCGCGTAGAGCTATAGATATAGATTCTCATACAGATGTACGCATTTCAAAATTCTCACAGTTAACAATAAATTTTCTTCTACGTCAGTCGAATCAAACAATAAAGTTATTTTATGGTTATTATAAAAATCATGGAAGGATGTCTGCTGGTAACACACCACATCGTTTACATGCAAAACAATGGGAACATTTTCTGAGAAATATTCCTTCAAGAAATGAAAAAAATCAACTAAGAATATAACTTGTGACACTATATATGCCAGACAGTTTTCAGAGATACCATGCTCTATAATAAGATTATTAATAAACAAAATTAGTATTTACGTCTGTATAAAATTCCTTATGTAAGATTTGGTGGAACGTTTTGGCAGGCGCATCTGTGAATTAGTTGCCGGCTCAAGTGGCTAGTCATACTAACACCATCAGTGCAACTTTGTAGTCACGCTCACTGTGTTTCAGTAATATATCTGCTTCATTCAAAAGTTTTAATGAGACAGACACTTCAGCTTATATCCTGGTGAACTTGTGTATTGTTGTGAAAAAACAAAAAACTATTCGATATTAAATACCTGGACCGACATGGTAAATATTCCATAAATAGGTCTTTTAAAGTCAATTTAAAACTTTTGCAACGTTTAGTCCTCAGAAAGAAATTAATGTCGAATGCTTCCTTCGCTTTCGTAAGGTGATTTTCATCCAACACTTTTACCTTCAACTGCAAAATCATGGCAAAAACACCATGACTCTTTCGTAATTTTCATTGTTATAACAATGAAAATTACGAAAGTATTTCTATTGATAGCTTGGAGAATATCTTGTTGAATACTCTGATGCTTTTGCTCATTAGGCAATGAGAAGTACCATTTTTATTGTTCAGATATATGATTGATATTTTAAAAATCCCGTCTTTATTAACAGTAAATTAATTTTTAAAAATTTTGTTATCAGATACAGCAATTGCTAATATGCGTTTCGCTCACATCTGATAATCGCTACGTAGATAAGTGCCTACTACAACCGATCGTGAGCTGTCGCGCCAGGGAAAAAAGTCTACTTACTAAAACTTGTTTAAATATAACATAAAGAATTTATCTTGAGATTAAATATTCAAAATCTAGTATAAAAATTATTAAACTAAATATCATGATTCTTTTAAAGTATAAATGCAATATCTCCAAAGACAAAAAATGCGTGCTTAATTAATATTTAAATTTAGAACAGTTTAAATATTGTTTTTTTATTTATGTTTCCTGGAAATAAAAGGGATTATTTATTTGTGTTTTTGGTCTTGTTTGTATAATACGACTTTTGGGATAGCTTTGACATTAATTTTGTATGTGTTTAGAAAGGAACGATATATCATAACTACGAAGAATAATACAAAAAAGAGAAATGGCGTCTATTGTTTGCGTTTTGAAGAAAGAGAAATAAAAAAGAAAAAAAGAGTTCATTCGGTAATTTATGGCCTTTAGCTCGACCGGAAAGAAGCTCTTCGTTTTTCCTAAACAGTGATTCGTCGATGTAGCCTGTTGTTGACCTGTCTCTTCGGGCTTCAAGATAAGGATACTCTACGCGGTGTGTTCGACCCTGTAACCGGCAATTTAGACGACCTTTGACTCTTTTGGGGCGGCCAAACCGCAACTTGATTTATACTCGGCAACGAGGCAATTAATTACCGATAAAAAGCGGAGTTCTCTTTGTCGTGTTATCGGGCGATTGGTCAAGGGAAGAAAAAAGTGCGCTTCGTGCTTTTTTGTTCGGTTTTGTTTTTCGTACAGGCGTCGATCGCGACCTTTTGTTGTTTGGGTCAGAGATCGAGGCAACAGAAAAGGATTATTTTATGTATTAGGTACTTAACGCGGTGGAGAATTAATTGCAAAATGTTATTTGAAACGCGAGGAAAGAACGATTTAATTAATGTTTTTTTTTTTCTAAAACGCGTGAGTATATACAGAGTAGCTTTTAAGATTAATATATCTCCATTCCATTATATGACGCATCAAGTATTTTAATTTAAAATATCTCCATAATAAATCATTTCTGCTTTAACAATATTTAAACCCCAAATTGTAAACCTTTATTTATTCAAAAACAAATAAATTAAGATCGAAAACATCGCTATTTTTAATTTACTAACTTTCATATTATTGGAGAGGAGAGAAATTATGCTGCACTCTTCTTAAACTCTAATATGAATGAAACTGATATGAAGCAAATAAAACAAATTTTACAAACATTGATGAACACTTCCAAACTAGCGTAGGCGCTAATGAAATGGTGCTATTAAAATGATTAAAAATGACTGGAAGCGAAAGGAACAATAGTAATGCAAATTTATGTATTCTGGCAAAATTGAAAATGAGTGTAGAACACGAGAAGTAGGCAGCATTGAAGCGAAGAGAAGTTTGCTGAGTTGGAGTCTTATATCAAACAGTATAATAGTTGTTCTATCGAAGGTCCACTGCCAGAATAATTAGCATTGTCAAGTATCAGGCTTCTTGAGATCTTTAGATAAATAACCATAAAAACGAGTTGAATGGTGCCGTAAAACAATTAAAAACTTCGTAGTGATGATTCTGTTGTTTGGCTCATCTTTTGCAAGGTTTAAGAGACTTTAACTTTGCTTAAGAATAGATGTTTTCCCCATAGTTGTAGACAGAGCTTACTCGATCCAACAGTTTCATGAACATTAAGCTTACAATTATTAGTTTATCCGTATCTTTGGATTTACATCTTGCGATTTTGAGCTCTTCTTGTAAGTATGCAAAAAATCTGCTGAAAACTGGACATTTTGTCAGCGATGCGTGGTGTGAAACTTAAACTGCTGTCTCTTAGGAAAATTAGAAATATATTTTTACTT
Organism: Dermolepida albohirtum; assembly: GCA_031893035.1. Lineage (NCBI taxonomy): Eukaryota > Metazoa > Arthropoda > Insecta > Coleoptera > Scarabaeidae > Dermolepida > Dermolepida albohirtum. Next base: position 193,842 of record JAVIWB010004424.1, on the reverse strand, counting down.
GTTTTGATACAGAAGAAAATCTGATGAACATAATGGAAAGTATTTTGAAAACTTGCACAAACTTCTGCTATTCTATTTTCCTGAGTAATATATTGTATTTTCTAAATTTGTTCCTCGATCATTCAGACTAAACTGTTTCATTCAGTTTGCAAATTGAACTGGGTATTGGGATTGTATTTCACTTACTTACTTTATTATTTATGGATCCATATGTTATTCCACCTGTTATTATTTTTAACATCTTCAACAATCTTAAATATTGAACTTATTTCAACCATTTGAAAATATAAATTCTACTACAAACATCTTAACTCTTCTTCAATCAATTCCCATGGATTACAGGATTATTACTAAAATAAGTAGCAAATCATCCCTATTTTGTATGTATTGTTTTGGATGTTTCAAATCTGCGTCATCATTGTCCCCCTATATCTATTTAAATTTCATCACATTATTCTTGATTGTAAATTAAATCTCAAAAATGTAGGATCGTATTTATTCTCAAATCTATTAATTCAAATTACAACGAATGAACAGTCTAACACCATCTCTTTTCTCATTTATATTGAATTATATATTCGGTACTTTCCTTCAATCTCAGCACGGTAAAGAAAATTCAGTTTTCTTACCCTGCCCTATATCAAATTAATCCCTCCTACGTTCGAGTGTACAAAAATGTGTTTTCAGTTGGCCATATTTTTCTTTTTCTTAGGTAACCTTTTTCTTCCTTCTTTTTTTACTGGCAAACTCCAGTCCATTTAGTCAGGTGATTTCTGGAAGTATCTTACCATCTCTCTTTCACTGTCTCTCTCGTTTTGCCTGTATATTTCCGTGTGTGGTGCTTTCGTTCTACGGAATTTCTTGTCTTTCTCTGCAATCGCGTTTCCATCGCTCGGCGTCCTGTCTATAAAATAAAGTGAGTTTCTTCTCTCGTACGGAATTACTTCGTTTATAAATTCCAATAAGAAATCCGACGGAAAGCTGAGTTTTATTTCCGGATACGTTGCAGTATATATTCATACGAAGAGGGGCGGGTGGACTTCGGGGGATATTTCCTTTTCCAACTCACGTACCCAATCCCCGAACGGGGTTGAACGGCACTCCCGAATGCGCTCTCCTTTTCTTCCTTAATATTTCGGTCTATTTATATCAGTGGGAGTAAACGGAAGGAAGAAAATTCAATTGTGGAAGTTTTCATATTTTATTATTATTTTATGTTCATATCAACCTTTTTGACGTATATAGGATGTTTTTTAAGGAGGGTTGTAGGAAGTTTAAATGATATTATTTCTCTTTAAAAAACAATCCAAAAATAAAATGAAGCAGAGTCTATAAACAATAATAGTAGGCGTAAAGGGATATGGTATAAAAATCTTAGATGCTGCTCAACTAAGTCGAAAACATAATTGGTACTTGAATAATTTCTTTAGAAATTTTGTTTTAATATTTCATACTTTTAACGTCACAATCATTACAGAAATTTGCCAATAAGGGATCAATTAACATTAACTAGAGATTTTGCCTTAAATAGGCGTTTCTTTTGTATTTAATAAAAGAATGATCATCATCGCGACTTTGAACTCTGCAAAGTCAGCGGTCGCATTATGCCTGTGCGCAACTCATTTACATTTCAAATCTGGTAAAGTAGATATTGTTGTTGTAGATAGTTGCATAAAAGTCGGGTAACCGAATTGTATAATTATAATTTCTTGAGTGTTATATTATAAGAATGAGTAAATTACAATGCGATAATAATCAAAAGAGTACTTAAATAATTAATAATTAATAAAATATAATGATACTTGATCTAAATAGCTGAGTTAGTCATTCATGCTACAACGACGAGTCTAAGGAGACCTAGAAAATGACGAATAAGATTTTGTCGAAACGTCGGTCAAGAAGAGATTCTTCTCAGTTACGCTTATATGAAGCTCCACTTAATGTATTCAATAATCACAAAGAATTTCTCTAACTCGAGACTTATTCCTTAAGTATTTGGATAAACACAAGATCAGAGTTGAACACTTATACAATCATTTGGTTAGATATTCAACCACCAAAAAATTTGAATTCAAGATGAACATCACCTCATCCGGGTCCAATGAAATAACAAGAAAAATTATATTCGTCGATTTTTTTCGCTTAAGAAGTTAACAGATTCTCTTTAACCATTTTCTCAAGATTTTGGTTATTTCTTTAAATGTTCAATAACTCTTAGAAAATCCAATTTTTATACAAAACGGAATTCGCTTTTTGTTATGATAAAGTGACTTTAGCTTTTAGATAATTTATACCAGTTATCACATTGAGATCCTACTCTGTGTTTAAAATACACCTGCTTGCAAAAGACAGAGTTCTTTTCCCAGCAAATAAAGGTAGCTTAAAGAAATATCAATTACTCTGTATTTTTTTTCACTTTAAAAGCAGAAATTTGTTTAACCATTTTTTTTAATGCTTTTGTCACTCTTTTGAAAATCTAGTAACCCCAACATTTTCCAATTCTCTACTATAATGTTTGAATCTGTCGCGTGCAATATTGCATTCTATATCCCCAATATTCTTGTCATTATGCTAATCAATTATAATACAAATGCCAACTAAGCTTATGATATAAGCCTGGTAAATATTAATAGATGGTTTAGTAGCAAGAATATCTGCATCTTAATTTTTATAGATTCCTTGTCCTTGGCCTATAAATGTAGGAAATAATGACTATATCTTAATAAAATATTATTATAAGCTCAACTATGTTTGAAAAATTGATAAAGATATAGTCAATCATTGTCAGGTTTGAGAAAAATTGGAGCCTCGCGAAATTTGTCACATAATAAATTTTGCGTTAAATTAATAATTAGATTAATAGCTGATATAATTTTCAGTGTGCTTGTTTTGTATCGATGTTGTTTATTAATATATAAAATTAAAACACCGTTGTATTAAAAATTATACTTTCAAATTCGCTTTTAGAGATAGGAGCATAATAAATCGACAACTGCTTACGTCTTTATAAATTTCCACGGTTCTTGCGTCATTTAACAAATGTGCACCATAAATTTTAGCGTCAGAAATTTGTATTCATACCCTCCCTCCACTAACGGCAATTTAATGAAATCTCGAGCATCTAGCCTCAGCGCGCAAGTGAATAGATTAACTTTATATAACTAACTGCTATCGCTTTACTGCTGCTCCGAATTTCTTCTGTGGGGATGATTTACGGTTCCCGAGAAGCCGCGTTTTTAACGGCTAAGAGGAGTTGGTACAAGTTTGATGTGCCCGAAATTGGCTCGTTTTTACCGACTCTCTGCGGAAAAAGGGAACGGTTAATTAGTTTTGGACACATATTAAACGAATAAGAGCGGAAGATGGATTCGTCTTTTTCAAATTAATGAGATAGAGGTGGAGGGAGAAATTTTATCGAAGGTAATATAGAAAAATGGCGTAGATTATATTAATTATTTTATCATCGAAAAGATAAAAAAGAACGTTGACAGCTAAGCTGTATTCAAAGTTACGGATTGTTTAATCTAATAACTTTGGGAATTAAGGTTCGTTCGTTAAATACTACTATCAAATGTTTCAAAGTCAAGTTTATATTTACAGTTAATAATTGGTGTTAACCAGCTATTAAGTAATTTAAGACTTCCATAGTCAGAGAAAAATTTGGAACTCCCTAAATCGGGTTGGCCATGTTTAACTGACATCCTATGTTCCATTTGAGACTTTGTTAGTTATTGACTGATAAGCAAATTGAATGTTAAAACCATGGCAACAACTTTTGCAGGAAGAAAGACTAGTAAGTCGGTTATGAAAAGGAAGTATATATATTCATGATTTAAAGGAAAAAAAAGCGAACTTAAATATAGTGAATATTGCAAATTGGGAACAATAAATTTATAGTTTAGGAAAATGCCAAAAAGAGACAAAAAATACATTTTACTTAATGGCTATTTCTTTTTATCAGAATTACTTATATCAAAATAGATAATGGCAGAAGCATTATTTCTAACTCGCTAAGATTACTTTTCAGAATTTTCAAATCTGGCACCCAACCTTTCCAATCTTTGAACATTTAAATAGCGACACAAATTAAATGAAACATAATAATTTTACATATTTTATCTGTAATTCGTGTATCGATCATGTTTAGTATTGTCCTAGTTGTAATACATCATTCAGAGACATCGTTTACGTAATTCAGTCAGTGCAATTCCACATTCGCTTCTCGTATTCTCCAGAGTGTCGCACCTTTACGAGCAGCATGTCACCAGTAACGATTCAATTGTCTCCTTAAATATTTTAAAAGTATATCCACTGGTGTATCGCTCGCCCTCGTCCGGATCTACGCCCGTTCCCACCCGTTGAATTATTCACAATCGTGACGAAGGGTGAACACGTCGTTTCCCCCAACTTGTTCGTACAGCGGGAGCGAATTCTTACTTAGCAGGGCGCGTGTTGGCACGGCGTAATGCGGTCCTAGACCACGGTGCATATTTAATTGAAGTATGGCGCGGTTTGTCCTATCTAGAAAAGAAAAATAGGTGTGTGGCACACCTGCAGATTCGAACAGGACAGCACCGTGTCGTACAGGGGGAATTGAAGGGTCCGTTTCGGGTGGCCCTCGATGGACACGCAAACACCATACCGCCAACGTTCGGTGTGCCCACCTCTCTCGTTCCGAGACGAGGCAAGCACCTGTTGACTCAATCGCGAAATCCAATGGTCAGAGATAGAATAGTTCGAATTAACAAGCGTACTAATTTATTTCATTACGAGAGTTGTGCTGCTGGTGTTTCTGTTCGGCATTGTAAATGCTCCCAGAATGATGTTCATGACATGCATATAAAATGCAAAGGGTGGGTCTTATTTTCCCATCAATAACATTAACTTAAATTATTTGTAAGTTAAAAAAGTAAAATGTTTTTGCGCTTGTTTAAAGCAACTGACGGTTAATTGATAACTTGCACTAAATATTTTAAAACACCCATTTTTTCATTCATAGAAGTACTACTTTCGAAATAATCGGAAATTAAATGTTTGGTGTTTAGTTAATTTTGGGAAAATTGAAAATAAAAGTTTTATTTGTTGTTACAATGTTAGGGTGTTGTCGCATTGTTGAAACCCATACTCTTTATTTCTTTTTGTAAGCATACCAAAACAGAATATACGAGTTTTCATTATTTAAAAAATGAAAATCTTTTATATTTTCATAATTTTATTTAAAGCAAAGTATATCGTTTCGAAATACTTTTTGAGCGATGTCTCCCATTTAATTTTTTTGATTATTATCTTTGACGAAAATGAATATAATCTGGATTACTATAGTCATTTGACTTACTGACAGTCAGTAAATTGAATGAGTGGGGGGTGTCTATTTGTGTCAAGATAAAAATTATTTAAATACTGTCTCTACGCCTAGAGTACGGAGAGTGCTCGAATTAAACTCGCTCGCGAACGATTTCAATTCGAGCGAGTTATATTTTCTATATTAAAAAGAACTATTCTTACGAGTTGCGTTTGTGCTCGCGAGTTAAATAATAAAACTCGCGAGCACAAAATTTAAAACGAACGAATTAAATAAAATTGTGCTCGCGAGCAGAATTTTTCCTACTCTGCTCACGAGTTGAGTTTATGCTCGCGAATTAAATAGTAAAACTCGCGAGCACAAATATTAAAACGAACGAATTAAATATAATTGTGTTCGCGAGCAGAATTTTTTCCTACTCTGTCTACGCCAGAGGAAGATTTGATAATTTTTAATATATCAATCCATTAAGCCTTTACCTTGCATGGGATACAACGCTTTTAACTGTTGAGGAAGAGTAATCGATAGTTTTTTTCTTTTTAGAATAAGGAAGTGTGAGTAATAAAACTAGAAACACTTTATGTATACTCAGTCAGTCCTAAAAGTATTAGGACACAAATTAAAAATTTAAAATCATACAACTAGCGCAATCTGCATGAACGCTTGCATACATAATGTACCAAATTCTGATTTGATTTTGTGCTTCATTTAAAAAATCACAATCGAGCAACAAACCATTATCAAAGTTCATGTGGAATTCTAGAAAATGCAAATCATACTTATGAAATTATGAAAAGTGTGTAGGATATATACTTTAACACATTCATTTTTGTGGTATAAGAGATTCAAAGATGATTCGCGGACAATCAGAGAGAAGGCCATCTCGTCAATGCTTCGCTTCCTCTGGCATCAACATTAGTATGATGATCGAGTTCTTCACACAAGATCACTGCCTCACGTATAGTATAATAGCAGAATTACATAATATTAGTATGTCAACTGTACAAATAATTCTTAACAACGTTTGGAACAAACGAAAATTGTGTCCAAAGTTAACGCAGCTCGATGGAGGAGCAAAAACAGTATTGTATCAGGTTGTTACATATGAAATGTCCGATTTTGTAAGGAATAAAAAAAAGTCTAAATTTAAAAAAATATAAATATTTATTCTGCAAAATAGTCTCCATTTACATCAATAGTTTGTTGCCAACGGCCTGGAAGCTGAAAAATTCCCTTTGAAAAGAAATCTAGGTTTTGACGGCTCACATATTGCTAAAACACTGCTATTACAGACTCCCTTTTTAAGTGATTGTCTAAACTTCGGAAAAAATGAAAATCAGTTGGCGAAAGGTCAGGTGAATAAGGTGGGTGAGGGAGAATTTCGTAACCAAATTCCGAAAGTTTTTGGATTGTCTGTCGTGCAACATGATAATGCAAGACATTATCATGAAGAAGTATGGGTCTATGTCTATTGACTAGTGAGGGCTGCAAGCGGCTCAATTTTCCATGCATAGTTTCCAGTTCGGCACAATAGGACGCTGCCGTGATGGTTTCACCAGGTTGCAAAAATGAATAGTGAATAATATCCTTACTGGTCCACCATACAGTCACCATAATCTTTCGCGGGTGAAGTGATGCTTGTGCATGCTGTCTTGGTGCTTCACCTCGATCTAACCATTGTCCTGACCGTCTCCGATTATCATAAAGTATCCACTTTTCGTCACACGTTACCACTCGATGAAGAAACGGTTCAACTTTCTGTCAATTAGCCAAAGAGGTAGCCACTTCTAATCGACGGAGCTTATTGGCTTCCGTTAATTGGTGCGGCACCCATCGATCGAGTTTCTTCACTTTACCAATCGAAGAAAGGTGACGACTAATAGTGGCAATGGACACTTGAAATGCTTCTGCAAGGCTACGCGCTGTTGTCGACAGACTACTTTCAACTTCTACAAGCAGCTCGTTGTCATTAACGGTGCTACGCGCATATCCGCGAGGTTCATTTTCCAAATCAAAATTTCCCTCGCTGAATTTTTTAAACCATCGCCGTAATGTGCGTTCATTACACGCGGTTTCACCGAACGTCTGATTAATTTCTCGCGTTGCTGCAGCTGTATTTAATCCCTTTTTAAATTGAAAGAGGTAAATTGCCCGAATATCTCTTGCCGACAGCATTTCCATAGGCGAGGCAAGGACAGGTGTATTAATCTTTCCAAGAAATGGAACAGGTACACACTTCAAAATAAATACCCTTTTCTACAAATACAATAATAATTTTCACCAAAAACATACACGTCTTCACACAGGTGCGATTCAGTTCAAACTGAAGGAAAAACGGGCATTACATTTGTAACAACCTGATATATAATTGTTCCGTAGTTTCGGCGAAATGGGATATTGCGACGTCTCTTTTCTTAAAAAAATCGATCACCAAAAGTGGCGCTTAGGATTATTTACAAAGAATTAGTGCCTTCAGGGACCATAATCTCCCTTAGTTATCAAACCATTTCCGCAAACCGAATTCGACATGTTGGACTAGATAAATAGACAACCTAAAATTTTGTCCTTTTGTATAACAGTGGACTTCGTAAACGACTAGAATGGTCATATAATTTTTGGTTCAAAACCAGATTGCTTTGATACTACACTCGACTCTTACAAATCTTCTCTTCCTCCGTCTTAAAATTTCATGAAAGGAGAACGGCGAGACGATATATGTGTATCTTCAATCTTAGTGATTGTATGTGAAATTAAATAGAAAGAGGCCTTTTTAGAGGGTTTCCGATAAGGTAGTTGAAAACCAAAGCTGGGTGGATTGACTGGAAGTGTTTTTGTGATTTTTAATAAATTATGTTCTAATATTTTTTATCAGGTGGTCTTTCAAACTTGAGATTTATACCACACAGAGAAAAAAGTTTATGTTGACAAATACGCTGCCAAAGATTTTAATTTTTCATATTTAAAACTGTTAAAAACATCGATGCAGAACTGTTCGAAGCCTATTATATAGTATATTGTAGTTCAAACTTTAATAAAAGATGATAATCAATTTATATTTAAATTCAAAATATCGTTAGTTGAAATTCTATTTTAGGAATTGAAATACCAAATAAATAGTATTGCTAGAAACACCATTGTTGAAATATTTAGGTTACATAACATGATGAATGTACTTCAGTAGCTATGAAATTATTAGCGTTCTGTTAAAACATTTAATTTCATGTTACTTGTAATATTACGTAACTTAATTATTCTACAAGATCATTTACAATTCTAATACTAATTTGAATACGAATCCATATATTTAATTAGACGCAGCAGACTCTGAATGAGAAGACATTCGTAGCCGTAATAAATTATCGTATCGGCACCTCCGCCAAAACATTTAAAACACGACATGAATTTATTGCGGATCGTGTCTTTTGTACAACGTGCATAATTTTGCATATAATTTGCCTTAATTTTCTTAACATTCTCCGGGGCGCATTTATCCGACTATTATAGATTGTTGTGCAACAGCACAGATTTCGAACGTTCTTTATAAATTGTGGTCATGTTCAGTGGAATAATTTGAACACATAAATCTATAAGAACCGACGTAATTTACTCTACCAAGCCCGTACTTCTGTCAGCTTCGTACTAGATTCGCGTTAAATCGTGACATCTAACGAAGGCATTAAATAAGCGTTAACGTTGTAGTTGCTGACTATTAACAATGCTAAAAATGTTTAACAATTAGTTTACGATTTGCATATTCAATATTTATCTTTGTTCATGCATACAACTACCGTCAAAAATTGACACAGACGATTTTGTCGAATTTTGTTGTACAGAATAGTGTCATCATCTATGCTTATAAGTATTAGCATTAGTCGATAAGACAAATGATGATTTTCTTAAATTATGACTTTTAGTCTTTAATGAATATTAACATGAATAAAAATTCAAGTTCGAAATTTCAAAAAAAATGCTACTTTGTGTATAGCATGCGATGAAAATAAAGGCTTCATTCCATTGTTATTTTGTGTATAGGATGTGATGAAATTAGAGGCTTCATTCCATAGTTATAACATATATGTGTGAAGAACTGAAGTTTAAAATGAAAAACTTGTTAGTTGGATAACAAATCAAACAAATCAATGAAGGGGTGTTTTACAGGGTTTAGTTTTATCCTCCAGCTTTTCTTTGTTAGTTCACGATTAATATAAGTAAAGAAAGTTCAAAAAACGGATCGTTAATCAACATTCATTGTGACAAAGTATCATAACCGGGGTAAAGTCGGTAATTTTCATCCGTTGTAGATGATGTTTTCAATAACATTTGTTTAAAGAAATCAATTAAATAATTGGAATTGGGCAAATCTTCACGAACGGGTTTAGTTGCGATGTATTTCCTAACTCGTGCTGCGTAATTCTTGACGATTAGAGTTGTTTCCATCGTTTATGGAATTTAAGTATTCCGACATTTCTACTGCCAGCAGTAGAGGAACAGCGTAATATCAAAATACTTAAATTCCACAATCGATGTAAACAGCCCAGACAACAACTCAAATTTATTTCCTGTATAGCACACGCCAAAAGTGATGCATTAGAAAAATGTTTTTCAAGCAGTTTTTCTGTTTTCGAAGCCACATTGACGAAGTTCAAAAGAACTAATAAAACTCTTCGGTCATTATTAATTTTATTTTTAAAGTATAATATTTCAGAACACATTTCCCTTAATCTTCGATGTACTGAAGTGCCATTAAACCATCTTTGTAGTGATGTTTCTCAAGATCCTCAAAATACTACTCCATTGCTGCAAGACAGCATATATCAGGACATTGATATCTAGACGGAAAAAACATATAAATGGCCCCGACTAGAGATTTAACAACTAATGAATGTAAATTTCCGCAGAAAATGTACACAGTCTGTCGCAGAGAAAACCGAACTTTTAAAAAAAAGTATTTCCTGGTGGCGCCATGTATTAAAAAAATGCGCGTCGGTAAGGTAGATCTTTAGCCAATGTTATATCAAAATATCATGACATTTGCATCATTAGAAGCAGAGAGATTGTGCATAAAGTATCTAACAGTGTGTATCTGGTATTCGTCGAAAAATGAATTTTTAACAAAGAGCAAATTTCAAGTTCTGTTTTAAACTCGGTAAATCGTTTACTGAAGCGTTTAATTAGATGAAACAAGTGTATGGTGATGCGTGTTTATCACGTACGACTATGTACGAGTGGTATAAACGATTTAAAGACCGTCGTACGGACATAAATTACGACGAATATCCTGGTGCAAAAAAATCTGTGGTTACGGAAAGTAACATCGAACTTGTGTGTCAATTTATCTGAAATGAGCCGAAATCCTCATTGAGATACGTGGAAATAGAATTTCCAAAGATTCAATTCATCGCATTTTGACACAGCATTTAGGACTGAGAAAGATTTATGCAATGTTTGTACCACACAAGCTAACTGATGATCAAAAATTGCTCCGAATTCAACATTGTTCAGATTTGATTAAAGACTCAAAAAAGGAAAAAGCTTCAGGTATTCTATTGTAACTGACGATGAGACATGGTGTTTTCAATATGATCCAGAGACCAAGCGTTAAAGCTCTGAATGGAAGCATCCTAGCGAAGAAAGACTGAAAAAAGCCGTTTGGAGAAGTCAAAAGTGAAGACAATGTTGATTTATTTTTATGATTCGAAAGGCATAGTGTACAAAGAGGTTGTATCAACTAGTCAAACTGTCAATGTGTATATATGTATTGGTGTCATGAAGGGTCTTTTGGCGTGTATTCAGTATGTGCGTCCGCAATATCATGAAAATGGTAGCTGGCGTTTGTTACATGATAATGCACCATCTCATCCCTCGACGCTTATCACTGATTTTCTAACTACATATGTTATTTTAACCATCAACCACTCCCCGTATTCATCGGATTTGGTCCCCTGTGATTTTTATTTATTCTCCAAACTATATTTGTCGATGAAAGGACTGCGTTATGCCGACGTCGAAGCCATTAAAAAGGTGTCGACAGTGATCTTGAGGGACATCTCTAAAGATTAGCTTAAAAGTTCATTCGACATGTTAATTGGTCGTGCAAAATGTTGTATTTAAGCTGAAGGCAACTACTTTGAATAAAATAATTGAATTTTACCAAAATAGTAACTATTTATTCTTATTTTAAAGAAGTTCCGTTTTCTCTGAGACAGACTGTATATCCTAACGCATGTACCTGGAATCGTCCAAAATTATTAATACTCAAGAACATGCTTTCGTCAGTACTGTAAATTCTATAAAATAGTACGATAACAAATTAAGGCTTTCGAAGAAGCATTGTCACCTAAAGTCTTTTGCATATCAGTCAAAATTTCAGATAGTTTAGTTCTTTAAAAAATAATGATTGGATTGAATGGAACCACAAATGGCGAGTTTATGAATTTTTGAATTTCCCATTTGGCTACCTATCCAAAGAAATGTCAGAATTGGAGCATAAGTATAGGGTTTTTCCGAAAAATGGTTGATTCTGCTAGTCCTGCAAATCGTTACCCTATACTGTTGTAAAAATACTTTTGCAACTGCTTATCTTTTATTCAAGTACTTAGAGAGGAACATCAGTGTGACTTAAGCTAAATTGAAATATAAATTTTCAAAAATATCATTAATACACCTTCTAGGAAAATTATGAATAAAATTAATTAACACTAAGTTTTTCTTATTACTTTCTGATTATTGCACTATATGAATGAAAAAAATATTCTTATTGGCTGAAATACTCAATAAGAGTAATATAATTTGTAAAGACATCAGGAACTAGGAATGTTTGACTTTTTTGGCGAAGAGTGTATGTACATATACAAACATCCGTTTCTGTTTATTTATTAACTCTAGTTATTTATGTATGTACATATTTATGTACATATTATGTATGTTGTTTCACACCTATATCTCTATGTTTATATTTATAATACGTATGTATGTGTAACGAGCTCACTTCGTGAAGTAGATGATGGGGTTCGACGCAATGAACTCGGTCGGCACCAGGTGTTGACATTGTTGGCATAATTAGTATAGTTAGTAGACACCTTGATCATTATGTGTTATGTATGTTCTGTGTATACAGTCTCAATGACGTTAATTAAGTTCTCGTACATGATACTTTTTACGGTGATTTATGTTTCTAAGAAGGAAGTGATTAATTCCCGGAACGATTAACTATGTAAATGAAACACTGATGACTTTAAAGTTTAAATTCCTTTGTAGAAATTTATCTTCTCATGTTATTGCTGTTGCGTTGGAAAGGCGAGGATTGTACACCGTTTTCTTCGTAAACGACAAATTAAAGTATCAGTGATATTTTAAAAGTAGTTAAGTACTTAATGCCAATACATTACCAACAAATTGATGCAAAATACATGGAATTAACTTTATAGAAAATGTAAGAAAACTAATGCCATGAAAAATGTGTTTGAATCTGCAAACAGACTTAAATTGTTTCCATTATGCTTTTTTAAATATAGATGTTTATCCAAACAATTTCTACATTTCCGGAAAAGTCTGCCATATATGTTCGGGTAAAATTGTAGATAATCTAGACTTTACCACATTTACTTTTTATAGTGAGAAGGTTTGAATTTCTTCACAAAGTAATATTTTAAATTATGGATAAACTCTATAAATATCTCTCAATGTCTTCAAAACCTATTATTTTCCTGACTGAGAGTAGCATTTGTGTATACGAAGGACCTTATTTAGATTTTCTTCTGATAGAATCTATATATATATATATATATATATATATATAAACGAATGTTTGTCTGTATGTCCTTTATAGAATCGTAAACTACACATTTGATCATGTGATGATCTTTAGCAAAGTTGTTGTGCATGAGCCCACGAAGATTTCTAAGTTGGTACGAGCAATTGTCGACAGATGGCGCCACTGCCATTCCAATTGGAAATTTTGCAAAACAACTAATCGATATTGGAAATGGCCGAATGCAAATTGATGAATCTACGCAATGTATCACCTCGCCAGCAAACTTCTGTAAGATCACAGAAAGCATAGACGAATTGGTGCAAAAAGTTTTCCCAAACATTGCACAGAACTACAAAAATCATCAGTGGCTCAGTACGCGTGCTATATAAGTGGCCAAAAACATCGACGTCAATACCATCAACTTCACCATTCAGAATGGAATACCCGGCGAAACGACAACATATAAGTCCATCGATACTGTGGTGAATCAAGACGAAGTTGTCAACTATCCAACTGAATTCTTGAATTCGCCTGATTTGCCAGGCATGACACCGCACGTTCGTACATTGAAAATTGGCGTACCCATCATTCTTCTTCGAAACATAAATCCACCACGACTTTGCAACGGAACCAGACTCTCAGTCAAGAAAATGATGAACAATGTTATCGAGGCAACAATTTTGACTGGAAAATTCAAAGGTGAAGACGTACTGTTGCCACGTATCCCAATGATCCCGACAGATATGCCATTCGAATTCAAACGTTTGCAGTTCCCGGTACGACTCGCTTTCGCAAAAGACTATCAACAAAGCACAAGGACAATCGTTGCAAGTGTGTGAATTAAATTTGGAGAATCCATGCTTCTCACATGTGGTCTGCTCACGCGTCGGAAAACCTTCTGATTTATTCGTTTACGCACTAGATGGAAAAACAAGAAATATTGTGTATCCCACAGCACTTCAATAAATATCGAATTGAAACGAAACGCCGCAATGTCACAATTTTTTCAAAAAGAACAAAATCAATAAAATGACTCAAAATGAATTGAATATTTGTGTAATGTCTTTACTTCAAATTTATTTTAGTTGGTGGCGTAGCAACGTGCGCAGGGTACAGCTAGTATTTAATAAGGTAAGGTATTCATATACAAGTACTAAATACAAGTCACTAAATTGGTTGATTATTTGAAACAATGTTTTGCTTATCTTAGAGTTTTATGGTTTATCTCTACCTTGAAAATATTAAATGACCATATTTAATATTTTGAAATTACTTACATTCTTTTTCAAGATCGTTTGAAAACAAATAGGTAAGAAAGACTTCTATTTAAATCGCTACACTCTATGCCAACCGATTTGATAGTATTAGATTATTTGGAAAGCTCCCGACCTACTTTTTAAATAAAATAAAATATAAACTTGAAACATATTTATTAAAAAAAATTGTGGTCCATTATTTTGTATAATTGTCTTTCACTTTTAAGCAGTCAATTAATTTCTTTTTCGAAAGATTCTTCTGAAAATGGTTATTCTTATTTTTTTCTTTTTTTATATTGGGTCTGGGAAAAAGTTCGTGGCGTTTTTTCAGTAAAATTCAACTGGTCCCCGCATGGCGCGTGGACGAATTCATTTAAACCGAATGTGCTCCATTATTATCGACAATGTTTCGCCATTTTTTTGGTAGATCCATGATCCCATCGGTGAAAAACTTCTGTGGTTTCTGGTCGAAAAACTGAATCAAGTAGTTTTCACAGGCTTCTTTTGAAACCAACTTAATTCCATTGAGAGAGTTCTGCAGAGATCGAAACAGATGATAGTCAGAGGGTGCTATATCCGGACTGTAAGGTGGGTGCATCAAAACTTCCCAACCAAACTCTCTCAATTTTTGACGGGTCATCAAAGAAGTGTGTGGTCGGGCGTTGTCATGATGGAAGACAACACCTTTCCTATTAATCAATTCGGGCCGTTTTCTTTCAATCGCCTGGCGTAATCTCTCTAGTTGTGCACAGTAGAGTTGAGAATCAATCGTCTGACCAGTTGGAAGTAGCTCGTAGTGGACGATTCCCCTCCAGTCCCACCATACACACAGCATCACTTTTTTTGGCGTCAATGTTGGCTTAGCGAACGCTTGTGACGGCTCACCATCCTTTATCCACGATCTTTTACGCTTCCGATTATCGTACGTAATCCATTTTTCATCTCCGGTTATTAAACGTTTCAGAAACGGCTCGATTTCATTCCGTTTCAGCAGCGCATCGCAGATGTTAATTCGGTCCATCATGTTTTTCACGCTCAACTCATGAGGAACCCATACGTCAAGCTTTTTTTTGTAACCAGCTTTGTGTAAATGGTTCAAAACAGTTTTGTGGTCAATGCCTAGCTCCATGCCAATATCGACACTGCTGATATGCTTATCTTGTTGGACTTTTTCAAGAATTTCATCAGATTTTTCAGTGATTGGACGACCGGAGCGTGACTCATCTTTCACATTGAAATTTCCAGAACGAAAGCGAGCGAACCATTTCCGCGCAACAGATTTCGATAAAGTACCTTCACCGTACACAGCACAAATTTTATCACAAACCTGCGCAGCGTTCTTCCCTTTATCATAATAATATTGCAGAATATAGCGAAATTTCTCATTATTCTTCTCCATTTTCAAGTGCGAATAACTTTCCAACCACTGCACCGATTACAATGTTTCTACGCTCAAACTAACGTTCGGAAGGTCATCTAAAAAACGAGCCGTCGGTGGTGTCGCTGTGACTTGTTGTTCTTTAGTTATCGGCAACCAATGCCATCTATCGGGAAAAACGCCACGAACTTTTTCCCAGACCCAATATATTGCAATCAATAATATAAAACCAGCATATTATGTAACTGGATATTTTTTAAACAACATCCACACACATGAACACTATTTTTTTAATTAAATATGCTCCCCGCCCCCTAAATTGTTTTGGTAAATATTAATTTTTTTCCTTTGCTAGAAATTAATTTAAGTCTAAATATATTTTCAATTTTTTTTTTTATTTGCATAACATGGTGCAACATAAATAGCTGACCATTTTTGAACATAATTTTCGGCTATTAATATTCAGTTTTTGAAAATTTAATAAGTAAAAACCGAGAAATTGCGGGAAAAGTGGTAATTTAGAATATCTAAAAAAATATGTTTCAAAATAGAGCCTAAATATTGTTTCTTGTGTGTATTTACTCTCCTCCCCACTTTCAGAATAATTTCATTCTTGATTGCACGTATCAAATTTCTAATATCTATTAAATTAAATTATGTTTCCTTTTATCAATATTGTAAATCTTGAGAAAATGAATATTTTGATATATTCACTTATACCATACGAAATACACTTTCAAATTAGAATTCGAAAAAAAGTGAGAGAAATTTTTCTCTATTATTTATTGCTTTATTGTCATTGGTGACTATTTCCTAGGTTATACTGAAGAATATTACAGTTCAGCCTTCTAGTAACACGCATTTCGTCACTAAGATAAAAGCTAACTATACGTGATTTTACTATAGAAAAGTTATATCGATATTGTCATAAATTGTATAAATTAGGGTAACAATTATGACATAATTAATTAACGCATGGCTTACTTATTGCACCAACCCGAGATTCCTTCTACGATTTTTTTGTTTCGTCTATTAGTATTCGTCTGTAAGGTAACGCATGTCAAATTTTCTATTGTTCAAATTCTAATCTAAAACTTAATGAGTCCTTAAACTTCACGTGAAACTTGATAAAAATGGGAATAATATATGCATTCATGAAAAGTATCTAGACATGTTTCTTATCGCGATCAATTTTTTTTTTGGCACACGAGATTCAAAGATGGTTCTTGAAGACAACGAGAGAGAAGATCGTCATTGCCTTATCTAATGCTAACATCAGCAGTATTCAGGATAAATCAGCAAAATTGTGTGTAAAGTTTATATGAAACAGCTTGCTGAAACTTAACAATGTCGTGCGCAATTCTGCCGTATTTTTTTAAATGGCGGATGACGATGACTTAATTACAAGTGATCAGTGATAATTCATTCATAATTCACTACAACCTAGACACAGATAGACATAGTGCTGAATGGCCGATCACTGGAGCTGAGACTAAAAAAAGTTCACTTTCAAAAATTACAAAGGAAGATGATGCGAATCGCAATTTTCGACATAGATGGGATTATTCATAAAGAATTCGTACCTACTGGCGCTTTGATGATTTTGACATTTTATGGTGATGAAGCATTTCTGCAGTCGAGTTTGACGTGTTCGACTAGGAAGATGAGTTGCCAAGGATTTTTACTATTACATGACAATGTCAAAAAGACGTTTCGGTCCAAACGTATCGTAATAAAAACGAATGCTTTTTCTAGTATCCGAAACGGGCCATTTTTTTAGTGCTTCATAAAAATTTGGTGTTGCTACAATACTTACCAGAAGACATAATTCATTCAAAACTCATAATAAAGACGAATTTGTTCATCGCTATTCTTTTGATCTAATTTCGGTTTTGCAGATGGTTGGGATTGATATTTCTCGGACTATACATACGTTTTTTTACAAAGTTGTTATCGTGACTCAGTAGATAGGATTCTACAGTCCGGAGTACGCCGCTTTATGAAGATTTAGTATGGAACGGCGGCATAGGTTATGAGGTACCGTTAAAAAGCCTGGTTGGTAACAAATTAACAAATTGCACCGAACTGATAATACAATAAAAAAAACAGATTCTTAAGAGCTAACGAACTGCTCTATATATGTTGAGACCAATTCATTTAGGAGCTGTTTTCTGTATGTTCGTTACCGCTATATTAGTTGTCTAAAAGTTGTTTCTTGTCTATTCTTTATTAGTTCAGAGCGCTTTGTTATGAGTCAGACATTTTGACTGTGCATCGTAATCTACGCCGCCGCCTTATGTTAAATCGATGAACCAGCGAATGGTATCTACTTGAATCCTTTATGTAATAAGACTATGCAAAATGGACCATTTTCCCATCAGTAGCCATGAACAAAGGCCGATCGACCTAGTTCTTTTTTATTAATTCATGCAATACCCACCGAACATATGTAAACACAAAACAGTGAACATTATCCAAACTGAACTTACCTGTTTTAAACTTTACGAATCATCTTTGAACGTTGCCCAAGCTTAGAATGTTCACTTCCAAATTATTATACATTTTCGTCGCCGCCGGTGAGTTTTTGTTGACAAACAGTGACAAATGAATTTTGTTGAAAGGTCGCCCTTTTGATTTACAAGCACAGTGTTCACTGGCGACTGCGTAATGAATTTGGTGTATATTGTAAATATAGAGTTAGGTAATTTTAACTTCACAACTAGGAAACAAAATGCGACAGAACTTCTGTATAAATCTTTTGGTAAGAAAGCTAGTTACATAAAGTATTGGAATAGTGTGCGCAAAATATAATGCTGGAAAGATTGCACAAAGAATTGAAAATATATATTTTATTTTATATTACTCGATAATGTTTCGTTTCTTGGTTTTCCAATTACCTTAAATTTGATATCCAAAGACTAAGAGAAACCATTTTTTTAATTATCCATTATCATTCAAGGGCACATTATAAATTTTCCTCTTGCAATGAATTTTGACTTCATTAATGTCTGCGACATTTCCTATTTTCAGTTGCCTTTGGTAATCCTAGCTTTTATCCTCGATTTTTGTTGTTTTTTTTTCATGTACTAGAACTTTTAATTATGGAAATTAGTAATCACCTTTAGGTAAATGTTCTACATTTTAAATCAATCAATGACTACTTATTCATTTTGTAATTCTTTGCAGTTCTTTTTTTATAATTTTGATAAGATTTGGGGGGGGGGGATAGCTCTGATTTGTATTTTTATCTTGCTTATTTTTATTACTACTTACAATAGCTAATTGGGGATAGGACTGCAAATTTTCTTTAAAATCATTTCACATATTCTGATATTGTATTTTCCTATATTCTTAGTTTTATCGTCTTTATTGATAGTGAATTATAAAACTTATTTATCTAACAAATGTTTAAGATCTCCACAAATTTTATAAAAATTGGAAACTCTTTTAGAAACTTGAAATCGTGGATCCATTTTATGTAGTTCAATAAAGAACTATCGATTGCTAAAATTAAATCAATTCAAAGTAATAAACTTTGAAATTTCGAAATAAAAATAACTGAGACAATAAAAAGTTACCTCGCACTCTCGAAATATACATACTACAATAACTAGTTTATGAATGAGAACCCTAGCCCATAGCTATTTCTGTCTAAGGGCTGCAAAAAATATAAGTTATGACTTGTCTTAATTTAAATTCACATCGTAAGTATCAAACATTTTACCCTGTTTTGTTTTGTGAAGCTTTCGAATCTCTATTATCTATTCGGAGCACGTATGAAATTGACAGGTCTTTTTTTTTGACGTTTAAAATTGACTTTGAACATCAGTGGCACCCTCTAGCGATCTTTCGTTAGTCAATTTGCCCCGATATCGCCTTCCTGACTCGTTTCTTCTCCCTTTTTTGTTGATATTTTCATTCACGTCCATTCGTCTGTACAATAAACCAACACCAATTTAAACGACTATAAAATGGATAGTATGGAGGTTACATCGTCGCCACCGATGACGGTTATTGCTTTTTAATGGAGTTCACAGTGGTGACCTTTCGACGAATGCCACGGACGATCAAACATCCGATTTGTTCTGCCGGCATTTCTCCAGGCAACCACCACACATATCATATGTTACAGACGTAAACTGATGTTAAACTGATGTGTTCTTTGTACGGTCAGAAGTGTTTTGAATGTACGGTCAGGGCCAAGTCGAATGGTCAACATTTCGTCTTTAATAATTCGTAATATAATTTACATTTTTATAATGTAATAATGGAAAAACATGGTAATTTATAATCGTTTTTGAAAATATGGTTTTTATTTTGTAGCCTGTCTTTCGTAATATTTGCAATAAATTTAAAAAATGTAAATAATATAGAAGCTGTAACAGTAATAAGCGAAATAATAATATTTATTGTTTTATATAACCAAAATAAAAACTTAATGATATATTTTCTGAAATCTACTTTAGTTTTAGTAGAATTTGTACTAGCTAAATTATTTATTTTTTTATATTTAGAAACTCTTCATTTGCAAATTGAAAAGTTAAGATTTTGACAGGGATTTTCAAGTTTTTGTTCCTTCAAGCCAAAGTTTTAGATAAATATTGACACCAAAATCGTCTTTAAGCCCAAAATGCCAGCACATGAGCATTTGATATTGTATACCTTTTGAAAAATTGGAATCTTCTTCAAAATAAGTTTTGAATTTAATCTTCACAGTACGTATAGGAGTAGTTTTGAACTGGAAAGATAAAAACTTTCTATTGCTTATTTCTCCTTTCTTTGCTTGAATAATTAATTTATTGAAACTATCATTAGTTCCTTTAAATCTCCTAACAGTTCAGCCAATATCATATGTGACGAAGGTCCGTTAGTTACCCAAAAATACCCATTCTTGCGAATTTTGAAAATGTAAAGATTTTTATACACATAAAAAGTTTCAGAATTTAGTATCAAAAGCAGTAGTTTTGAATTAATAGAAGACAGACTCACTACTTTTTATAGCAAAATCATTCAAACTTTGAAGGTGATCCATTTATACATTTAGAGGTTCGCATTTTGATATGGTTTCTCAAGAATTTATATCTTTTAGAATGATACTAAATGAACTAGCTATATTTTGACATGAACATCGTTTTTAGGACCTTTGAAAATATCAGCAAATGGGCATTGTTTATGCAGAATAAATATCCAGAAATACAATTTTTTGCAAGATAGACCTTTGAAAGAATCAAGATTTTCGTCAAAATAGAAAGTCCCTAATTTAGTACGCAAAAGAGTAGTTCTGAATAAGTATAAGATTAACTTTTATAGAAAAATTATTCAAATTTTAAAGTTACTCTATTTACTTGCACATTTGAATTTTAATATGGTTTTCCAGGGATTTTAAGTTTCGAAGAATTAAAGCAAAAGACTTTTCCGAATTTTAATTTTAAAATCGTTTTTAGGACTCTGGAAAATGTCAACAATTGAGTATTTGTTAATGTGCAATAACTTTCCATTTCCAAAAGTACCAATTTTTTCGAAAAACTGAGATTTTTGTCAAAAAAAGTTTTAAATTTAGTACACATAACAGTTCTGAATTAGCAAAACACAAATCCACTACTTTCTATAGCAAAATCATGCAACCTTAATCCCATTTACACATTTAAAAATTCACATGTCAAAGATTTTACAAGTTTTTAATCTCAGGATTAAAAAAAAAAGATCTTCGAAAATAATAACATACCCGACATTTGTTAATGTGTAATAACTTTTCAAAAATACCAATTTTTACTATTCATAAAAATATTAGATTTACCAATTCCAACATTTTACACACTTATACTTTTCAGTACACAATTAGCATTTAAAATAGCAATCAGAAGATATTCTCATACATTTAAATATTTAAAATGATAAAATATTGGTAAGTACTGTACTTGGAAAACCTGATTCCACACATAACCTCACACCATACGGTAACTTTAAGAAACATTGCACCGGCGAGTGAACTGCATTCCATCGCTGAATCGAGTGACTTTGCAAAGAAGAGACAAGAACAATGCGCGCTTAACGTACATTCTCTACTGACGCATTCATGTCGGTGTTTAAGCATTGCTCCGAGCGAATAAGTACATATGTAGATTGTTTATGGATTATTACCTGTTTGCATTTGATGTATTTATTTTTTAACGTAATAGCTGGTAAACAAAAGATGGAAACAATGAAAGTTTGTATTTTTACTCTACTAATCATGTATAATCAATGGATAGTATACAGGGATTTTGCTATTGTTTTCGTATTGATTTTAACTAACGAATATCGTCAAATAATATTAATTTCTTGAAGAAATAATATTAAGCATTACACCATAGCTAGTAATCGAGCAAAACATTTTGAGAGACTCTGAAGTACTCACTAGCTAACATAACTTTTCTATACATAGTAGTATTTCCACAAGTGGTAGCCTAGTAGATGTAGATCACGAGAACGCAGGAGCTAATGTAGAGGTTCGGCGTTCTACGTATACATCGCTTTGAAAAAGTTTAGCTTAAATAGAAACAAACAAGACCCACATTCGTTGTCTGATAGCTAAAGGTACTGCTTCAAAATGTTGTGGTAAATTTAGTCAAGTAAAAGATCCAATTCCCGCGACGAATAGATTGAGTTTTTCAATAGTCTTATTACGTAAATCACATAGTTCAATTACCATCAAGCAAGAATCATATCTGTTACCTGATAACTAAAGGAACTATTTCTAAAAGTTGGTGTAAATTGTTTCGAAAAAAATGCAGATATTTGTTTGCTGTTAATCCATTTTTCCAAGTGAAGAGTCTAATGAAATGATCACTGCCAATTTCTATCAACAAAAATGTTGGTTGAAAATTACTGCAACGAATACATTGAAAGATTTCTATAGTCCAGATGTGTAAATTATGGAAATTGGATAACTTTTTCTCTGGAAAACGTTACTTCCTCAAAATTAATTTATTATATTCATTTGAAAATTGAACTACCTCTCTTTGTTGTGTTGAAGTATTAATTTCGTACAGTTGCTGAAATTCGGCGAAAGTGTTTGATTCCTTGACTTCTAAAATACAAATTATTCTTTAATGTCTGCTACATCACGTAACAAATTTTTCGTAATTAGAGTGAGCATTTACAAACTTGTGTAGTTTTTGGTGATCAAACATTTCGTCTGGTCAACAGATAATCAACAGGATACATTAATTTTAAATTTTACATGGCAATACATAATTAACATATATTTTAATTGAATAAAACACTAAACTTAGAGAGTGTTATATTCAATTTAAGGAAATTGGTAATGGTGCTAAGTCGATTTCGTTATTTAAAAAATTCTCAAGTAGTTATATGTTTAGCTTTTTTTATGAAGCAGTGGTATCTGAATGACATACTTCAGAGCCATCTGTATAAACTAATAAAGTCCATGAAAAAACAATACCTCCCTCTATTGTATAAGCATGCAATTATCCGAAAGAACGAAATTCGCGTTTGTCCAGCCAAATACATATATGTAGAGCACTTGCCATTGTGCGACACCTTACGAATTTATGTACATACATACATATATAGTTTATATAGTTTAGTCAAAAGAGAGGTGAGAAAAATAAAACTGTTGTGAAAATTATGTACAAAGTGTTATTTAGTAATATAGTACAATTTATCAATATTTTGTCGCTCCGCCCTTGGCCTTAATGACAGCTCGCACTCGTCGAGGCATACTTGCTACTAAATTGTAACACTCTGCCGGTGGTATTGCAGCCCATATTTCGCGAATTTTTGTTGATAATTCTTCTTTTGACAGGCATTTATGTTCCGTGATCTTAGTTTTTAAGATACGCCACAAATTTTCAATGGGCGACAAATCGGGACTTTGTGGCGGCCAATCCAATACTTCCACTGTTTTTCCTCGAACCAACGCATTATAGCTCCTGACTTGCGGCAGGGCGCATTATCTAGCTGAAAAATGAATTGTGGAATATCCTGGTCGAATAATTTTAGCACAGATGGTTCTAATACTTCCTCCAACATGGCTAAATAGCGTTAGCTATTCATCCGTCCATCGCACAGGTACACTTCTCCAACACCGTATGCAGACATACAACCCCAAACCATGATACTACCACCTCCAAATTTTACTGTGGGAATGATACATTGTGGTTCATAAGTTTCCCCTTGCCTACGCCGAACGTATAGCGTCCCAGGTAGTCCCCAAAGCTGCCAGGCAAAAGAAGAAAGTTAGCACTTAGACAGGATTAATTTTGTTTAATGTTACATGTAGACTGAATTGCATACAACGATAAGAATATTAGTCATGAAGATGTACTTACATACCTCGATATTCGATTCATCAGACCAAAGAATCTTCGACCACTTCTCGATTGTCCAATTTTCATGTTGTTTGGCCCATAAATACCGCTTCTTTTTATGAGCGTCAGTTAAAAGCGGTTTACGTCGCGCTTTACACCCTCGTAAACCAGCACGCTGGAGACGCCTTCTCACTGTTTGCGCAGAAACTGTTACGCGATAACGCTGTTTCAGCTCATTGGCGAGCTGTATCGACGATTTTTTCCTATCACAGAGCCAGTCTTTGTAAAATTCTGTCTTCTCTAATCGAAGTACAGGGTTTTCTGCCACTTTTTAGTCTGTTAACAAACGACCCACTCTCCTGATAGCGACTAATGGTTGTACGGACTGCACATCGCGAACATTTTTTTTTGCAATTGCAGCTATTGATAACTTCTGGGAATGCAGTAGCACTATTTGGGCGCGTTCCCCTACCGACAACTCGCGTGTTTTAGGCATTTTTCTTCAACAAATAGCTGACACAACGTGAAAAAATAGGATAGTTTAATTGATCTCTATCACAAATTCACAAACGCACGTTGCTCACACACTGTTAGAATGACACTAAATTTCTAAAAAACACAATTTCCCCTTTCCACCTATTCTTTTCAATAGGGGATTAACTAGGGTATTCAAAAACGCATTTCTGTAAATACCATTAACTATTTTTACGGTTAATTTCCGTCAGACTTGGATAATACCGAGAATAAGGGTTTTTACCTGGGGTGTCTAATACATCTGAGCATGGTTGTATATAACTTGACACCGGCCATTTGGTGAACGTCTTAGAATAATTCAAATGTTAATAAAACCTTGCTTACGACATGTTTCGTATTATCAACTCTCTTTATGTAAACTATGGTATTATTAACGAACTTATTCTCTGTATGGGTTATCGTATTGTTTTGCGATACAACAAAAAAGCATAATAAATTGCAGCCAAGAAGTCTTAGTAGATCATTAATGAATATACAAAGGGTACTAGGAAAGTTTTGCAATACAGCTTTGTTTATTTAATTTTTTCAAAATAATTTCCTCTACACTAAATACACCTCTCCATCCTCCGAAACCAATCTTTAAACAAATTCTGCCAAGTTTCACTAGGGAGTAAAGATACTCGTTGTCCCAAGCCCGCAAAAGGTCGTCATCACTGGAAATCCGCCTCCCTTTTAACTTCATTTTCACATGCGGGAACACTGCAAAGTCGCAGGGAGCAAGATCTGGACTGTAGGGAGGGTGCTCGAGAAGTTTCAATCTTGTCGTGGTCAAATATTTGGTGCAGGCTTTGGCGCGGTGAGCTGGTGCATTATCCTGATGGAGGAACCAGATGTCCATTCTTGACTTTGGCCGCAGGTTTTCATAGATCCAATGACTTTAGGCAGGTAGTGTTTGGTATACCACTTAGCTGTGACTGTCTTCTGTATGTCCAAAACGACACGTTCCACAACTACAGATGTGTCATCATTAAAGGCACAAACTTTGTTTTGAACTTTTGTCGGCGCATTGTAATAGTACAGCCAAGTCTTGTCACCTGTCACGATGTTGTTCTCATACTGAGATTGTCCCTTATTAAACTTTCCCGGCACCAAGTCACACGTCGTGTCATCTACTCTTCAGTCCGTCGATGCGGCACTCAGAGAGAACAAAGTTTCTTCACGTGCAAATGATCATCCAGAATCGAACGAATTGCTGGTGCATTTAGGCCTGAAGTACTCTCTATCTGTTGGTAGGTCACTCGCCTCTCTTTGTCAAGCATTTGCCTCACGGTAGCAACGTTTTCCTCCGTAACTGACGTGCGTGGCCTTCCTGGCCTCTCAGCATCCTCCTCAATTAAATATCCCCTTTGGAATTCTCTATACCACCTGAATATCGTTGTGCGAGAGTCATTTCTTCGAAGCACTGGTCTATGTTTAAACCACGCACTAATTTATAAAGCAAAACTGCCCTTTTCTCATTTCGTGACCACGATGCCATCGCAAGCACTTTACACTCTCACTGCTAATGAATAACTGAGCCTATTGACATGGCGCGGCGACTACTATGCGCGTATGAACATGTCTCAACATGCAGCAACAAGCAGCTTCCTACGATTCATTGTTGCGTTATATTGCAAAACTTTCCTAGTACCTTTAGTAGTAAATATAAACGGGCTTAGATAGGAATCCTGAGGCACTCCAAACGATAAAACAGTCTAAATATGTTGCGTTTTGGATACATACTTATGTATATGTGTACATTATAATTAATTCTGTCATCAAGATTTCAAATTCTTTCATTATAATTTTTACTGAATAAAAAATATGCTTTATTATCATTAAAACAGTTTTTTTTTGTTTAATATAAAGTTACTAAAATCTACGTTTTTAAACGGGAATCATAAGTTTTCCAGATATGTAAAAAATAATGTTTGCTAAATTTCGTACGCATTTACAAACATGTAAATAAAACCATATTATTTGTAATTCTATACTTTGAAAAATGCTTTTTATATTTCTTTCAATATACAAAATTGATGTAGAAGTATCATTCATACTTGCATATGCATACCTAGAAATAAAACGAACTGACTTTTCCTACTTATAAGACGACACAAAGAATTTCTCCCAAGTATTTTCAAAGCATATCCTCCGATCTTCTGATGTTCACGTACACAGATGCAAATAGATTCACATACATGTGTGTATCTGTGTGAACTGTAACTTTGTAGGTGCGTGGTACAAAGGCAGATGAATACATAGAGACGGCACGTCGTTTCGCTTATTGCAAAAGTAAGTCCGTAATTTCCGTCAGACATCGTCGTTAGATTGTGTCTTGGTAATCTTTCGTTTGTCTCCCGCAGACGGCGATGATTTTTTATGAAAGGAGCGTAACTCGACAGTGTGCTCTGTAACGGCTACAGACGGTCGACGTACTCATTTTGTTTTGTCTGTTTGAAGATAAGTGAAATGTGAAAAGGACGCGCTGTGCGGCATTCTTGTTTTCCTCAGTTTTATAAGGCTTTTTTATTCGTCTGATTGTTTCTGATGTTATTTTAGGTATAATTGCGAAAATTTAGAGATTGGGACAGAGTTTTGCTTGCATACGAGGGCCAGTCGGAAAATTTCGTTTGTCGAATATTCACAATTACATTCTGTGCACCTTTATCATTTGGTTGAATCAATTGTTGTAACATTTATTCCATTCTGAAGTTGACATAATCAAAATGCTTAACATGAATGCATTAATCGCTTCTTCAAAGCAAGAAAAATTATGGCCATGCATTTTATTTCTGATTGTGGGGAACATAAAGTCTCTTGGGGCCAAATCAGGATTTCTGACAATGCAAAAACTTGTTAATACTGTTGGGTAAGCGGTATAAGGTATAGCATTGTCATGATGAAGGATGATTAACAGAGATGTGTTTTCACCACTTATCTATGGTTCTGGGCAAGTAAATTTTATATACCATAGTACATCGTAGATGATCCTATGGAGCACTTGTAGTGTAATATGACATATTTAGATACAACACATGTAATTATTTGTTTTTTAAATGTTTCACTCGCTTGAGAGTTACTCTCAGGCAATTATTTTATAACATTTCGAGTAAAGGTAAGACAGAAGAACCTAGAACCGTCCTATTGGAAATTTAGTCATCGGCAGTTTTTTTCTATTGTTAAATATATGTGGTTGCGGTGCCTTATGCGAAATTATATGTAACTAAACTTTGTAATATTCAGTTAATAAAATAAACCTACTAAAAGAAATAGTAGTTCAGACGGCAAAAAAACTCAAAAAGCAGTACCACCTTGGAAGGCATAAGCCTTCTAAGCTTTAGTAAACCCGTGTAAACGGGTTGACTAAAAAAAATAGGAACTTCTCAAGAGCTGCATTGTAAATTAATAATGAAAGTCAACCTTTCATTGCTACTTTTAGATCAAAATATCTACCTCTATTGCAACAGTATTATAAAAATATACGTACCTCGTTTATTGAAATTTATCGTCAGAAGCTATTTAAAAAATATCTTATAGTAGATATAACTAGGAAAGATGGGATACAAACATGCGATAAATTTTTTTTGAAGTATTATACCATTCACTAATCAATTGCAAGCGCATCTAAGAATGAAACTGAAAATTTCATATTCTTACTGTAAAGAAAAGAGAGTAAGGCATCTCAGAGGGTATATTAGGTTCACGTCTCTATTTGTTATCTGCTGGTGTTAAGTGGTAGGTTGGAATGATAACATTAATCCAAAACAATTATAGATTGCATGAACAGAAACTATATTTCCACTTTTTGAATAGAAATGAAACTATCTTAACAAAGGAAAGCAGTGTTTGAACATATCCCGTAAAATAAATAGCTAAGCCAGTACGGTCCGTAAAGGGACAAATCTTAAAATACAACAGACGCCAAATATTGCGTGAAAAAAGATTCGAGATTGGCTGAAGAACCCTTGGATAGGCGAAACGCGTCTCAATCAAGACCTCGTCGATGATAGAGCTGTTTTTTATTGTATATTATAACTACATAAGATGAAATTAGTGTTCGCTTTAAAGAAATTAAACTCATTTTATTAAACATGTTTGGTCATTTAAAGGTTCTTATTTGTTTACTTCTTCTTTGACAGATTTTTAAACAAAATGTCAGCAATATGTTATTAGAAATTCGTAAATAAAAATATTCAATAAAGACCTTCAATATTTTGTATTTAGATTTAACTTACTACATTTCAAAAGCTATATGACATTATTGCTACAATTTGTTGTTTAAATGAATAGAGTGCAGATGGTCTTTTTTGCTGTAGATAAAAATCTACTACAATATAACAAAAGATCATACGCTGACATGAAAGGTTCACATATTGTTCACCCGAGCGAGACGACGGAAATTTATGCATAAGCTCCAACACAGACGTTTATTAATTTCCCGCAACACACCAAAAAGGAAAACTCAACTCGTGCTGCTTTATCCGACCTCGTTTTCGAACTCAGGGCTCTCTCTTTCTCTTTTCTGCTCTGCTCCGGCCCGATCCTCTACCCTTCCACGTAATTTTCAAACAAACAACTTTAGCACAATTACGGCAACGAGTATAATTTATCATATAATGTAGTGCAGCTCTATAAACGAGGAACAAAACCACAAATAATGAAGATGAACTGCACACCGACACGAAGAACAGCGTACGTCGAACAGAATGAATCCTCGGTGCCTAGCTTGTTCACTCGCTTTTTCATCTTGTTTTCATTGGATGTAATTATTGGAGTTTTAAAAGAACGAGGAAACTTAATAGAACGACTAGATTGAAATATCCAAATATATCTTGCAGATACAGAAAGCATTGGATGCGAGAATTGGGTTAAATAGTAAATTGCTTTTCAAATTATATTTGTTTCTTCTCAAGGTAAAATAATAGCGTTTTTAAAAGATTAAAATACGAATACGTATTTAAGAAATAAGGTCAATCGATGAAAGGATTCGTACTTTTCATTCATGTTTCGTTGAAATGAACAGTAGTCTCATACTTTTTAAACACTCGCAAAAATACCAACCTATTATAGCGTCACTAATTGCAAAAATGAATAACGACGCACAAGTATGTACATATGTACATAAAATTATTAAATGAGTATAGACTCACTAACGGCGTAAAATTTAGTGCATCCATTAAAGTAAGGATTAGGAGATATAAATGTAATTAAGATGAATCAACTGACACTGAGAGTTAAATATCATCAATAACATCAATACCAGTGCAACTAAAAAATGTCAATAAATGATTCTGCATGTAATGATGTAATGCATATGTTTGAGGATTGGTACATGTACTCCGACAATTAGACTCTGCCTTCTTCGAAGCATTGGAATGTGTGAACTTGATATATGTATATATATATATATATATATATATATATATATATATATCGTTTTTACTAACAATGAGTTTGTTTTACATTTTTTTACAAAAGGCGTATGTGATAAAGAATCTTAAGCCTCTTAATATCCTGATTACTCATGTTAGGGCAAAATCAATGGCAAAAAAATGTTTAAATCAATTTAGTAGACTTGGGCAAGGAGTAATCAAAATACTTAAGAGTAAAATTAAAGAAGGAATACCGGCACCAAAGAAAGTGAAAAACACATATGTGCTCATTTTTTGAAACCGTTTGCTGAATCAAAACAACTACAGGAAACGACAACGAAAAGGAGTTGTTCTATCAAGATAATGGATCAACTTACGTAAATATGTTACGATGGTCAAAATTCGCAATATTCAACTTATTTGCTAGTATTAACTTCATTTCACTTCTATTTATCTCAACGCCTGTAAATCGGCTTCGTTGGGTGATAAAGTTCAACTTCATATTGATTTTTTTAAATATTTCTATTATAGTTATACTTGATAAGTTTTCTCTAGTTTCAAAATTTGACTATTCTTTGCTTCAGTTTCTTGGATTTTTCATGGTACTATTTATTATTATAGCACTTGTGTAATAATAGTAGCAATAATTTTTGCTTTCACATTCCCCAACAACTTAAGGGCAGTAAGAGGGAGCACTGACATATTAGGCACGCGTTCCTGGTATGAATAAAGACTTTGGCAATTGGCATTTACCTTAAACGAGAAAGAAAACAACGAAAAATCTTCTTGGACAGCGGGTATTTTTACCTTCTTAACTTTCTTCGTTTCTTATTTAACTTTTCCTATTATTGACTTTTTAATTTTTTCATTCATTGTAATGCGGTTTTAATGTTATACACTGCAATACTGTTGTATTGCTGCTTTGTTTTACCTGCTTCTTATTAATTCAGATTAGTTACTAGATCTTTTTCGAGAGCTATTTATTGTACATTTATCGTTTGTACATAATTACATTATGTTTCATAAATATTATATAATATATATATACATATATACAAATTTAAGATATTTGTACAGAAATATGTTCCGTGCAAAATATAAATCTCTACGAGAAAAAATAAGTAAAAAAGAATATCCTCTAAAATAAAATGATAATAATAATAACTCTATGAGGTCACGTCCAAATATGAAATTGCTACTTCTCACAAGAATTTATTCTTGTTCTATCAATATTTTCAAATATTCCATGCATATCTTTACCACATGTTTAGGATTATTGTCATGTCGAAATACAACAATTCGTATATACATATATATATATATATATTGGGTCTGGGAAAAAGTTCGTGGCGTTTTTCCCGATAGATGGCATTGGTTGCCGATAACTAAAGAACAAGTCACAGCGACACCACCGACGGCTCGTTTTTTAGATGACCTTCCGAACGTTAGTTTGAGCGTAGAAACATTGTAATCGGTGCAGTGGTTGGAAAGTTATTCGCACTTGAAAATGGAGAAGAATAATGAGAAATTTCGCTATATTCTGCAATATTATTATGATAAGGGGAAGAACGCTGCGCAGGCTTGTGATAAAATTTGTGCTGTGTACGGTGAAGGTACTTTATCGAAATCTGTTGCGCGGAAATGGTTCGCTCGCTTTCGTTCTGGAAATTTCAATGTGAAAGATGAGTCACGCTCCGGTCGTCCAATCACTGAAAAATCTGATGAAATTCTTGAAAAAGTCCAACAAGATAAGCATATCAGCAGTGTCAATATTGGCATGGAGCTAGGCATTGACCACAAAACTGTTTTGAACCATTTACACAAAGCTGGTTACAAAAAAAAGCTTGACGTATGGGTTCCTCATGAGTTGAGCGTGAAAAACATGATGGACCGAATTAACATCTGCGATGCGCTGCTGAAACGGAATGAAATCGAGCCGTTTCTGAAACGTTTAATAACCGGAGATGAAAAATGGATTACGTACGATAATCGGAAGCGTAAAAGATCGTGGATAAAGGATGGTGAGCCGTCACAAGCGTTCGCTAAGCCAACATTGACGCCAAAAAAAGTGATGCTGTGTGTATGGTGGGACTGGAGGGGAATCGTCCACTACGAGCTACTTCCAACTGGTCAGACGATTGATTCTCAACTCTACTGTGCACAACTAGAGAGATTACGCCAGGCGATTGAAAGAAAACGGCCCGAATTGATTAATAGGAAAGGTGTTGTCTTCCATCATGACAACGCCCGACCACACACTTCTTTGATGACCCGTCAAAAATTGAGAGAGTTTGGTTGGGAAGTTTTGATGCACCCACCTTACAGTCCGGATATAGCACCCTCTGACTATCATCTGTTTCGATCTCTGCAGAACTCTCTCAATGGAATTAAGTTGGTTTCAAAAGAAGAATTGATTAATAGGAAAGGTGTTGTCTTCCATCATGACAACGCCCGACCACACACTTCTTTGATGACCCGTCAAAAATTGAGAGAGTTTGGTTGGGAAGTTTTGATGCACCCACCTTACAGTCCGGATATAGCACCCTCTGACTATCATCTGTTTCGATCTCTGCAGAACTCTCTCAATGGAATTAAGTTGTTTTCAAAAGAAGCCTGTGAAAACTACTTGATTCAGTTTTTCGACCAGAAACCACAGAAGTTTTTCACCGATGGGATCATGGATCTACCAAAAAAATGGCGAAACATTGTCGATAATAATGGAGCATATTCGGTTTAAATGAATTCGTCCACGCACCATGCGGGGACCAGTTGAATTTTACTGAAAAAACGCCACGAACTTTTTCCCAGACCCAATATATATGTATTGTAACTATGCGCAAATCGAGATAACTGCAAAATAATACTGTATTTAATTATATTCGAATCGTAAATATTTTAAAAATTTAGAATATATTGTAAGCATTTTGCTTTTAATTCACAAGAACAGACTGTATACTTTCCCACAAATTATTCTATGATTAACTTCCTAGACTTGATATTGATAGTATTATATACCTTACAATTTATTTATTTCTTTAAGAATTTACATTCACAGTAAATTGAGTGCCTTTTAGAATTAAAACAAGCGTATTTGCATAAATTTATAGAACTCTACATCTCGGAAAAAACTTTAAGAGAAATTATTTTCAATTTAGAATATTTTTTCTCCTATTTCGCGGTGTATTTACTGATTGTATCTAATTTCCTCAATGTATCTCGAATATTGCACTCTTAATCAACATTACGCTACTTTTATTTGAAATTTAATAAACCTCGCCCATTATACAATTGTACGTTCATGCGCTTAGTTTATTATATAGGAGAGAATTAATCTCCGTGTAATTAATAGAATCAAGAAAGGTGCAGGTATGAAAATCCGATTATATTTCTGCGAACAGAACTAGTAGGTATGTACGTACGTAGAATAAATGCTGATACTCGTACTTACTGGCTGGCCATAAATCCTGAACGAGACTGTATTGGTATCTTTAACGCTCCAGTAATTTGTAGCGTTTCTACGAGGCAAATACTCTCCTGTCTCTAAGCGATTATCTGTCTGAAATACAAGTCCATGTTTACGTTAATTAAATGCGAAAACTTTATGGTGCCTTAATAATTTCGACGGAAGAGAATAAACTGGAAACGCCATCCAAAATTATTATCTCTGTATTTAGGCAAAGGTAATATTTCGGCGTTGTACCAAATTAATAGGCTTCTTTATGCCGAACTGTAACGCGGTTGAAAGCTGGTTATTGATTTAAGAAGCTTTGAAATACGGTTCTGTAATTTTGAAATTTACAACAAATTTTCTTAAATGATCGAGACGGGATAATAAAAGTGTAACATAATGTACTTTTTTAAGATATTGCAGTGCTCTTTTTATGTTTCAATATTATAATTGTTGTCTTTATTAGTTTCTAATTTTAAACACATTATTTGTATCTTAATAGATATGTTTTTCGACAACTAAGTTGTCATCTTCAGTAATAATTAAAACACACTATTGAAGATAGACTTAGAAGTAAAGCGAAGCACTCTATGACACTCATCACTGTGTTTTAATTACTACAGAAGATACAAGTTATCATGCCAGCACATGTTTGCCCCGCATTCGTTCGTGTTGCTGGTTACCCGTAGGATTGTTCAATCTTAATCATAATTTTATAGTTAATTTGCCTTTTAGCCATACGAATATTTCTATCAAAAGATTGATAGTTTGAGTATAATTTATATAGACGATATTTACGCTTACTGCTTAAAATCCCACAGGACTGTTAGTCCGCAATGTATACTTTAGTTGCTAGACAGACTCTTTGCTACGCGTATCAGTAATAGTTTTTGTTCGACGAAGGGCACAACCGGGCAGCATTTTTTCGGTCATCGGTCAACAAAAACTCCTCTTCTTTACCCAAATACCTCGAATCCAAATTTGATGTATTTAGACAAAGAAAACGAGTTTTTATTAGATGATTAAAGACTAAAAAAATGCTGCCCGATTGTACCAACTGTTAAGCAAGGAAAAGCTACGGTGCTTATTTGGAGTTGTTTCTGTTACGTCGGTACAGGAGATTTGCGAAAAATCGAAAAGAAACATATCTGCAAATATTGCAGGAAAATACTGTATTATCAGGCGAATGATTAATCTGCAATCGTTTCATGTTTATGCATTATAACGATCCAAAACACAAGGCATTGATGGTTAAGGAATACTTAAATAGCCCGTATATAATAGACCTTAATCTCATTGAACTGCTGTGGGACGAATTAGATAGACAGGTTTGGAAAGCCTGTCCTGCAGCCACAACAGATCTCTGGTATATCTTGCAAGAATAATGGCAATATACTCCACACCGTTTTGAAAAAAATAATAGAATAGATGCCCACAATCGTGAATGTTAAGAGGAGATTTTTTGACGAAAGGAACATTTAGTTATTATTCTTGTATGTATTGTTAAAATTAATGTTTGTTTTAGTGTTATATGTCCTAAATATCTTTTAATATTCATAATATTTTTGTTTAATTTTTTTATTGTAATTTAACTTAGATATGCCATGATTATTTATTTTTCTGAACCAATATGAACTGTAGTGAACATAAGGTGTGGGCCATTGTTTTCTTTTCTATCAAACTCATATTATTGAAATGGTTGTTGGGCTTACAATATTTTAATAGTGGGTCCACGATCATCCTGATAGGCTTTGTACGTCCGTTGTAAATTTGAGTAACTCATCTGGAGAGTCTTTTCACCTTTCTCGAGAACTATTTTTAGCCAATTTTTTATGGCTATTTTGATGTTTTAGTCATAGGAAGACTCCGGTCTTATTAAAAGTCATAGACGGAGCCTGTCGAGCAAGGTTCTGCCTAGCCTTCGTGTACTGGAACCCAGTTAGTTAGGCACTTGACGTTTTTATTATGATTACTATTGTTTTGTGCCTACTTTTAAAAATTTTATGCCTCATTATTCTGTTCTTTTATTCTCACAGCTCCGTAAATTCTTCTAATAATTTTTCGTAAATTCGTTATGTAAAGGCTTGTTATTCAATTGCTATTTGCGCCATCGCTTGCTAATTAATCCAAATGTTGTAATTACGGAATATTAATGACATACTTTTTTTTTCAATGACAAAATTTCTAAATAATTGACATTATGTATGCATTGCAAAACCCTATACAATTCAATCCCATAATTACAAAGATAAATGTTAAATGTGAACCGTTAAATTAATGACTGTTCGTTATTACCGCGCATTTCAAAATGCTTTATTGTTTTACAATTCGGCAGGAGTGCGCTTGGCAGGGGCATTTTGTAATTCGGTCGTCTTTTAATCGGATCCGCTTTCAAACGACGACGTCGGCTTAATTGCACATAACCGACTATAATTTCATGTGTTTACATAATCGTCGTTTCACAACTGTACTGCCTCATGAAACCATGCTTGACATTAAATTTTATTGACAACATCAATTCTTCACTTGTCACATTGTAATTAAAAAAAATTCAAATCAACATCGGGCGACTGATGGAAACGAATTATTTTAGCTGGGGGAAGGGGCCGGACGATCAATTGTCTGTCGTTTGTTCTTGCGCAAACCGTCGAATAACCGGTTGCTACATATAAATATTTGAGTTACTGTGTATCAGTCTTTGTTTGTTTATTAATAATTGTGTTCTTAAATAATCTGTTTTGTATTTATTTTAAATTAATTGGAAGAATAGATTGTAATAACCTCGACCCAGACCTTTTAATCGGGCTCGCATTATTCGGTAATATTCATCATTTTGAAAAAATTTTTAATTATAAACTTTATTTTTCTTTTATTGGGACTTTTGACCATTTAGGATAATAAAATATTTAATTTTTAGTAACAACCTTTCAGGGGTGGTGTCCCTCTTTTTTAAATTATTTATTATTTTAACATTTTTGGATTATATATATATATATATATATATATATATATATATATATATATATATATATTATGTGGAACGCGTCGTTTGGGACACAGAAGACAGTTACAGCTCAGTGGTATACTGAACAATGCCTGCCTAAAGTCATTGGATCTATGAAGAAACTGCGGCCAAAGTCAAGAATAGATACCTGGTTCCTCCATCACGATAATGCTCACCAGCTCACCGCGCCAAAGCCTGCACCGAATATTTGACCAGGAGGGATTGAAACTTCTCGGTCAGCCTTCCTACAGTCCAGATCTTGCTCCCTGCGACTTTGCACTGTTCCCGCATGTGAAAATGAGGCTAAAAGGGAAGCGGTTTTCCACTGATAAGGACCTTCTGCGGGCTTGGGACAACGAGTGTGCTTTACTCCCTAGTGAAACTTGGTAGCACTGGTTTAAAGATTGATTTGGGAGGATGGAAGGTATATTGAGTGTAGAGGAAATTACTTTGAAAAAATTAAATAAATAAAGCTGTATTGCAAAACTTTCCTAGTACCCTTTGTATTTATTATTGTTAATGATCTAATAGCGCAAAAAATACAAATTTGTGGGCGTTGGTCCAATGTGGTTAATACTTTCTTCGGGTACCTTTATCTGTTGGTAAGAAAAATATATTTTACTAGTTGTGAAATATATAAAATGTAGCTGTTTTAATTTTGACGAACCATCTTTGATGCAATACACGCGAAAACGTATGTTTCTTAGCATCTAAATCGAAAATATTTTTTTAATTATTAAGTTCAATCTTATGTCTTTAATTGTATAGTTTCGACATGCTAATCTAAATAATTAAATTTAGTACCACCTCGTCATGTTCATAGAGGATTTTAATACTTTCACAGAACAAAAATCAATAACCATATCCCTTCCTCCAACACCAAGGCACTTAAAAAACATGAAAGGATTCTTAAATGTATGAACTTAATTAGTGTAATCATTATCGGGTACTTGTGCGAAACAATAAGATCAAAGTGCTGATGGAACAAGTAGAAGAGACTTTCTCGCGTAGCTATGTGTATATGTACTTTCGAGCGCAGTTTAAGCCGATCGAAAAGCACGAAGCCAAATACGACACAAAGTCTAATAGCAACAACACTTGAATATGCAAGTATAAATTGTTGTAATTTTTATGTTTTTTCTTTTTCGTTTTTAATTTAATAAATTTGTAGCTTTAACAAGAATTGGATTATTTGTAATTTATTATTTTACGTTATAAATATATAGTAATTTTAGCCAAACAACTGTTTTTGATAAACCTTCTTCAATGAAATTCGAGTATTTAAGTAATTAAAAAAAATTATAAGATACGATTTATATAAACTAGTCCTCAACATTATTGATAAAATCAAAAATAATTAAGTTAAAATTTCGTATACATTGTTAAAAAAAAGTACTTACGAATTTCTTGTAACTTAATTTTTTCTAAAATATTTAATTTCGTATTAAATCATAAATTTATAAAATATTTTTGTTTACAGAATATTATGGCACCTTGATAACTTTTAAATTTTCTTTACTTCAACTAATCTGTTCTGTCATCGACCCTTTCACTAATCCTCCTATCTATTCTGGGCAGATTCTTTTAAGGGCATTGTAAATGGTCATTATAATAATTCAGTATCTAACATTTTACAGTATTTCAGTTATGGTTCCTGTGTGACTCTGTGTAGGTTTTGTTTACTTTATAATTAGTGAGGTTATTTATTTTTATTTGTGATACGATTAGACGATATGGGTCAAGCAAAAGACATTTCAATGAAATAAATTTAGTATTTCCACTTCGTTGTGTACAGGAACATACTCTTACAGACAAATAGCACAAATGAAAGAAGTTGCTCGGCAAACAGTGACTTGATCGACATATCGTAGATTGCCTACGATCAAGTAGAAGTATAAAAAAATTCTAGGACTGACTTAAAATGTAGACGTCCAGACATACACATTTATTAATAAAAAATCTAGTGATTCTTGAACTTCTAGATTGTGTTCAGGCGACGAATCAAAAGTAGAGACGGTAACAGAAAGGGTTCAGTTTGTGAGACGACGGAGTTCTGAACGGTACAGTGAAGACTGCGGCATGAAAATTGATTTGGTCTTGCATAATATCGAAAGGTCTCGGCCTACTGTGAGAGCGCAATGGAAAAAAGAGAACACAAGCACGTGCTGGAGAATGTTCTGCTCCCATAAATCCATAAACCTTCATGCATTATAGTGCTCCTTATCCTACGGCAAAATCTATGATATTTTTTGGAATCGCTGAATTTACCAGTGCTTCCATTGCCGGGAAAATCTCCCGATCTAAACGCTACTCAAAATGTGTGGAGTGAACTGAAATCGGTAGTCTATTCAAGATGTACCACCTGGTCAATACCAAATATGTCGCAAAGTGATCGCATGATTAAGAAGTTAATACCATAAAAGCCTGCGTCGAAAGTATGTCAAAGACGGTAAGTGATAAGAACAAAGGGTGGAATCACGAAATATTAATAACTTCTTCAAAAACATCATCTTTGTATTACAATAAATATTTTTCACTAAACTCTTTATTTTATTTTGTTATACAACGAAACACGTTGTATTTGTCCAACACATTTGAAAAATTAAAATAAGCATATTTTTCATTATTCGGTTGTTTTCCTAAAGCTGATATATTGTGAAATGTATATGCAATCTTGTATTACGTGAAAGACTGATCGCTTGCTCTTTGAAAGGCGTTCCGATTATATTGATCACCAGCTTACAAACGTAGACAAATTCGCAACGAATATCCGTAAAAACTATTTCAAAGCATGACAATTAAGAAATGAAAGAAATAGTACATGTAATCCTTCAGTTTGCATATGTTGTGAAATGTGTATTCTAAAATACAAGAACTATTTTTCGAGAAATAGAATTCTTAATCTAAATGTCTATTACTAGTTATTATCAGCAGTTTTACAAAAAACGCTACTGGATTTAATTGATTAAAAATAGAAACATCTATCATTCCATCGGTAAGTGTATAACAGTTTGTTGACCTTAATTCTTCAAATTATTGATCTTGAATTCAATTATTCACCAACATATCTATAATATTTATCTATAATTAAGCAATCAAAGAGATTCGATGTGGTAGTTAGTAAATATTTATGGGAGCGCACTTCGAATAATATTGTGGTATGTTCAACGTTAACGTTACTGTAATAAATAATTTGTATTTCGTCAAGCTTCGTAAAATATCTATCTATATTGGCGTTTCGTTTTAGTAAACCCGT
Source organism: Dermolepida albohirtum (assembly GCA_031893035.1). Taxonomy (NCBI): domain Eukaryota; kingdom Metazoa; phylum Arthropoda; class Insecta; order Coleoptera; family Scarabaeidae; genus Dermolepida; species Dermolepida albohirtum. Next base: position 154,248 of record JAVIWB010004424.1, on the reverse strand, counting down.
CGCCTTATTTTCGAAATTAATCAATACTTCACGGTTCCACCTGTAAACTGCTACTTTAGAAATTTCCCATTATCGATATCTCCTGTCTCCCAGTCTTTTTATGTATGTAATAACGAAAAGTACATAGAACACATAATTTATAATGTGTTTTATCAATTTTCTCGACAGAAACGTTACTATATACATATATATGTATATTCACATACACATACATACACGCACGTGTATATGTTCGCCGGCCTTCCAATAAATCAGTAAGAATGAACTGGGAAAAGAGAATTTAATAATTAATTGTGTTTATATTAGCGCGACAGCTAGTGATTTATTGCCAGTGTGTTTCATATAACTTCATGTTTTATTAATCTTTCTGTTTATTCTTCTTCTTCAACGCTATTTCCCCTTTTCTGAATGTCTTCTCTATTTCTGCAAAATTAGCGTCCAAACATTTTAAAAACTTATATTACGAACCGACTAGATGTGCACATTTAAAATGTCTTGTTTTCATAATATACATATCCAGAATAATTTAGTAACGACTTAAAAAAATGTATTTTACTATTTTCTAATCAGAGAAGTTTTCGCTAATCTCTTGTATTGTCTTTAATCCATTACTTACATAGTATGCTTCGTTGTTTTTTTATTAATTGAGTGAAACTTATTATGCTTCAATTTTCTGTTTCCAGCAAACTTGAGTATGTTAGTTTAATCTTGGCCGTCTTAGCGATCTTTTAAAGGGTTCTCCCAGAACGTCTCGATGACATCTCAATCATCTTCTTTGACTTGAAATATTCGTCAGTTGTAAGTTGAGCACAATTTTTGTTTTAGCATTTAAACGAAAATTCCGAAACTAATTGGGCTTAACTATAGATTCTAATCGGTGCCTTTACCATAATAGTTGAAGTAGAGTATAAGGTTTTAAGATGTGAATCGAAATCTTAAATTTTCACTAATTTGTCCAGCTACATCTTTGTCCATGAACTTTTCTTTTGAATTTAAAATTTTAGCTGGAAATATAGCATTACTCATTAATTGAACCGGATTCTTCTCGGCGTAGATCAATTATATTTTACACTCTCTTCTTTTTCATGCTTCCTATTGGTCCATATGAAGAAGCCGAATGTGCTTCTTTTTGCTCATTACTTACTCTGAATTATAATGTTTATGATAACTTTTTTCTTTTCGGCTTCCTCACTTTTTTCTAAACTTAATCGAATCCTATTTAGGTAAGATATGTGTTTTACCATTGATTTCTTATGGGGTTCCTCAGAGCTCAACTTGGCTCTACTTCTATTCATCCTTTACATTAGTGATTTGCTTTGTTTTTTAAGTTACTCTGTATTATATTATGCTTAAGGTATATTATGTTTATGCTGATGATGTGAGTCTTTGTATTTTTGCCTTTGTAGTTAGCAAAATGGAATACGGATATCTTTATGGTATCCCAAATTATTGGAATCTGCATTTTTATTTTCTCCACCCAGTATTTAATTGTTAAATATTACTTGGATATTTAACAGCAGACAACGATCGAATTTTCTTTTTGCAAAAAAATGGTTAGGGACTTTGTATGATCTGAATATGAATAGTATATAACATTGAGAAGTTTCTTTAGAACAAAGTACTTCAACTGAATGGTTATGGCTGTAGATGTGAAACACGCAAAGCTGAGAATTCTATTTGATAGATTGGTTAGATACCAACACTTTAATTATTTTAGAACTAAATTATATAGGACTACTGGAAGTCACTATAATATTGACAGGTAAGAGTTTCAAAGGATAAGGACTGCCACGCCATTTAAGAATATTTTAATATTTTCGTTTGTGCATGAAAACTAGCTAGTATTTCTTTTCATTATTTAGAAATATTTTAATATAGAAAATGAGAAGCTTTTGGAAAGAGTCTAGCAATGATTATGAAACTATTTAAATTAATATAATTATTCGTTAAATATTACAAATACTACGAGTAGATTATCTATTGGGTATTTTTCTGCATTACCTTAATTTTGTTCTAGCAGTTTTCAGTAGTATCATCTGCAAGTTCATTTTTCTTCGTAGATCCCATTATTCTTTCCGATTGTGTGATGAGTAATTCACGCGATTTCGCTCGTTCATCAAGGCGAAAGGGGACTAGAAATTCCTCCCGGTGAAAAGACCGTAACTTCGTGCAACTCGATTTATAACATTCATTTTGGTAGCCCGCCTTTGCGAAACTACTCTTTGCAAATTGCCCGCTGCGCTCGTCCATCTTTTTCTGGTTTCTGACGTGTTCCCTCTTCCCATTGCAATATTCCGAGACCACGCTTGACGTTATTCCGTCTCATATTTCAGATTATCTCTAGTTTGTCTTGGCAGCATCGGTTATGGGATTATTTCGTTGATGTTGTTTCTGTTAAATATATTAAATATTCTCGGGGCCGATACGGTAGTAATTTTATTTATATGAAAGGATAATTTTATTTGCGATTCGTCAATACGGAAAATTGCGATATTATTTTTATTGTGTTTATAGATTTGTGTTATATTTTTATTATTACCAACCTTATTCTATAATAAAACTTGAATCTCCTCAGAGTATAGTAGACACTTTTGCCTATAAATACTCTTCCGTACACCTTCGCAGTATAAATTCTTCTTTACAAGCTCAACACTCTAACCATCTACACTTTACGTTGCTGCCAGTCATTGAAGAAGAGGTAATCAATATATTGGCTAAGTTTCCTCAAAAGCGCTCCAGATGATTTAATCCGTAACTTTCTTTTATAGAGAGATTTAGTTTAGATAAACCTTTAAAATTAACTATAAATTTAGCAGTTCAAACTCTAACTTTTCCGGTGGTGTGAAAGCGTGCTAGAATTAGTCCAGTGTGTAGAAAAGGTAACAATGCTTGTGTTGGTAATTATAGACCAGTAGCAGTTTTATCAAATTTTGCTAAGTGTTATCTATTCTTGTCTACACCTTAATACCGTATCAAGTATCTCATCCTACCAACATTGATTTGTTCGTGGAAGATCTACTGTAACAAATCTTGTGACCATATGTCAATTTATCAGTTTGACGCATGTAATCAAGTAGATGTCATTTACACTGATTTTAGAAATGCTTTAATACAATAGACGACGGAATTTTAGTTGCTAAACTGTCGGCATTTGGTTTGAGTTCTTTCATTCTTCGACTTTTGATGTTATATCTTGCAAACTGACCAAATGATGTTTATTCTCATTTCATTTGGGGTCACTGTCATGTCCTGTACTGGCGTATGCATACAATTAAACAGTTTATCACCTTCAGGTATTGGGATGATGTCTTTTAGTTACAATACAACTTTGATGTAATTATACGGTGGAAGCAATACAGCACATTAAAATGTGCTGTATTGCTTCTAGCACGAACAAGATTCATTTTATTGACTCAGTATATTACATTAATAACTGTAGTCCCACGGAAGTTGATCATGTGAAAGACTTTGGCATTTTATTTTATTCAAGCCTAAGTTTTGCGCCACATATTAACAATATCAGCATTACGGCATCCGCACTTTCAAATTTTTCGGAAGCTTATCTTTGCTAAATACGTTGTTTTTAGTTTTGATGTCAGCAAACTAGAATATGCTTCGCCGATATGGTTCCCGCACTACAATTATTTGCAACCGGCTATTGAAAAGGGTCAGCGACGTTTTTTGAATACATAAGTTATAGGATTGATAATGCCTATCCGAAACGTAATATCATCTATAGTTCATTGTTGAGAGGACATAATGTCCAGTCCGTACAGGATCGTCGATAAATTTATGGGGCAAGATTTCTGTGGAAACTTATTCACAGCTCTATTGACTTCCCATAATTATTTTCCTGTATTAATTTTTACACCCTGTTTATCCTGTCGCGCCTATTCTACTTTTTTACCTTACTTTTTCCACGAAGTAATTTCGTTCTACATAGTGCTCCTCTAACTTCAGTATGCTGGAATGCTGAACCACTTTATCATGATATTTTTTTGATTCTAATGATCAATTGCAATAAGTTATTTTTTTAGTTTTTCCTTTTCACAGTTTTTAAAATATTTTTGTTATTAACAATAATAATATATTTATTGCCTAACAGGCGAACCAAATTATAGGACAAAACATTGAATGCAAATAAAACGAAGTACATACAGTAAAAATAAATGTCAAAAGTAATTAATAATGTAAAAATAAAAATAATACCACAATAAATTTAATAATAACTTAAAATAATAGAAAATTAGGAACTAAGGGAACCGTCAAAAATATATATTTTATATCCCCTGTATCTTGTCGTTCAAGGAGAGCCTTTCAAAGGAGATTCGAAACTGTACTGAAACTGAAACTCAGTTTCAGTACAGTAGTTCAGCCCTGAAGATGTCCCATACAAATGGGTACGAAGTGACGCGGTTCTAGCCCGGAAGCCCAGAAGCAGATAGCATGGACCACGACCGCGGAAGTCTATGTACCAATAATTCATGTTACCCGATCTAATACGCGCCTGATATATATTATATTACTCATTAAAGTGTACAATAAAGTAACATTCTCAAAAATTTGGAAGTCAGGCTTCACAATTAATTGCGGCAATTACATCTTTAAGTTACGAACCTCGCATAAATATATTACATATGGTTAATCAGCTTTTTCTTGGAAAATTATTTTGTTATTCAAATTAACAACCTGTAGTTCCCCAATGGTAATTTTGTTTAAGCGAGAGCGATCGATCGGTAAATACGCAATTTAGTTATCACAACATCATTACCAACGAAAGAAGACAAATACAGCTTTTGAGTTTGCTGCTGCATCGAAATGACAAAACACTCGTTCCCCCTCTTTTAATTCTTGCAAACAGCGAACTCGCAATAAAAGGAAAACAAACGCTCCGATTTTACGACCGCTCCTGGCAGTCACCCCACGCATACAGAGCAAACATCATTAAAAGGGCATTTTAAGAAGTGCCAAATTCCAAATAGAATTCTAAAATAAACGACTATCAAAGCCATCTTATTCAAATACAAAGCCGACGTTAGTCATCTTTATTCAAAGCTGCTTCCCCATCTTCGGAAATTTGTTTGAATTATTAATCGATCCAACTTAGTAATAAGTTTCTGCACTGCATTTAATCTAATTATATTCAGAAAGAAATCGGATTTTTTTGTAGGCAATCCGTTACATGTTAACATGTAAAACTTGTAGTCTACGATATCGAAGACCTTAGAAATACGAATAGACTGATACTAGTGAAAGACTATATCGTGAGTGTATCATAAATGGCATTGGAATTAGTTCGCGGGCAGCCTTCAACCGACTGAATGCAGTTCAACTCAACCAAGGTCATAATTAATAATTCACCCGAGCTCCCGATTTAGCCAGCGTACATCAGATCAAGTGCTCTGCCCTACCCAGCTAGTTAGTTATCCGGGCGTCTTCTCGTTGGTTTCTCTCTGCTCCCACGATTAACCCGAACTATATATAGGAAAAGGAATGCCGAACAGGAAAAAATGTACAGTAAACAGATGGTAAAAAAGATGTGTGTAAAAGATTTAGTTCCGTTATAACGATGTGGGGAAAGTGTATTTCAAGTATACAGTCTGTAACATAAAAGGTTTCTAACAACTTTTTGTAGAAGTAAAGTCTAAAGAAGATAACACGTAGAATCGCTTAACAAAAATTTTTACTTTAATTCTCCGTAAGATAAACAGTTTTTTTCATTATTTCAAATGATTTCGATGATGTCTTTATTAAATTTTGGCTCAACATGTTTGCACAATGAAATATGCTTTTAAATTCAGACATAGAATGATAAATTTTGAGACGACCAATCCTTTGAACTAAAATTATAAAAAGTATTGACCCTCCTTTAAAAAATTCCGTAATGGGCAATACATTGGATAGAAAGCAATCGAGGAATACTTACTTGAATTAAATATAGTGTGATAATTTTTCGTTCTTAGAGATTCCATAGTGAATAAAGATCAATACGAACATTTCGACACAAGCAACTTTCAAAAATTTTAGAGGTACAAATTGCAAAGAGTTAGCGACTGTGGAGTAAATCAAGCCACCATGCTATTGTCGACACATATTGTTTCTTTTGTTCTCAATATGAAAAAAGTGAAGCGAGTCATAACAGGATGATAAATATATTGTTTAATATAATTTTGATCGAAAACTATTATGGAGCAGAAAAGACGAGTTAGGTCAAAGAACTTTGAAAAGCTGTTATTTACTTAGAAAAAAATGATGCTCTCTGTTTGGTAGGATTTTATGGGAATTGTTTTTTAGCATCTTCCAAACAATTCCTCAATTACTTTGCCTCTAATTGGACAAATTTAGAAACCCCATGAAACAAAGATAGCTAAAATTGATTAACATAAAATATATAATTTTTGATTGTGATAACGCCCGACCTCATATACTTACGATGACTTATCAGTAACCATTACAATTTGCATGAAATGTGTTACAGTACCCATCATAGTCGCTAGATCTGGTACATTCTGATTACCACTAGATTTAAAGAGAAATCACATGGATATAATAAATAAACACCCTCCTCTACCTTTCTTGTTTAAAGATGCTATTATGGATGAAAGGTCTGCCAAAATGTTGAACAATATTTTCTTTAGCAAATATAACTTTTAAGAATATTTACCTTTAAATTAGCCAAATTATTTTGCCATAAATGACGCTGAATTCATATGGTACGGTCATGGTTAACGAATGTGTAAAGAACAACCTCCAAAGCAAATGTAGGAAGGAAAGCAGTAAGAGACTACAATTTACAAGAAGAATAATGGGAAAACCAAAGACAGTAAGGCTATGTTCATTTGGAGATTTTCAAGGCAATAATTTACTTAGTTTTTGCTTCGCAAAATGATCCACGCGGTCGAATCCATATGTCTCGTGTCTATTTTCCAAAGGTCATCCCGCTGAATTCGATTCCATTTAAAGTACAATAATTTCCTGGATATGATAGCAATTAAACTGCTAAAAACTTGAGAAGTGACAAGTCCACGTACACTATGGACTATATAAGTTTCAACACAAACTTGAGTATTAAAAAAAGTGTTTGTAGATGTTTTAGAAAGTTAGGAACAATGGTAAAGAAATATCTTCATTCATAAAATGATATTTGTATTAATTAGTATATGTACAAGATTATGATTGTTATTATTTGTTAATTAGAAACTTAAATAATCGATATTAACCACTTCAGAAAGAAAACGTTCCCTAAAAGTAATTTAAAATAACTTTTTTAGTTTCTAAAACATTCTGCTGTGTTCACAATATCAACACTGTGTAAAAAAATCACTTAGAAGCATTTATTATTATAATTTCGTTAACATTTGACCAGGTTTAAAACACACGTTACACATACATACATACATACATCACAAATTAATACACAAAATCAGATAACGAAGCCATAATTAATTCAACTTAATTCAAATGTACATACATGAATATGTAACGTAAATTATGAAGTATGAAGATGTTTCGTGTTATCTCTGTTCTTTTTCTGAAGCTCTTATCTACTCGATCCCTTGTGTAATTATTTTTGGTCTGACTATTTAGAAGTGAATGTGGAATAATAAAAAGCCCTATTATGCGCGTTAACATTTAGTTTCGTTGAAAAGGTTATACTATTAGATATTTTCTGACAATAAATTGAAAAAATGTCAAACTGTCAAATATTGTTTTTCTGTTATAGACAATTTTAATTGACAATTTTTTCATTTTGACGAAAAACTCAAAATGAATTGCCTTATATTCAAACAAAATTTTGTATTAAATCTGTACAAGTTAACAGAAACTGTAATGAAGATGGTTTTGAATCATAACAACTTAACAGATTATAATAGAAGTACAAACCGAACCCAGCTTTTATTCGACTTGAAAGACGTTGTTGCAAAAATATCCCACCATTTTAAAGAGAACAATTCAATTATTTCATCTGCAATATTTTTTTCGGATATATCCAAAAAAAAATTAACCGCCTCAAAAATTAAATCAAAGCGTAAGAGAGGAAAAGCTATTAGAAATTTCGACAAACGTTTTAGAGGTGAACTAGGTTTCGAGAAAAACGATGTCATTACTATTGTAGATCAAGAAGACGAATATTGCTGGATCGGAAAATTCAATGATGATAATGGATGGTTTCCTGCAAAGTTTGTTGAAGTATTAGATGAGAGAACTAAGTTTTATACCGAATTCGGAGATGATGGTATATCTGAGAAAGTTGGTCGATTAATAAGGAACGATTTATTTAATGTTTTACGGAATATTCTATTATATGGATTAAAGAATTTTTTATTACATAAATCCCATCCGTGGTATTTCATAGAAGAGGTCTCATTCGCTAGGGTTGCGACAAATTTTGATGTAATATACAGCAGATTAGTTCTTTGTAAAGTCTTCAATTTAGAAGAGGAAAATAAATTTTTGTCCCCTGAAGAATTACTTTTCAAGAGTGTGCATGCTATAAACGCAGCTCAAGATAATGTAAACAAATCTTTAGATTCTAAACTTAAATTGTTGATATGCTATGGGCTTAATGAACAAATCCTTCATCTTTGGTTGGAAATCTGGTGTTCTTCGGACACGATTACTAAAAAATGGTATCATCCTTGGGCTGTTATAACTAGTGAAGAATGGCGTAAAATGTTACATTATGTATTAGATTTAAGTTATCTCCCATTCCATTTAAATTTAAATTTTGACTTCAATAAATGTAACCATGATGAGAATATAAGAAACGACGTGCGTGATATTTTAGCCAGGTATTATTTGTTTAGCTGGGATATATAGTAACTCCAAGTCTCTGATAGAATTTAGAACTTCCTTGTTGATGTACCGCGATTCATACACAATAAAAGTTCATTCAAATCTAAAATTAATCATTTAAAAAGATGACCTCTTAATTAACATTAAACAGACAAGACTAAAGTGCTTGATATGCATACACGAAAAATTATGCCTTTTCGAAAGGAGTAACTCAAAATTTTCATAAATCAAAATTATATCTTACAAAACGTATAATTAACCAGTTTAAATTCCGTTCCGCTGCAATTTATATCAATCTTCACGTTATAAAATTGCCAGTTTTCCTCTCTTTGCCGTTATACTCTTTGCCCGTATACACGGCCAACATGCCATTGCATTGTTCGTTGCCTTGAAACGCGTACATCAGTGTCAAATGTACAACTTGTCAACGTCAAAATAATGTCCATTTATTAACGACCGCGGCAGCGCGCTCTGGTGGACGATCGCGGAAAACCGGTATCTTTCCCGTCCTCCTGTCTGCCTAATTAACGTGGAATTTATAATTTTTAAACGAACTCCAATCGTTATTTATCTGTTTTGACTGACTGATTGATTGATGAATCGAAAAATTACATTTTCGAATTGACATTCGCAAAATTCTAACAAATACGAGGGAGCGTTTTTATATTCGCGGAATGGGGGACAAGGGGTGGAAATAAAAAACCAAATTATTTTTCTTTTTCAATATATTCACCTGCAAGTACATTTTTCATCTTTCAATTAATTTATTTATACCCTCATAAAAAAATGATTTCTCTTTATCTGCAAAATACGGCACTTCATCATCGCGCGCTTTTCGGAAACAGGTAATAATCACTCGGGGCCAGGTCTGGGCTGTAGGATGGGTGATTCACAATTTCGAAGCCCACCTTATGCAGGGCAGCTAACGCAACGCGGCTCTTTTGGACGGGCGCGTTGTCGTGCAAAAGCAGAACACCTTTTGTCAATTTTCCCCGTCTTTTCTCTTTAATGGCTTCTTTTAGTCGCTCTAATATTGAAGCGTGGTTATAGAAACACCTTTATCTTTATAATCAATTATTCCTTCCGAGTCCCAAAATACCGTTGCCATGAGTTTCCCAACTGATTGTGACACTTTAAATTTCTTGGGAGGTGCTGTGCCCTTTTTATGCCACTGCATGGAGTCTTGTTTGGACTCAGGTTCATAATGATGAACCCAAGTTTCGTCTCCAGTAACAATTCCACTCAATACACCATCCTTGTCTTCATTACAGAGGTCCAAAAATGCACGCGAACACTCTACGCGCTGTTGTTTTTGCGGCGGCGTGAGCATTCTCGGCACCCATCTTGCGCTGACCTTAGACATGCCGAGATGATCGTGTAGGATTTTAGAAATTGTTGTATCGGATACTCCAACCATTTCTGCGAGTTGTTTCTTCTTTAGTCGAGCATCTTCGAGTACAATTTGGTCAACTTTTTGGATAAGTGCTGGCGTGGTCACCTCAATGCTCCTGCCCGGCCTCGGGTCGTCTTCAAGGGATTCCCTTCCTTGTTTAAATAAACTATGCCACTTGTACACCATGGTTTTTCCTGGACAAGAGTCGCCGTAAACCAATGACATCTCATTCATTATGGTCGCGACTGATTTTCCTTGCCTGGTAAGGAACTTTATAACGGCACGATATTCGATTTTTTCCATATTTCACTTTTCACTCCTGATTATGTTACTTGGTTGACGATAGCTCAAAGACTAACTGTCTAATAACAATGAAACTTCGTATTTATACTAATCATGAGTCGCTGCACAGGCCACGCCCCCAATGCGCCTACTCACCCCTCTACAACCCGCTCATTCCGCGAATATAAAAACGCTCCCTCGTAATTTTCATGTGTACATTTAAGAAAGAACGAAGCAGACTATGGAAATTTGTTTGAAATCCATGGAACTAATAATTTTGCCGATGAATTGAATTCATTGAATTTAGTTTGTAAATTATAGCAAATTCTGTGGCTGTTCATCTCTCACTCAACAGCCCAAAGACAATTTTCCGCTTTTGAAGCAACTAAAAATCATTGCTTGTCGACATTCATCTTAAACTCGAAGAAAAAGCACGAAAGACTTTGCCGAACAGCCGTTCAATTTGATAAGCCAGTAACTTCCAATTAAGATCAATATCATAATAGATAGCTTTCCCGTGCTGATCAAGTTATGTGGTCACGATTCCATTAGAAATCATCAATTATCTGCCTATTGTGTTTGAAAAAGTGTGCTCTAATCGACCTCTAAGTGACATTATCAAGCAATATACCTTCTCACATAGTAGCTTAATTAATGGAGCTTTTGCCATCACTTTAACGTTTCCACTGCCATAACGTCGAAACAGATTTAGAGTTTACAATCAGTCGATTTCTAAAGTATTTCCGTAACTTTGATTCAAACATTCATATTCAAAAACACAATAAGTGTCAAAATAAAAATTGTATGGAACAATAAAGAAAAAAGTAGCAAAATGTGGTGTTTAAAATGTTTGTAAAGACTAGGTTACGTACGTATAAATAATAATAATAATTTGATGATATACTGCTCGAATTTATCGGTTTACCTGTGATTAACCCAAATCATTTATGTATGAACGTTATATCTTGCGCAAGCTCTGGTACATTGGATATCTAATTATATTGAAGTCCAAGATAAATTTAATGTTTACAAAATAATCACTAAAGAAAACAGAACTTTTGAAAGAATTCATTCATTGATATTAAATATAACAGGGTGTTTACTAAAGTATGCTGGAAAAATTCATGGAATTATTGACTATTTTAAGATTTTTTGATTTCGAAAAGAAAAACAATATTATTATATTAAGGAGTAAATAAAACACTAAGGAATAAATAAAACAGTCTAAATTTCACACTATATTATATTACCTTGTGAAGTCATAAATACTGGTACACAACTGAACGCACTCATTACGAATGCAACACTGGGCACATCCATTTTGTATTGATTGCGATTTGACAGTTGACATTTATGCTTCATTGTGACGTAAAATTTTTTGACATTAATTATTTACAATTATAGAATGGGGCGACATCGAAAATCGAATTGTTGTAGTTGGTCTACTAAAATGCAACATGGAAAAAGCGATATCTTTAGGACGTTGCGACCGCATGGAATCACTCGCAATTTTGTGCATCGTGCTGTGAAGTTGTTTGAGAATACTGGTGGAGTACGAGACCGTCAAAGATCCGGCCGTCCGCGCACTGCGAGAACTCCGAAAGCGATCAAAGCCGTGAATAAACTAATCGACCGAAAACCGTTGCGAAAACAGAAAATCTTGTTGCGGAAAATGCAAATTTCGCAAAAATCCATGTCTCGCATTATCAAAGAAGATTTGGGACTCAGCGCGTACAAGCGACACACTGGACACCTGCTCACGGCCGCATTGAAGGAAAAACGCAAGCGACAATTGAAAGCTGGTACGCGAAGAACGCTCACAGACGAATTCTGTTTACTGACGAGAAAATCTTCACCGTAGAATAATCGTTCAATAAATAGAACGAACGATTGTGTATGCTCGGTCATCCAGAGAAGCATCCCAACTCATCCCGAGGGTTCAAAGAGGCCACCATCCCGCGTCTGTAATGGTATGGTGGGAAGTGAGCTACGATGGCGTTACCAAGCTCCATTTTTGTGAGAAATGAGTAAAAACATCGGCCAAAGTATATCAATCGACCGTCTTGGAACCCATTGTGAAGCCTCTCAACCAATCGATATTCACCAATGAGCCATGGACTTTCCAGCAAGACTGCTCCAGTTCACAAAACAAAAGCGACTCAACTGTGACTCAAACACAACGTTCCGGCCATCATATCAACGGATGATTGGCCAGCTGGTAGTGCAGACCTCAACCCGTTGGATTACAAGTTGTGGTCCATATTAGAGGGCATCGCTTGCTCTACTCTACACCCAAATATTGAGTCGTTGAAGCGAGCCCTTGTCCGTGCAGTGGACAATTTCCCGATGCATGAAGTGCGTCAGCGCTCGATGAGTGGTTACGTCGTCTCAAGTCGTGCTGGAAGGCAAATGGAAGTCATTTCGAATAAGTTGTTCTAAGATTTGTAGCCATTGAATAACCCAACAAAAACAAAAATAAAATTTTTTTAAAATATTAATTCGTTTTCATTAGGCGTCGATTTTTCTGTGTACCAGTATTTATGACCTGACTAGGTACAGTAAATATATAATATAGTATGAAATTTAGACAACGTGTCTTATTTATTCCTCAGTTTAATGGAATATCACAAGAAACGACCTCAATAATCAATTATTTACATTACATGTAAAGCTTTTTAATCTATAAAAACTGCTAAAATTGATAACCATCAAGAATAGAGTACATGCATACAATCTTTTCCCCATTGACTCCTGAACTCTTTCCAAAACATCAGAGTTGCTTCCTCTTGTCTTACATCCATCAAATATCTGATTTTTCAAATTTTCTTAATTTTCCACCGAGGCAAAAAGTACATTAATGTCTTGAAATGTCCCCATAGGAAAAATTAAAAGAATTTAATGCCCATTGGAGAACTCCTATTCTCATCCCACTGTGGGATTATCTAGAGTTAAATTGGGATAATATCACCAGTCAAATTACTGAAGGCAATTTCTTTTGAACTGAACTGTAAGCACGTAATAGATTTTAACGTGTGTATGAATAATATGATAAAGTTATTAACACAATGAAAATGATGTAGAGCACTTTCCCCTTTTGTAACGAACCTCTGGCGTGGGTTTACGCATTGCCTTTTACATGATAGAAAGTCAGTCATGTCGTGTTCTTTTTTACATTGGAATTTATTAATGTTTTGGGCGTTGAAACATATGAGTACATATAAAAGTATTTTATTTACGAGAGGAAATAATAATATAATAAATACAGATAATCGCGTCAGTGAACTCCGATACATATGTATGTATGTACAGCATATGAACTATACGTAAGTATATAGGAAACTGGTTATGTGTGATTTCATCATCCATCATGCCGACATTTAAATGATAAATAATTCCAGTAAATGTCGGCGATACATAATTTTAATAATTTATTTATGTATGTATGTGCGTCGTGTGATTTTATCGGAATTCGTGTTGTAGTTAATGGATAATGAAATTAAATCTAAAAGGAAAAATGTGATACGTGACATACGAGTGAAACGAAAAAATAAGTCGAACAATAAACTTGTAATTATCATATAAAAGGTGGATAAATGGATCAGTAACCGCTTTTCCATTTGACAGCAAAATTATAACACAACCAATGGAATAAGTAGGCGTGAATAATATTAAAATCGATCTCAAACTATTATTTATATAAACTTGTATTGGTTACGAATAAGCGTAACTTCACACATCAATAAAATATATTTAAATACGAGGAGTGTTCTGAAAATAGTTCCAACAGCTAAGGTTCACCAAAGACATAATGCAAAGTTATTTTTTTTGCGTAGTCAGTCACGAAAATATGCGTACACCCCAGAATGTTGAAAATCATCAAATATGAGCATCCGATTATGATATTTATTTCTATTTAGCAACGTTGAAAAATCTCTAGTGATAATATTAATGTAGATATGTTTCGCTAGTTTATTAGGCCGTTCTAACGTTAGGATAATTTAATTTGTAGACTGAATTTAGTTTCATTTTTTCTGTGACCAAAAGCTATTGCACATTATTGAATGTGTTATTTTAACGTTTCTAAATGGAAATAAATATACTTTTTCATATTCGAATGTTTACATTTCATGATTGTCAACACTCATAGTGTGTACACTAAAACTTTCGTGACTGTATAACGTTACATTTTATACGTCTAGTAATTTAAATAATAGTTCAATATTATTATGACGGTTTAATCACATATTTATTGGACAAATATTTACAAGAAAAAACTATATTTTTAGCGCGACTCTGAGTGAATTAATACAATTAAAATAAAGAGGAAGATATATGTACGTCACCTCATAAAGTCTAATAACACAGGCCTATTCAAGATTCCATTAGTATTTCAATTACAATACAACTATTAACTTTTTGCCCGATGTCTTTATCGCAGCAGGAAATATACTCATTTCATTATATTCTATATACCTATCACAAAATATCATACCGATACGCAAGCGTATTACCGTCGTGAAAATTGGTCTATTCTTCTTTCTTTATCGTGCTCTCTCAGTCTTTTTCTTCGTCTTTTTTTCTTTTTTATAATCTCGCTTTAATAAACATAAAGCAAGAAGCGATCGTATCAACCAATTTAATTCCACATTGTCTGCTCGCTCTTCGGCGTTTGCATTGCCAGTTCTTTATTTTCACTTCAGACGTTTATGTTCGCTCGCAGTAGCTCTCTAATCTTCTTCGGACGTATGCGGAGTACATCAGTCTGGCTGCACTTTTTTCCGTTTCCATCCAATATCTCCTATGGTTAAGTGAATTGTCTATTACGATTCATTAAATCCACTCTTCATCATTGATGTAAAAGTGAGAAATAGTAAATTTTCCTTTAACGTTGTCGCGAATTAATAAATGTAAGGTAATTGGATCTTCGGTAGATGTGTTTTTATAATTAGCAAATAAAGGTTCTTGCTAGTAATTACTGCGTAATGAACATTATCTATAGATTTTTTATAGAAATTCAATTTAAGTATTTGCAGTATTTATGTAATTTAAATACATGAAGGAGGATAAGGAAAACTAGGTGTAATATATAATATTTATATTGCTTTTAACAGAATCGGGTTGGTTGAATTGGATTCGGTTTGGATTTGGTTAGGTAAAGTTAAATTTGGTTGGCTTGAGTTGTATACAACTACGTATTATCCCTGTCGAAATCATTCTGAAGTTTCTTTAACTGTAAAGTACTTCTGTATACTACTGTTTTAAAATTATCTGAGCATGAGTATCTTCTCTTAAATAATAATAATAATAATAATCCATATTTTTACGTCTCCCAACAACTTAACGCCAATTACAGAGGGCATTGGCAGGCTATTATTACGGTCGAGTTCGTGGTGCGCATTGGTCAATGCATGGTGAACACTCACTTAAACGGAACGCGAAATTTGAAAAATCTTTTCGAATAGCAAGTTGCCTTGAGACCCCTGACATGATAAGCTAATAATTTATCAATGAGCTATGAGCCAACTTAAAAAAACGCTAAGATTCATAATCACGAAATAGTAAAAAGAATAATGTTTTTTATCAAAAGCATTATCATTGTTTTCAAAAAGTTGAATACTCAGTCAAAGCTAAATCAACGTCCTAAGAGAAATAAAGAAACGAATTCCGAATTAAATTATTGATAGTTTCTATTACATTCTTATTGTGTGTATATAATATCTCATATTACATAGAGCGAAGCATTATCTCGCCCAGGACGAACTTTCCCAATCCTTTTCTACTTTTTGGAAATTAGTTAATTTACTTTTATTTACAAATGAACAATAATTTCTGGGCACAAGTTTTCTTTAGTTATCTACAGTCTATATAGAGAGAAATCAGGCCAATTAAAATAAAAAATAAGATTACTAGACTGGAGAAAATCAAAATTACTTTTGAAAGAATTTTCGTTCCAAAGCTGAAACCTGTAATTTTATTGTATACAAATCCCGTGAAGGGAAAGGGTGAGACTGAGAGAGGTAGAAATAGTGTTCCTTTAATACGCCTAGTCAATTTTAGTTCAGTTGTCCGTTATATATTAGTAGGCAACAGTTTTGTTGAAATGAGTGCAGCGTATGCAAAACATTTTGAAGCACCGTAAAAGTCCTATGACAATTGCAGTGGTAGTTAAGTTCTGACACAAGCAGGATATCAGACGATGGCTAAGGTTTTTATCAACAAACACAAAGTGTAAACAAAATTCTTTATAAATATTCATTTTCATTTTTTTAATATCGTCATATAAGTTATGTAAGTTGGAATTCTGGAAAGTCTTAATCATGTCTACTAACATTCGGTTCATTGTCAAATAGTACAGTAGGTATACATAAGGTTATTTATAAGTTCAATTGCTTCGGATATTCCAAGAATAACGGGTTTAATTACAAAGGAAATTGTAAAATCTATTTGATCATTCGTTATATTTCCATGTTTACTCTTCAAATTTTTTGAAAATCCCAAATATCTACTGTTTGAGATACAATGTTCAGTCTGATATAACTGGATGATAGAGCAGTTATAAGTTATTGGCTTACATATATCAGGGAATGTTTTCCGTGGTTTCTTTCTCGTGGAGAGTGAATTCTGATAGTTAAAGATTTTATGTCACGCCACGAGCGTGAACGTAATATTTCCTGTTTTGCCAATGCCCTCGGTAGTTCGCTTTAAACTGTTGGCGGATGTTTGGGCATGGATTACTTTTATTACATCTGATTAAATTTCTAATTTCAAAATTTTCGTGCCTATGTGAATTTCGCGATCAGATTAAACATTAGGCGGTAATATGTCGGAATTTCAACTCGGGGAAAAAAGAACATGCATGACGTTGAACGAACATGACGCCCAAACGATTTACTACGTTTAATTTATGAATTTGTGAAGACCGGTCAATCATTGAATTAGTGAACGTTTTCCATACCTCTCATGCTTACCGATGAACACAAAGAAAAAGAGCCTTACTTTAGCAAAGGAGCTTTACTTCTGACACACTTCCGTTCCTGGCGGCAAAATGTAGATTTCTTATGCAACACATGAGAATTATTGAAGCCAGTTGTCGAAGTGGCATCCTGTTCGTGCACCAACCAATACCAAAAAGTTCTAAAAATAGAGACAACTCGATAACAAATAGCAACCGTCCTTTAGGATCGCAGTCATTAAGAAAACACCATTATTGTTGAAGCATATTATGATGAACTGATGAAATTGTGGTAAATATTTTAGAATCGATAACAAAGATTGTTGTCTAATAGGGTTATGTTTTCTGAAATAACGCACTTCTTCAACAGTTTAAGTAGGAAATTTTTTAACGACTCACCCTATACTTCAGTCTTGGCATTTTATAATTTTCATCTTTTTCTAAAATTGATTTTTCGCCAAGTCAATATGTTCGCAGTAATAAGACCTTAAATAATGATTAATTCCTTTTGTATGAACCTGCTGGTAGATTAATATAAACAAAAGGTACTGAAACTCAAAAATGGTGTAATATTGTAAAATGAAAGATTTTTTCCAGAAATATTTACTGGCTGTTTTTTTTAATTCGTTTGGAAATTAAAAATATATCTCACTCCTTTCTTATAATATGGCTGTGAATGACATAGGAGTGAATAAATGCTGCAAGTCATTAGAGGCTGTATACAATAAGATTACAGACTTCAGCATTGGAACGAAAATTCTTTCAAACATAATTTTGATTTTATCCTGTCTAGTAATCATATTTCTTCTTAAAACAGCTATAATTTTTTATTTTAATCTTTTTTTTACACCAGGTTTTTATTTTCGTGGTTTCCCTTGCTGCACTTTTGTTTAAAAAAGTACTCTTCAATGAATAAAATTATCTCTTAAAGAAGATTAGTCTGTATAATGTAATCATTTATTACATATATAAAAGACAAAATACATAAGCGTAAAATAATACAATAGAACTATTACCAAAAACATTAACAGACTATCCGGTTACTGTTGTTTTGATATATTTTCTAACTTAGCCGCATATTCTGTTGACTGTTATATTGTTTTAATGTGTTGAATTAGCTGTTTCAGTTTACATTCTTTCTTTACATGGAATTTCTATTTCATAAGCGCCCATACATTTACGATTGGTGTTGGGTAATTGTAATAGCCAGTCCTATGTAGCGATGCCATTTTTACTTTAACAATTAATCACGGCCCCATACACGTCTTCGCTGTTTAGGGTCATTATATTCTTGAAGCAACCAGTCTGGTTCTTTCAATATAGCTTTTTTGTAAATTATCGTTTGTTTAACATCGAGAGTGCTAGTAAATATGAGAAAAGACATATTTGAGAAACAAATCTAAATTTTGGTCATTTAGAGGGAGCGCAGAGAATGATTTCGATACACTAAGTGTATGCGATACTTGTTGCTAAATATGTTCTCTCAATAGTTTAACAAAGATTTATGGTGAAAGTTATAATGTGCAATAATGAATGAACTCTGCACTTTTGAGAAAAACGTTTTAAGAAATATTTAAACGAACTACATTCTTCTTGGAGAGACTGTAAGTTATTAAATTAAACAGTAAATAAATTCATTCCTATTTTGATAACAAAGCAAGAAACTTTCATATCGATAACTGATAGAGTTATTATTTACAATTTATTTTATCCTTATTGGTTCCCTATTGTTAAATCGATAATTCCAAGAATAACTTGCTATCGTTGCAATTTCGAATAATCCTTTCGCTCATGGCTGGATGATAACTGTTCTGTAAAACAGAATACACATGGCATACAATGCACGTAATTGCATTCCTTCTTGTTTCCAATTTACGCCGCGGTGTTGCATTCGTCTGCTTTTGCAACTCAATTAATTCAGAGCAATCATCTTTATTTACACACGTTCTTCTGTGCCTCCGCTCGGAATTGCCAAAGTCGGAATGCAGTGAAAAGGAGAGAGATAACCGATGAGCATGTGGTGTCAGACATGTGCGGGTTGATTTCAGTCGTATGTGAGTGTGTTTGTATACTTCTCGATGCTGCAATTGTCTTCGTCTAGGTACTGTTGTTCCTTTTCGTGTTTTCGAGCACAAATGCAATAACGTCTACTATACTACTATTTAAATGAAACCGTTCCTGCCCGGACGAGCCAACAAAGTCTAACAAAATGGACAGGGAGTGTTGCGATGGCAATAGTTGTTCGACCAATGTTGTTTTGTTTTGCAGATTATACATACATACGTATGTTAGCATTCTCATGAAGTACAACACCTACCGCTTATGCTGTAGGATAAGATCAATGATGTAACCATGCGGAATTTTAAATTTAGTTTTCCGAAATTGTTAAATAAGAATAAGAATACAGAATCGGTAACTATTAATGTGAAACTTGTACCATGGAGATATTTATTCATTTATTATGTTATTATTTAATAAGAAATTTGATTACTGTTTTTGTTCGGAAATAGCGTAAGAAACACAGTTTAATATACTCTTGATCAACTTTTTCATGTAATTTGCCAATGGAGTCCAATACTTTCATAACTTGTAAAATAGCTCTTCGCACTTTATATTTTTGAGGAGATTCACATTCAATAATTTGAGAAGTTTTTTGGAATTATTAACACATAACATAATATTTGAGCAATTAAAGTGTCTTATGCCTCCTATTAGCCAGACTTGTTTTCCAATCATTTTTAGTTCTTTCCAATAATAAAAGACAGTCTCGCTGGTCGCTCATTTTTCAATTGAGCCACTTTTGCATCAGCTATTTTCTAATGACCAAGTGTATATACATACATCTACAGGAAGCGTATTTGGGAAGTTACAATTGCTAATAGAAGTTTGTTAAAAAAATTAGGAGACTTTTATATTTATATTTGAATATACTTCGTAATACATATAATGGGTATGATTATTTAGGATATGTTGCAAATTATGACCATTGCACATAAATATAGAAAGTATGAATGATAAGCACCACAACAATCAAAGAAATTCATAAACTATTCTTTTTCAGGCGTAAAAGAAAGAAATTCTATACTCTTCGGTCTTATTTCTCTCATGTCCATGTAAATTGATTTTTGTTCTTTTTGTTTTAGGTATCTTTTTTAGATATTTTTTATTACTTTAAAATAGTATATGGTAAGCAATTGCGCTTTTCAACGAATGCCCTCTCTTTCTTTCTCTCGCTACTAAAACACAATTGCGATAATACTAGATAACAGCGTAAGCGCTAAAATACGGTGTGCGGGACAAGAGTAGAGTTCTGTATATGACGCAAAAATCACCCACACACTCACTCACTCTCCATCCATCTCATGTCAGTCAAGCCATTTTTATTCGTATTATACTGCAAACACAAGACAACAATGCAGCAAGGTACAACGGTTGTTCCAGGACCATTGACCGCACAGATACAACAAACACATCGGTGTTTTACCTTTGCCCGTTGTTGTTGTTAGTGTTGTTCGCCGCGATCTCACACCAGGGGTTCCTCCTGACTATCACGCTACAAACACACACTTCACTCCCGTACAGATATCATCCCTATGGAATGCTCGAGATACAATTGTGATTGTCTAATGAGGTTGCGTCTGCCGGTACGTTATAATAGGTTGACTGCACAACCGTTTAGAAAGAACACCATCTCTTCTCATCTCTCTCACGTTTCATATTGATCGGTGATTAGGCCTCTGGCTGTAGCCGGACACGAGGAGAAGATAAACCCGAACAGACAGAGGCATTAATAAAGCTCCCAGATAATAGAAATCGTGATCTAATGGTGCCGTTAATATCTTCAATTAATGGGCGTCTGCGACTGCTTCTTCCAGGAAGACAGAAGAAGAAGAGTTTCTTATGCCTCGCTCTTAAATGGACGTCGTTTGTTTTTTGATTGCTGCTCGATCATGTCATTTTTATTTTTATTGCTTCGATGTTATTATAGGTGATAGTAACCTAATAAACTGTATTTTATAATTGAAATAAACGATTTGGAATTGCTTGGGAATAAAATCGGATGACTTCTTGGTATCTTTAGGTTTTAAAAGCGAGATTCCAGTACATTAAGATAATAATTCCAAACAATATTTTACTTTTACTGGAATTAAGTAGAAGATGAAGGAAATATTGGAATGAAAAGATATGAAATGTAGCATGTGTACAATGATCTGAAACAGTAGGATTAACGCCCATATTACTTTTTATTTTTATAATTTTTTTTAAATTATAAAAACAAATAATTTTTTGATATACAAAGTGTATACACAGTTTTACCATGGCAATTAGGAGAGAGATTTAGTATTGATCTTCACTAATACATAATGTTAATGTAAATTTTGTATAAATATTAAAAGAAACAAATCTACACTGCTTAAAACAAATAACGGATATTCTATATAGTTGATAAAGTAGTACTAGTTAATATAACACATACAAATATTTCTATAAACTAGTCTAAACTTTTTAAACGAGAAAACGAAAACATAAATGCGTTTTAATATAGTTACATATACATTTAAAGCATGAAGATTTGCAAATTTGAAGTGTCAGTCGATCCATGTCATTACGATATGTCAGAGGTAAAGACTTAGAGGGTCAGAGGTCAATTGGAAAGCGGAAGAACACAACAAAGTGTTGCTAAAAGCTTTGGAACGAGACAATGGGTAATTTCTACTCTTTGAAATGGTATTTTGGAAACTGGAGTTGCTCAACGAAGGAAAGGGCAGGGCTAATCAACACCAAGAGATAATCGATATCTGCCGTAATTGGCATGTGAAATGAGTTTGTTTCTACCACTGGAAGGTTACTATTAACGCTCACAATAAGAAATCTCGTGTATACGCCTAGCTTATACACCTGAAGACCGTTTCTTTGAATTTTTTTACTTCAGAACTTTAAACAATCCACAGAATGTGGGTAAATAATGTATCAATTTTGGGTATAATGAACGGACACGTGTATTTTGCAATGACGAATCTGAATTTACGTTACAGACAGATAATAGGCGTAGTCTGATTTGGCATGAACCCGGCACACGTAATGACTTAATATGGAGATGATGTACTGATATGGGCCGGGACAAGTTATGGACGGCTCACCCATCTTTATTTCATAGAAAATGGAGTTATCATTTTGTGACTGATTGTTCTTCCAAATACAGTAGCAATGGAAAAAGAACTTCATTTTTATGGAAGATAATACTCGTCGAACAAACATCGTGACAACTGGATTGATGAAGTTGGTATAAGAAACTGGAGTGAAGTGTCAATTATCCAGATGGTAATCCAATGGAACATACTTCGGATGTTGTGGGAAAACATGTCGCTGTATGAAATATGCTACCAAGAAAGCTTCACGCATCATGAATAGGTGTCAGAAAAAATGTGATATGATTTCCAAAGAAATGTTTCGACAGGCTAATCCGTTTCATACCATTAAGCTGGCAAGCGTTTGTAGATGTTCGTGGAGATCATATACGAGGGCTGATCAAAAAATAACCGTTATTTTCAATTTTTTCAAAAAGTATTTATTTATTCATCAATCTTGTCCCCTTCAAAGTAATCCCCCTCAGATATAATACACTTATGCCAGCGTTTTTTCCAATCCTCGAAACACTTCTGAAACGCGCTTTTTGGTATCGCCAACAGCTCCTGTTTCGATTTTTCTTTTATCTCCTCAATCGTAGCAAAACGCTTTCCTTTCATCGGTGTCTTCAGTTTTGGGAAGAGGAAAAAGTCAGCGGGGGCCAAGTCCGGTGAATGCGGTGGTTGAGGCATGATAACGGTTTTGTTTTTTCCACAATTCCGATCGTTTGAGCCGTATTGCTTCACGCAAACGTTGCATAACTTCCTTGTAGTATTCCTTATTAACCGTACGACCTGTTGGCAAGAACTCATGATGCACCACACCATTATAATCGAAGAAAATAGTGAGTAAAACCTTCACATTTGATCGAACTTGGCGTACATTTTCTCGGCCTTCTGTAAAGCGCTTGTACCACTTATAAACACTTTTTTGAGACAAAGTGGACTCGCCGAATGCCACAGTCAACATTTCAAGTGCCTTGGAGCACTTCATTCAGTTTTTAGCGCAAAATTTAATACATATTCTTTGATCCTTTTTTTCGAATAGTAAAAAATTGAAGAGCACACCCAAACACGACTAACCTTTTTATCTGTCAAAAACAAACTGACAATCCAAAATGGCTGATATTGCCAACATATATAACAGACATGTGTACCAACATAACAGAAAAAAATGCGAAAATCGAACATACGTAACTCACGAAATTTGAAAATAACGGTTATTTTTTGATCAGACCTCGTATATTATTAATTTAATTTTTTTGAATGAACGATTGCAATAAAACGTCTGTAAAATCGAATATTTCTGTATTTTCTCTACACTAATAAATACAATATTTTATACGCTCCCAACAACATAAAATAGACCATAATAGTCTCTTCGGCAAAAGCTATATGAGGCAGTGCTCAATTTGTAGATAATTACTATTTTGGCAGAAAATAAAAACGAATTTCGGAAAACTTATCTACACAGTCTGTCGCAGAGAAAACGGAACTTTTTAAAAATAGCAATAATTAGTAGCGCCATCTATTAAAAAAAAAGATCTTTCACCAATTTTGTATCAAAATACCATGACATTATATCATTAGAAGCAGAGAAATTGCGCATGAAGGTAACAGTGTATATTTAGCATTTGTCGAAAAATGAATTCTGAACAAAGAGTAAATATCAACTTCTGTTTTAAACTCGGTAAATCGTTTACTGAATTTGCCGACGTCGAGGCATTAAAAAGGCTTCGACAGCGATCTTGAAGACCATCTCCAAAGATGAACTTAAAAAAAAGGCGACTACTTTGAATAAAAGAAATTAATTTTACCAAAATAGTAAGCTTTTGTTTTTATTTTAAAAAAGTTCCGTTTTCTTTGAGACAGACAGATGTATGTATATAGGACCATATATTCAATTTATGTTCTGTGCTTACAATGTTCGATGATATATTGATAAAAATGATGGGTATTTCAATAAATGCATTTTGATTAAGCACCATAAAAATTGAAATCGCTTGCCATCAGATCTGATTAGTTGATGTTTATTTATTTAGCTTATGGCAAAGCAAAAGGTGTAAAAATGAAATACAAACATACATATATAAACTGAGGACAGACATAAGTAAATCTAGGTTAGTAAAAATCGCAGTTTCAAATCAAGATTTTGGAGCCACCAAACAGCCCATGTGTGGCTTTTACAAAGTCTTTTTGTGTGCAAGGGAATGATAGACTATATGTCTGATTGTTTGATTCTCTGCTCCACAATCACACCCAAGACTGAGGCCACATGATACATATCCCACTTATTATCATGTGGCTTCATTTGCCATAATTAGTTGAAGTAAATTTGTACAAATAAATAGTTCCAAAATAGTCACCAAAAGAGTCTTTTCTAACCTATAGTATCGTGTTTGTTTATTTATTGTTTTAACCATTTGAAGATACATTTTTTTTTATATTTAGAAGATAGAATTATTCTCATTTGCAATAGTTGATATATTACCTGATCTACCCAGGTTTTGAAAGTCTCTGTTTTATATGCCAACCTAGATATATCGATCTGTTATTTAGGGCTATCTTAGCTTATGAAACACTACACTGATTACTATGGTTTGTTTCATGTTACCAATACAAATTTTGCTTTCCGAATTGTAGATAGATTCGATCAAGATAGGAAATATAAATCTTTTACGAAGATGATCTCGTGGGAAATGAAACTCAAAATGAAGCAAATAAGTTAGAACATTGTTCTTATTATTTTTCAACATATTCATCAACATCAACGTACTTGGGTCAACAATGCCGAAGTGCCATTATGCCATTATGCCATTTTAGTAATGATCTTGCTCAAAATTCCCAAAATACTCCTCCACATTGTTGCAATAAGTTTTTCATCTGATCGAAAGCTTTGCGAGCATTGAAAATTTTATGTTTGGGCCTTGATCTAATGAATCTGAAAACTCAATTGATTCAATTTTTCGCGAATATTTTGGTCATTTGAATAGTAGAGTGGTATAATACGGTTTGGCTATTTGCAAGATAGTATATAATTCAAGTATCAAAATTGCTCCTTTTATATTAAAAAAAAGTTATAGCGTTACGAAGTACATTTGAGCCAATCTGTTTGATCGTAATTGTTTGGTAATCGCTTTAATCCTATAAAAGATTTTTATATAAAATAAAAATAAATGCTTTATCCCGTCAGCTATATGAATAATTTCCTGGGGCCCCGCCTACTAGGCAGTGAAACAAACACAAATAAATCTAGCAAAACCTGTTTTCTTTTTGCTTTATATTAGTAAAAATCGTTCTTATTTTAGTTAACATGACTTAATTGATTCTTTGTTTTAATTATTTATTAATACGTGATTTCAATTAGTTGAAATTCGTAATTTTCCTTGTAAATTTCATGAGTAGTACCGTATATTTCGTTGAATGACAGAATAGGATGCGTTCTGTGGAAATGAAGCTTCCTGTATGGAGACGTACCACGCCAATTCTAAATAAAGCTAATTCACTGATACACACTGAATTTCGCATGTTCCGGTCATTACGGTGCATTATTGTGCTCGGTGCTGCTCGATTTACTGCTACAGTTGGAGTATCGTTGTGGTTGCTACTCATGTGTATAGGGCAAGGCCATACAATAAATAGTTTCCTAAAATTGAAATTTACTGATGCAGATAAAACCATTTCTTTATATAGTTCGCAGTTGTGTAGTTTAGATACATGTACATATGTATAACTAACTATACTTCTACAGTTATATATCATGGGTCTTTTCCTTCGAAAAGACCCATGATTTATGAAAGGGAGCTCGTAATGTAAATAGAAAATATGAAATTTAACGAGTGAAAGTCACAATATCTTGAGAAAATTAAAATTTTAAATGGATAATTTGTAAATAAACAGAATCGTTTCTACTGTTCACGAAACTCATTTTATTGATAGTAATAATTATGGTATCCTGTTAATATACCATTAAATAGGAACGACGTAGTGGACGTCTCAAATCTGCCACTTTACTGAAAATTAATGAAAAATACGTGCTATGGTCTTAAAAGCCGTCGCTTAAAAACGTTACACGTAACATACAAGAGTTGTCTATGAATAAACTGTCAGCAAAGTAGGTGTTTTGACTGTTTGTGCAATGTAGATTTTATGCACCTATTTATCATCTCAAATGAGACAAGGATTCATTATTATACACTCAAAACAAAGCAACAATCTAAAAAATGTTGGCACAGTGTTCTACTCTCCCAAAGAATTTCATTTGCGGAAATGACCGTTTTCATTTTTTTGAGATGTAAAAGGTTGTATCTTCTTGTCGATAACCTTATAAAAGGTCAAGCTGTCACAGATGCATATTGTGGTAGGTTTTGTAGACAAAGTGAAGTCAAAACATGAATAAAGGGATTGAAAGGCGTTCTTCATGAACCAAACCAATATTTTTATGTGAACGTCCACTACGGCTGTATTTTTCACTTTTTTGTTCTTCCACGGAACCAGTTTCTTGAAATTTTTTAATAATTCGATCAATAGTGCTTTCAGATGGACAATTATGTAAACCATAAAATTCACGTAATTTTCTAAAAACTCTTTTCACAGAACGCTGATTTTCATAAAATAATTCTACAATTTGAACGCGTTGTTGTACCGTGTACAAAGCCATTTTTATAAATGTCATACATTACACTTTTTAAATGCCCACATACCCAGACAAATTCAGTGCGCCATCTATATTTTATTTATTATTAAAAAACCCGCGCAATTTGAAAGAGCCTTTATATTAACTATATATTATTTTTGTGCTTTTTCCTCTTTCTATGAATATTAATCTATTTGACAACAAAAAGTTTATTATTATTATTATTATATATGTCTGCATGAATAGTGAATCTTATATTCGAGAAGGTATAAAATAAAATTTATACTTCTTGCAGAGGACAGCAACAAAAGTACGCAAGTATATTGATGCGAGGATTGTGCCAAACATTTCAAAAACCGAATGTTATTTTTGTTAAACCAATATGCTGTCTTTCTTTCGACCAATAGCAAAGTTCATTATCTTATTAAAAATAATAATTTAGATCACTATTTCTTTTCGCGCAAATAAATTTCTGACTTCGGACGGCGACATACAAAATTGTAACATATCTTCCATAATTCCTAACCATAATTGCAATATAGTCAGAATGAATTTAAATAAAATAGGATGAGCCACACTATAAAATGAAGAAAACTTCTAGAACTCAACATACAATCTCAATTCGTAACATAGCTTCCTAACATATCTTCCTTAATGTTTTAACCATAATTACAATGCAGTTAGAATGAAATAAAATAAATTAGAAGAAATTATGTTATCTAAACGAATCTTTAGGAAATTAGGAAATTATTAAGTAAAAGAGTCAATTTCAAACTCATCTTCATTTTTGACTAATTTTCAATAGGCCAATATTGGTATTCTTTGACCTTCTCAAGACATTAATTTTGTGGCCAACATAGGCTTTTGAAGTGTTCTACGGTCACATGTATTTACCGTAACAAGACGTCTTTCTATGTTTTTTTTAGGAAACCGCAACTTTTTTTCCACTTACAATTCACTAGATAATTCTTTCCTTCCTTTCTATTTCTTCTAAGTACCTGCATCTCGTTTTATTATTATTCACGTCCACATTTGCTCCTGTTTTCGAACGCTTGATGCTGTGTATTTTAATTCAATTTAAACATTACAACGCCAATACTTTAATATTTTGCTATCGCTCTTTATGAGTTCCAATTAATTCAATAATATTACTCCTTTCGACAATCAATATTTCATTTGTTTTCGACATAATTTAAATAATTAAATTAATCATGGTTTTTTTAAATTTTATGCCAATATATTGTCTTAACTCGCTCTAACACTTGTAGCTCATCTAAAGCAAACTGATGCAGTAATAAGCATTTTGTTGTAATCTCATAATCTTGTAAAACGACTTCAAAGTATCTCTCCAGATATGATTAATTTTGTATACGAGGTATGGTAATTAAATAACAAGACTGATGTGAGAAATGTTACTTATTGTAAATAAACTTATATTTAACTTTTATCACCTTTAACACACTCTCCTCCCCTATCTATACACCGCTGTATACGTGTCTTCGATTGTTCAAAACAACGGTGTAGTTCATCAGTTGTCAGCCCCTTCAACAACTCTGCTTTGGGTTTACATGTTCACCAGACTGAAAATGTGTTCCCTTTAGTGCATTTTTCACTTTTGAGGACAGACAGAAGTCACATGGTGCGAGACCTGGCGAATGCAGAGGATGATCAAGCACAGTACTACGCTTGTCCGTTAAAAACTGCTTCACAGATAGGGCATTGTGAGCTGATGCGTTGTACTGGTGCAGAATCCACGAGTGGTTTTTCCATAAATGTGGTTTTTTCTTCCTTATTCTTTCTCTCAGCTTGATTAGGACTTCTTCGTAGTATTTCTGGCTAACGGCTTGACAATCCAGCACCCAGTGAGCCATGATAACACACTTGATATCAGCATTGCCTTCAATTTCGACTTGCTCATTCGTGTCCTTTTACTCTCAATTTCCTTTTACTCTCTGTGTTGCACCGTTTATAAAATACATGGTGTTTTCTTCAGACACTCTTGTCTTTTTGGGAGGAATTACTTGTTTTTTTTCTCATGTAATGATTATTTGAGTTACTAATATTAGTCTCATTATGAAAATTTTATGAAATTAACTTCTAAAGAGAATTAATTTTTACGTTTTAAGTTATAGAATAGCAATTCATTGTTATATGTACATTGATACCATTTTAAGTTCAAAGGCAATAAGTGTTCCGCTTTGTGTTTTGTGTTCATAAAAAGATAACATTTCTAATTTACTATTAACGGTACCAATATTCTAATAAATCTACAAACATTACTATTGGAAACCGTTCCGATACAATAAAATCATTCCAGAATTAATCACTTTTGTATGCAAAATCGAAGCCGCACCGATTTCGTATGCATTTGTTATGGCAAGCGTTGCGGAATTTTCGTTGTTATCAAAAGCAACCAGGCCACCTTTTCGAAACATTGGCCACCGCACAGGAGCCGCCCGACTGTTGACTGTGTTTTGTAGTGGTAGCGAATTTCTCGGTTAAATGCAATTTGTAAACTATGCATGATAATGGGAAATTGTCTGAAACTTAATGGCTCTGTTGGAGTCGTGCAAAGTTTCAACGTGCTCGGGGCTTACACAAATACTTCGGTGCTGTAGAAGACTTTGTCGTTTCTAATTAGTTAGGCGTGTCATTAATTCTTTCGTTTAATATGTTTGTTAATTAAAATATAAAATCGTATGACCATATCAAATTCTTTGTTTGCTTGATACGTATTTTTCAATTCTTTTAATTTATGTCTTTCTTTTCTGTAAGTTAATTCTATATATAATGTAACAGCAATAGAATTTTCCAGGTATATTGTTTTGAATAAAAAACTAAATATTCAGGTTTTGTAGGCAATCAATACTGCGTCCACCATGTTATTACTTTTTATAAATTTATTGTGTTTTGAAAGGCCATTCAACAGATATGGTAAATTATCTAATTACCTACTGATATTGCTTACAATGTATTCAATTGGAAAATAATTTAGATTATGGGAATGTTGCAGGTTATGATAGTATCAGGATAATAATAATCTTTGATAAGATTCTGCTTTCAATTCTAGCAAATCGATTCTTCAACTTCTAAGTTGCTTCAAGATCTCGTGATTTTTTAGAGAAGTTCTAATAGCTTACCATTTCAATTGAACTAAATGGTTTTAATGCAATACTAAGTTTTAAACTTCTGCCGTAAAATAAAAACGATCTCTGTGATATGCTTTCATAGTGGTGTAGTACGTGTAAATGATTCAAAGTTTTTTATTTCACTGATTGATAGAGAATTTAATGCCGTATTAAGCCAAAGTTGCTTACGTGCTTGTTAATCCATGTAATACAATGTTTGTTCAAATTAGTAACACGTTCTCAGTGAGTAAGGTTAGTGGACCTTAAAAACCACATTCTGAAATTCTGTATTATTAAAGCCAATATTACATTCTTTGTTGACCATCACTGATCAACATTCAAGGCACATCGTTAAACATTCTTTTTACATTCTTATTCCTAATTCACTACGTATTATATCATTCAAGCATGTGTTTACAATAATTATATGTAAGCGATTTGTAGGTGTAATAGACTATAATTAAATAAAATTTAATACTTACAAAAAAGAGAGGTACAGATCGTTGCCAATATTTGTTGAAACATCTTAGCTGATATATCATAACCCTCAAGAAAAACATTCAATCAAGTACTATATTGTTTTTTTCAAGTTTAGCTGATTGTCAGATGAAACACTCACGTACCTATGAATTATGAATATTTTTTTAACGATAAGTGTATATATATATATATATATATATATATATATATATATATATATATATATGCGTGTGTATATAAGATGAAAACGTAGGATCAATACTCACATAAGTCATTTAAATGCAATAGAATATTATCCCCTAAAAATTGAGGATAACAGGATACATAAATAGATAACATTCTCTATTTTTCAGGTCGGCATAACTTTCAAAAAATCTTTATTTAACCATCTCCATGAGGACGTAGTTCTTGCCATTGCTTGATTCGAACAATTCCAATCAAATGACGAAAAGAATTACTTCCAGAAGATGACATCAGCAAATCTAATGAAAGCTCGAGAGAAAGTAATTTTGCGTCATATTCAAAACCTTGCTTAAACAATTACTGTGAAAACCTTCGATCGGTCCTATATTTGTATTTAATATTACTTCTGAATAATGTTAAATACCCCTGTATATCTAATAGTTAAAAAAAATTCCGATCGAGCTTCAAAAAAGGCTTTTAATTAGTTCCTCCATGTACAGTAAATGAAGACTATAGAGGTTACAACGTTATTAATTCAATTTCCGTCCCCAGTTTAAATATAAAAGTAATATAGAGTCGAAAACTACATCGCTTCCATTTCGCAATAACAATAGCAATAACAATAATTCGAGGTACGGCCGCAAGGCGATCTTACCGGTGTACCAATCGAGACGTGAACAGATCAAAAGAACTGCTTTTTTTCCTTCTCGTCTCGTTCCAATTTCTTTTATATCGGCATAGCTACGCTCTTCGTAAATGTTTAACGTGGGCCGCATTTATTGACAAAACCTCTAGACCTTCGCCTATTCTTTTGCCTCTTACATCTCCATCTTCAAAAGGAAGGAATGGATTCATGATTAGCCTGACCATTTCCAACTCGGGGCTCGTTGTTGTCACGCCGCTCATTGGGATCACAGCATCACGATTTTTCAGATGTTCCCAGCGACGAACGTCGATATCGAATGGAGGAAAAGACGAAGAAGAAAGACGCGAAAGCCAAGCAGCGCCCAACCGAAAGAGGTCGGAGGTCACGAAATGAATTTCATTTATCTGCATCTGATCGATACACTTCGTGCCCATGTCAGTTGGTTTATGTCGATCTCGTTTGTTTGAACAGATATCTACTTGCTTGTAAGCTGATGTCATTAGATGAAATCGATTTTATCAATCAAATTCTACCGAGGGAAAATACTTTTAGTGTCATTGATAAATACATTGAAATTATAATTGAATTTTTTAAGAGGATTTGGAGGAAATTAATAAATTTATTTATCTCTTCCGTAAGTTCAATGTACTCATTGTCTTCGTTAGTAATCACTTTGTTCTAATCAGTCTTATATCAGGCTTGCTATTAATTTATAGTTCTGAAAACTTTTTAATCAATTAATAAACATAATCTTTGCTACAAGTTATTTTCTAGTAGATGCATATATGAAAGAGATTATATTGCATAACTACGGTATTTACTCGAAATTAAAGGTTATGTAACATAAAGTTCAGAAGTGTTTAAAATCTATATTTGATGGTAATGGTGTAATTTCACTTTAAATGATAAGCAAATATACTTACGAGGATAGTTTGACAAGTAGTGAGAATGACACACAGGTGGCGCTCTAATTGGTAAAACAAATGCAGTGTAATTTAGGTTGGCTATTTATATGTTTACATTCCGATATTTAGATAAATCGGTTGATTAGTTTATTTTTGACAGCTCATTGAAATAGAAGCAACATGTCGTTTTGTTAAAATGGAAAAAGCAGAGTATCGTGCGGTGATTAAATACTTCGTAATTAAGGGTATGAAAGCTACCGAAATAAAAGATGAGTTATGGGAAACATTAGGTGAATCTGCTCCATCATCCGCCACAATAAGTAGATGGGTAAATGAATTTAAACGTGGTAGAAGAAGCTGTGTTGATGAAGCGCGCTCTGGAGCACCCAAAATCATGACTTCTAAGGAAATGATTATAAAAATCCATAATATTATTACGCAAGATTGACGACTCAAAGTGAGAGAGATAGCAGACATGGTAAACATTTCAACAGAACGCGTACACCACATTTTAACGAAAGAATTGGGCCTTTCCAAGCTTTCGGCAAGATGGTTGCCGCGATTGCTTACGACTGATCAAAAGTTTACTCGTTTGCGCATTTCCAGTGAGTGTTTGGACCTTTATAAGCGGAATCCGGTTGGTTTTTGTAGGTGATTTGTTACTTGCGATAAAACTTGGATACGCTACAGTACACCCGAAACTAAACAACAGTCGAAACAATGGTTAGAACGTGGTTCTGCACCTCCAGAGAAAGCGAAAACCACTTTATCGGCACACAAGGTGATGGCATCAATTTTTTAGGATTCAAAGGGCATTTTGCTCATTGATTACCTTCAGAAAGGCGCCACAATAAACGGACAATATTATGCAGAACTTCTACAAAAATTAAATGTTGAGATTCGTGCTAAACGGCCAGGAATGGCAAAGAAAAAGAGTCTGTTTCACCAAGACAATTCTCCCTCGCATACCAGCACAGTTGCGATGTCCAAAATCCACGAGTTGCATTTCTAATTAGTACCGCATGCGCCTTATTCGCCGGATCTAGTCTCTTCCGACTTTTTCCAAAATTGAAAACGACATTAGGTGGAAAGA
Source organism: Dermolepida albohirtum (assembly GCA_031893035.1). NCBI lineage: Eukaryota > Metazoa > Arthropoda > Insecta > Coleoptera > Scarabaeidae > Dermolepida > Dermolepida albohirtum. Next base: position 120,628 of record JAVIWB010004424.1, on the reverse strand, counting down.
AATTTTCGTCTAATGACGAGCTTATTATCTTCGTAAATGAGTATTTTGCAAGCCTTCCGGAATCGCATTTTAGAGATGGCATAAGGGCATTGGAACACCGTTGGAATAAATGTATTGCTCTTTTAGGAGAATATATTAAAAAATAAAAATGATTTTGTATTTAAAAAATTCGTTTTTCTTTTCTTTTCTCACTACTTGTCAAACTACCCTAGTACTTAGTACTATGGTCTACAAAAGACTTTCACTTTCTCTTGGAGTTTTGCAATTAGTTTTTACATAAATCAATGATTACTCGCGTCCAATATTCTTGTATTGTTTTCAAGCTGGATCATATTAAAATTTTTCACTATTGTAATGGGCGTATTGTGCACTACGCATTTGTCTTCCAATGTTCTTACATTAGACAGTATATTTTTCCAACTTCCTAGTATAGTAATATGCTTTCACGATAGGAGGAAAATTAATGAGAGCAGTGAAAATATTTGCAGTTAATGAAAGTAAAAGATTGATTTAATAGGATGCTTATTAAGAATAGATAGGCATCTCTAAATTAAAAAAACCAAACCGTCGTCGTAATATTAATCTCCTCCTTCCAGGTTATTCAAATTTTGAACACAATCTCTTCCACTTTTCTCAAATTAGCTCTCCATCGAAGGTAAAATACCTTTTCCAAATAATCTGATTATTCATTTAGCCTCTAGATTTTTGATAAAGAAATGCTGAGTCCAAAAACAGCGTATATCGTAACCTCACACGTGTACACTAATGAGATATTTTGCAGTGCACTCTACCAAGTAGGGGTTCTTTGAAGACTAGGTTTGCTAGGTATCCAAGCATGGAAAGAACTTTATTACCACTAAGTACAATTTCAACTAATTTATCTGTTGACATGCTGTGTGCCCATTCCAAGTATTTTTCACTACGCTTATGAAATAATAACAAATTGTTGAATATCTAAATGTCATTAAAGTAACTTGTATTTACTTTGCTCAGATAATGCTTATTTTAATATTAATTCGTGTTTTCTTCTATGTAAATTCAGAATTCTTTTATTTTGTATTGCTGTTGGAAATAATCTACCTTACTTAGAACCATCAAATATTGTAAAGTATTATTTAATTCTTTAGGTTTAATTATATTGCTTGTTTTTGTTATAACACAGTTTTTGTATCACTGAAAAAATGAAGGTAATTATTTATACCCATGGATTTACATTTATATACATTTTTCTAATATACATACTTAAATAACGCACTGTCATAGCTTTATTTACCTTCGGTCTTTTTTTCTGAAGACAAAAAAACAGCTTCCTAAAATAGTAAAAAATATTAATCCATTTTGTGCATTAAATTTATTGACTTTCCATCTGCTCAATATATTTTCACCTTTATAAATAGTTTTACTTCCAAACAATTACCAACATTTAATTTATGTGCAGACTGTATTTACTGAATTTAACACTTTACCTTTATTTAAACGTAAGGCTTACTTAATATTTTAAAAATGCCCATAAAATAAAAGTAAAGTTTTGTAAGATTTTTAATAAAATTTTATGTTTTATTTTTACTCTAATTATTTTCATTCTGAAAAAATTTAAAATCGTTTTCGAATATCGACCGACATAAATTTCAGTAATAGCCGGAGGATCTGCGAAAATCGCCTTTAATGGAGCTCTTATAAACAACTCTAATACCTATTTAGGTAACGAAGTACATGAGTTTGAAATGGAACGGTGTCCGTAAAAGAGGACGACTGTTCACTTGTGGTGGTCAATTACAATGAGGATTTCTTGTTTCAGGTTCCGAGCAAACCGTGGACTCTGTCACCGGATACAAATACGGGCGACTTAACTAAATTGTGCAACCACAAGAGGAAACTGTTGGCAATGACTTCGCTAGGATGTAATCCGCCCGATCCCTCCAAACTTCCAAAAGGTGAGCGCAAATTACGTTTTATTTCAGGGAACGGGCCTAATTCCGTCACGTAGCCAACAATCTAATTAGACTGATTAAAGTTTATGAAACGGCTAAACAATCTTGTTATACATTATGTAGAAAGAAATAGAATTGTAGCAGTCATTTTTAAAGTGCGGTTTGTGTAAACATACACTAAAAGAATAATTTAAAATTAGAGTCATAGCTTTTCATTTAGGAGTGATAAGAATTTTGAAGCTAATTATCCAGAGGTATTCTTCAGAATTAAGTGTTATAATTATCATACATTGAAATTTAGGTTGCTTCGTCTATACTTAAACATTAAGATTTCAATGTAAATTAAGGAAAGAGACTTTCGTACAAAACACCATAATACTTAATTCATCATACACAATGGATCTTTATCTTTTAAATTAGCTCCGCAAAATAACTGGGTATTTGGTATTTATATACTCCATCATCGACGATAATCTCGGGAATGAAAATTCCCGAACAAATCGCCGCTGAAAAGCTTTTAAATAAGCGTCAGGATAATCGCACTCGCGGATTGTTTATATAACTGTAGATAAAAGCTCGTCTTTTCCACGCGAAGATCAATAATTCCTCTCGAGGGACGTGGAGGAGAAATACCTTCTTGTCGTCGTCTCTCTTTTTAATATTATCTTCTCTCTTACACGTGCACACATACACTTGCACCCAGCCGCCAGTCAACTTATAGCGAACAGCAAACAAGCAAGCCAGCTGGTCAACTCCCATTCCCATACAGTCCCGCGCAGCCACCCTCACAGCAAGTTGATAAGGGTTGAAATCGTATCACAACCTACACCTACACACATAAGACTAACTGAATGTTGTCATCGCTTTGACGATCTGGATCACGGGAACGAAGTGTTGTTCTTCTCTGCATTGCGCACTACAGGGGTGGACCTCGACCCTTATAACGATTTGTTCCGAATGATTTTAGCTTTAGAAGCTTATTTTCTTCTATAGAATTTGTATTAGGACTGTAACTGAGCTTTCGTATGTGACTTGATTTCATTCGAATCGAAGAGACAGCATTACCTGCCTTTTACGGTAAAAGATTATAGAGTATATAAAAATTCATTGATTTCAAATTATTTGCTTGATCTGTGTGGAGCTAGTTTTGATTTTAAAACAATTCTGATTTGTAGGTTCGTACAGAATAAATTTTTCTTAAAACCATTCTCTCTTGTCACCTTGCTAGAACGCCAATGACTCCTATTCTACTATTATCTAACTGTTCATATTAGCTAATCATTTGGAAAGTTTAGAAGTAAAATTGGTCCAAGAATATGTCCTAGTAACATACGAGGGAGCGTTTTTATATTCGCGGAATGAGCGGGTTGTAGAGGGGTGAGTAGGCGCATTGGGGGCGTGGCCTGTGCAGCGACTCATGATTAGTATAAATACGAAGTTTCATTATTAGACAGTTAGTCTTTGAGCTATCGTCAACCAAGTAACATAATCAGGAGTGAAAAGTGAAATATAGAAAAAATCGAATATCGTGCCGTTACAATGTTCCTTACCAGGCAAGGAAAATCAGTCGCGACCATAATGAATGAGATGTCATTGGTTTACGGCGACTCTTGTCCAGGAAAAACCATGGTGTACAAGAGGCATAGTTTATTTAAACAAGGAAGGGAATCCCTTGAAGACGACCCGAAGCCGGGCAGGAGCATTGAGGTGACCACGCCAGCACTTATCCAAAAAGTTGAACAAATTGTACTCGAAGATGCTCGACTAAAGAAGAAACAACTCGCAGAAATGGTTGGAGTATCCGATACAACAATTTTTAAAATCCTACACGATCATCTCGGCATGTCTAAGGTCAGCGCAAAATGGGTGCCGAGAATGCTCACGCCGCCGCAAAAACAACAGCGCGTAGAGTGTTCGCGTGCATTTTTGGACCTCTGTAATGAAGACAAGGATGGTGTATTGAGTGGACTTGTTACTGGAGACGAAACTTGGGTTCATCATTATGAACCTGAGTCCAAACAAAACTCCATGCAGTGGCATAAAAAGGGCACAGCACCTACCAAGAAATTTAAAGTGTCACAATCAGCTGAGAAACTCATGGCAACGGTATTTTGGGACTCGGAAGGAATATTGTTGATTGATTATAAAGATAAAGGTGTTTCTATAACCGGAGAATATTACGCTTCAATATTAGAGCGACTAAAAGAAGCCATTAAAGAGAAAAGACGGGGAAAATTGACAAAAGGTGTTCTGCTTTTGCACGACAACGCGCCCGTCCACAAGAGCCGCGTTGCGTTAGTTGCCCTGCATAAGGTGGGCTTCGAAATTGTGAATCACTCACCCTACAGCCCAGACCTGGCCCCGAGTGATTATTACCTGTTTCCGAAAATGAAAAAAGAGCTGCGGGGTAAAAAATTTACTGCCGATGATGAAGTCAAGGAGGCAGTTTCGGCGTATTTTGCAGATAAAGAGAAATCATTTTTTCATTAGGGTATAAATAAATTAATTGAAAGATGTGAAAAATGTATCCGTCTTGCAGGTGAATATATTGAAAAAGAAAAATAATTTGGTTTTTTTATTTCCACCTCTTGTCCCCCATTCCGCGAATATAAAAACGCTCCCTCGTATTTATGTTTGTAAAAAATCGTTAAGATCTAAGACTACTTTAGATATCCATAAAGACTATTCCCTGTGATCTGTTCAGGTCTGTTGTGGTTCACATCTTTTTAGAATCTTTCGGTCTTTTTGATATATTTCTTGAGGTCGGCCTTAATTATGGCTGCTTTGGTTTATATGTAATCTTGTTTCACTAGCTTTTACACTTCAGTCTTAAAAATTCCAGACCACTTAGCTGATCGGGTTTCAGCAAAAGGTATTAGATCCATTTTCTTTAGCATCGAGCCTGGCAGATTTATATACCTGTATTTAATAATAATAATAATAATAATAATAATAATAATTTATTGATATATATGTACATATACACGTCATGGAACAATCATGGATAAACAAAAACACTATTAATGCGCTCACAATACGTTAAAAACCGCAAGACCTATACAAAACAATACACCAGAGTACCAATTAAAATATAAAGAAAATATAAAAATATAAAAAACACAAAAAGGCTATGTCAAAATTTATGCTTCAAGTAGTCATTTACCGAATAAAAAACGTTCTCCATCAGCACCTTTTTTATTAATATTTTTAGATTAATCCATGGTAGGTCCCTAAACCTATAAGGCAAAGCATTGTATATCTTCACGGCCACGTAATTCGAACCTAGCTGACTTTTCCCAATGCGATGATACGGTATCACCAAACCGCTCTGGTTTCGTGTTTCATATTTGTGAAAATCACCATTTTTGCAGAACCTATCCGGCGACTTGTGAACAAATTCCAGGCAAGCAAGTATGTACAAGGATGGGAGGGTCAGTATTTTGTGTTTTCTGAATAAGTTTACACAACTCGTAGTACTGGATACACCACTAAGGGCTCTGACTGCACTCTTTTGCATCCTGAAAACCGCCTCAGCCGCGCCAGACGCTCCCCACATCAACAGGCCATACAAAACCCTGCCCTGAAAATTTGCACAGTACACAGTCCTAGCCGCCCCGGGTGTAGCCACTAGTCTCACTCTTCGTATTGAGTATATTGCTGATGCCAAATTGCGACACAAGTTATCAATGTGGCACTCCCAAGTCAGGTTGTTCGCAATCAGCAGGCCCAGAAACTTGATATTCACTTTGTGTAGATAACTTACATCCGTCTTCATGGCTTGTTTCTTCAATGGACGCTTCTTGCCTTGCAGCATTAGAATCTCTCACAAGTTCTTTTCTACTATTTGTCTTTTTCTTTTTGGATTTTGTTCTGTACCTTTTCCATACTGTGAGAAGCAAAGAAAATAAGTCCACCCGTGAGGTTAACTACGCTTCCTTGGCCCTTCTCCGTACGACACGGTAACTTATACCTTAATTTGAGTTTATCTCGAATTCCTCTGGAGTACTATTTTACGTATTCACACTAGATGGGAGTTCCCGAGGGGTGAAAATTATTAGTCGACTGTTGTATATTCCTGTAACAGAAGTTTCTTTAATTTATACAATATTCATGGTTAATACGATTAGATATCATAGCCAGTATCTTCATGACTTCTTAGTTTTCCAAATCATTATATATAGGACAATTAAAGCTGAAAAACTCCTAGTTGAGAATTCATAATGTATAATAATTTTATTTCCTTTTTTGGATTGTATTAGATTAATTAAATTTTCTGTGTATTTATAGATTTTTGTTTGATTGTAGACAGTCCAAAAATTTAATTCGATTGAATAATTAAGTTCTTTTATCTAAATTGATTGTGAAATTGTACACAAAATATTGATTTCAGAGAATTTTCTTCTTTGAATATCACCTATCTTTTAAAATTTAATATTTCTTAAATATTAATACACCTCTACATACTAGTGTAGATTATAAATCACAATAGCCCGGACTTCCCAGCTATGAAATATCTTCAGTTACTTTTAGTGCTGGAACCAAAGTTATGAAAGGTTCGCTGTATCAAAAGATCTTAAAAGGGCGCCATAGTATTGTAGAAGCACGCGAATTAACAAATCTATTACAAGACTTAGAACAACAAGTTTCCAGAAACAAAATAAAGAAAATCTATAACAACAATCCTGATTTATTGGAAAACCAGCCACTAATGGTTAACATTTGAAATGTGTACACAATAATACAGATAATAGGCAAATTTTATAGCGGGAAAAACAAAACTGTTTTATTTGTTTAATATATAAACAATTAAACAGTTTATATGTTATATGTTGTTAGTTTTCATAATTATTCTAAAGAAATTCAAAAAGTGAGTAAGAAAGTAAGCACGCTAAAATTTTCAGACTGTATATTTAAACACAAAAAAATAATAATATAATAATAAAAAGGCGTTAGTATTAAAATTATTGACTAGGAAATAGCAATATTTGTTTAAAAGAAATTACGTAATAAATTAAGCAATGATAAGCAAATAAAGAAAACTACTGTAGAATAAATTGATTACGAATTTTAACTTATGACCTACCTGGATAATAAATAAATCTCTCCTTCCTAAATTATGATATAGAACAATATGATACTTCATATACAGAGAGTATCCACAATGATACACCCACTGTCATCCTTTTGGGTGGCTGTAGCACTCAGTTATTAAACTTATTTTCTTTTTAATTAAAATGATAGGTATTACTTTGTACCAACGAAATCTTACACAAACGATTTTAGCCTCATTCATGTACGGTAACAGGTTCAATCTACGGGTTTACATAATGGGGCTAATAAAACCAACATTCTAAAAAAATAATGCGAAAAGAAAAGACACAATTAATCAATTATTCGCAATGCATACCTCTATTTTCTGTAGATAATCTTGCTTTGTTCAAGATAATGATATAAATTCAAATATGGATTACCAGATCTACGTGGTCATGCTAATTCATCGACTGCCTTTAACAATACCTCATCACAGATCGACAAATTTTTAGATTAGCATTTACTGCTCCAACTAATGTTGAAAGAAAATTTCTTTTTTTAATTTTTTTAATAAAAATGTTAATTCATCACCCAAAACTGATTTAATTTTGAAAGAGGATGCGTAATATCTGAAATTACGAGGTTGTTATTAAAAGACTGTATGTTATACTCGTAAATATACTTAAAATAACTTGAAACGAATATATAAATGTGTTTTTTAATTGAAAACAATTGAAATACAATAATAAGGAAGAACATTTCCAGTGGCATTCATAACTAAAATGTTATTAAGACAACCTAGATGGTGTTCCTATAATCATAAGGCAATAAAAATAATGACTCAAACTTAAATACTGATAATGTAATATCCAAGAATATGAAAATATTTTAATACGGAGTCGTTATAAAATAATTCCAAGTGGTGCAAGATACAAAATAATACAAGTGAAGTCTGTTAAAGATGTGAAAGTTATTTAATTATAATATTCACAAAAATTTTTACTCCGGAATATGCACTGATGTAAACAAAATATAAACAAAAGATTGATCTTTACAGCAAGTCTTACTATTAAACGCCAAAACGGAACAAAAGGTAAGATGAACGCATAATAATATATTTAATGGCTTCTTTGTTTTGGTTCCCATATTGCTTTGTATATAAAAAGCATATAAAAACGCTTTCGTTTTAATGAAATAAAATGACACCATAATAAAATGAAAATCTTTGGAATTTTTCGGGGAAAAAAATGGTAAATGAGGTTTCAAGCTAAATCAGATTCTGAATATATTGTGAAGTAGAGATGTCATTCCAAATTGCTTTTCATATCTTATAATTTATATTAAAATGAATTTTTTAAACCAAGCATATCGTTCTAAAAATGTGATATACTTTGAATTTACAAGAAAAATACTCATTCGAAGAAACAGATTTTGCAAATTTTAACCCAAAGAATTTCAAACGTTCTTTTTTAACTTTGTATGAATTGTATTTATTTATGATTTTATTAACTTTAAAACATCAAAGTTCAATAGAACGATTATCGTTTTTGAACTACACCTAACAGTATTTTCTTCTGGGCTTCTGGGCTGGAACCGCGTCACCAATTTCGAAGCTGTTAGGTATAATCTGGTACGTAGACTTCCGCGGTCGTGGTCCATGCTATCTTCTTCTGGGCATCCGGGCTGGAACCGCGTCACTGGTATAACTACTGATGTTTCGTACCCGCTCGTATGGGACACGTTCAGGGCTCAACTACTGCTACTGTATGTCGCACTGAAACAGTTTCAGTGCGCGATTCCAGCCCGAAAGCCCAGAAGAAGATAGTATGTACCACGACCCCGAAAGTCTACGTACCAGCTTCGAAATTGGCTTTTATATATACATTTCTGCTTTAGAAGATTCATCATTGTTGTCAATATTTTTCTTTTTTATATGTACTTTGTTTCAAGTGTCTTTTTGTACTTTTTTCGAATCTGTCTATAATTTTTGAAATTCCTTATTTTCAATAAAACTGTATTATAATCAAAAACTTATCGTTAATGACTATGATAAATGGGATCAGTGATAATCATTTGAGACTCCCTTATGGCCTTGTCTAGAAAAGAATTAAATAAAATTGATGACATTGAATCTCATTGCCCTAAAATCCACGTTTTTTTTAACTATTTTAATGTTTTTTTACCGTCATTCTTTTTTAAATTTTACAGAAATTTTGTCAACTAATATGGCGAGAAAAAATACATTCAGTCACAATAATAATTCATGTCTTCAAAATTTCTTATAGTTTAACTCCAATTGCAGCAGGTATTTATAGAGCTTACTATTACGCTGGAGTAACTTAAGATCTTTGACTGTTGAAAATCACTTTAAACGACATGGAAAACCTTTTCGAACAGCGGTCTCGAATTCGAAATCGAAGCTCTGATGTAATAAATTTGTTACCTACTGAGTTACAATTCATTCATAATTAATACTTTCTTTTTTTCTATTGATATAGTTATGAATAAGCAAATATGATTGATGGTCTCTTTCTCTGTTATAGTATCAGAATTTGTGGGAAGTGATTAGCGAAGATTCGTATTTATCAAATGATATATTCATAATGAAATTAGGAATACAATATAATTCTAATTTTATATACATCATACTGTATATTACAATTCCGATAAGAATTGTCTATTTTAAAATATGTTTCTAATGTTAACGTTTAACTGATTGCGCAGAGGGCTAGTCCGTATCTGGTGTATAACATCAGACAAGGAGAATATAGAATGGCAGAAAAAGACAACGTGAATAGATCGTGCAACGACATTTATACTCTGCGAGGTCGGAGCGGAGAAATTTGTCATTTAAATTGATATTGGAGATCAGCGGATTGAAACTAATATCCTTATTTATATTCGGCCCCTTTTCATTATTGAATGGTCTTTTGGAATAAATTACATCTCCGAAACTTACTCTTCGTCGCTTCGACTTTGTTGACTCGTCGCTAGAAGAAGTAGGTGGACGATGACGACGACGGTAGCGACGCTGGCAACGGGACAAGTGCAAGGCGTTAGAGAAATGTACCGAATTTAATTCGAACGTTTGTTGTTGATGCTGCGCCAGTGAAAATTCGTCGATGTTCTTTTCGCGCGGGGTTGTCTCTGTTTTTCGGGATGAGTTATTGTTGTGACGTTCGGATTTACAAGCAGATTTGATTGATGCGATTGTTATTCTTAACGGTCTATGCGTTCTCGAGATGTTGATGTTATCGTAATGGTCTTTTTATTGAATTTAAGTCGACTGGATCTTTTGTTGATGCATGAATTTACATTATGCTAGTTTTACGAGTTGTATATTGTGCGACCAAATAGATGTGATCTTTGATTTATGGTTCCATTCAAATTTGTAAGATAAGTAACTGTGGTAATTTTATTGAATAATAACAAGTCGCGGATCCGACCTTTATGTTATTATTTGATCACTTTAGTAATGGTTTTTTTCTGCAAAAGGTTTAATATATTGCCACTGAACCATTTAAAAAAATGCAATCTCTAAAAAAAATGAAGAAATTAAAATCTACTCTTATTCATTTACTTTGAAAATATATTTTTCACGTATTGTTCTGATATTTTAAGACTTTTCTTTTACTACTCGGAGCGGATCGCTCGATCTCCTACGTCGGAAAAATCCTGTCCTTGGAATTGAAACGGGCGAGCAGTAGGTATGTCATCGTGGTCGTTGTTTTTCCGAGGAAAATCGTTGCGAACAATGCGCCGCCGGTGGATTTTCCGGCGGAATAATCTCTTCCATTTGGAATATAAATTGAATTACCGGTGTTCCAGGTTGCTCGTAGCTGCTGCTGTTAAAACGGGGGCCAGCGAAAATACCTTTATCCACTACCTACAATGCGCTCTCGACTGCAGTGCTGTACTGCACGCTGCGGTAACAAAAGCGAGATGAAAGAAATGTAGAAATGATTGAAACATCTGACAATGAAATTTTATGCGGGGAGAGATTTTTTATTGTTCCAGAATAGCGATGCAATTACTTTTTTATGTTTGTACGTTTATTTTCTACTTGTAAACTATGCTCTCTAAATTCACTTAGTTCAATGTTTATTTTCAGAGAACCTCAAATTAATTTTAACCTATCTAAACCCATTTTTCTTCTTCAGTTTAGTGTTTCTTTATGGTAATGGTAAGCAGACAAGTCTTACTTAGATCCAATCAAGTAAAATAAGTATAACAGGGCGTTACTTTCCAAATTTGCAAAAAGAAACTCCATTTGAATTAGTTAACATAATGCCAACAGTTAAAAAATACGATTAACTGTTTCCTTGGTAACCCTGATTTCTCTAAAGTTTTAAGTAAAATGTACCATTCCAGCACAATTATGATGTTGACATATTTAAGTTGAATCACTGTTAAAAGATGGAGTGAATCCTGTAGTTAAAAGTTTACAACCTAGTTTATTTATGTATTAACGTTAGATGCGTGTATATACATATGTGATTGCTGAAGAGTATTGACACAAAATTTGGTACCCCCAATGCCTTTGGGCTTCGTCAAAATTAAAGCCTTTTTATGAAAATCGCGCAGAAGCTAAAGAATTTAGTTTACTTCGTCTCACAATCAGACGAATTTGAACCAAATTTTATCACAGTTACCCATGCCAAGTTTTAAACATACCAATACCTATGTCTAAGGCATTAAAATGTATCCATTTCCTCCTTAAAGTTATAGTTGATTGCTTACTGGTGTTTTTAGAAAATTTGTTCTTGATTTAAGTTTTGATGGTGGAATTTTATGGTCATGTTAGCTTTCTGGCAGTAACTTTTTTTGGATTCTAGTTTTGTATTAATTGACTGGATTGGATCTGTATTATAACGGGCTGGTATATTCACCTGCAAAATAGCTTGCATAATGTAAATATTTTCTCAATTCATTTTTCTTAGAATTTCTAGCAAGATTTTTAGGGTTTCAGTAATGCGTGGTTGTTTGCAAATATTGATGCTTTTTAGGAAACTCGTTCTTACTTTCAGCGTCAGTGGTACAATATTTTGGACATGTAAAATACATTTATATAGACTGTTGCGTAGATATATTATTTGATGTCTATAATTTTTAATCAACCTATATTATTTATAGGTTGATAAATTAAATAAATAAACGAAAAAAATGAAATAAAAACGTTTAGATTATTTCTAAACGTTTTTATTTCATTTTTTTCGTTTATTTATTTAATTTATTGATACATCAATATGTTTGACATGCTTGAACAATATCGGACTGATATATTCTGTAGATAATAATAGTGTAATATCAATATTTTCCTAATTCATAACTTCTTCAAAAAAGTTTAAAATTTTTTCCCTGAAAGTTTAACATTTCACCACTGGCTTTTAAGACAGCGTGTACGATCTAAAATCATGCTATATCATTTTGGGAAAGCGGATATCTATAAACCTAATGATACGATTAATAATTTTACATGCGGCATATGCATTGTTTGGTATTCCTCAAGGAACTAACTTTGGCCCTTTGATGTCTTCTATTTGTGTAAATGATATTTTGCAGTGTTTAGAATCATACTTTTACAAAGTTTTAGTAGTACTATTTTTTAACTATACTGAACTCCATTAAATTATTGATAAATTATGAAACTCGTGTTTATTATATAAGTTACCTTGACACTTCTCTTCCAATTTGTTTTTGTTGTCTTATATTTTAAAGAGTGTTTAGAAACTAACTCATATAGTTTGACTGGAAAGATGATATTATTTAGTTATTAACGAAAAACTATTCTAATTTTTTAAAAGAAATGATAGCAATTGCGCAAAATATTACTAATAACAACGAAAAATAAGCATCTTTCAATATTTTAACATAATTACCCAACGTTGTTATACAGCATTTACTAAATCTATACACATGTTCTTATAAATTATATCTTCCATGAACGTTTATTACAAAATAATCAAAGTAACAAACACAATAAATTGAAGAAAACTGCGACTGCCTTGAGATGTTTATTTTTTTTTCCTGTTGTTTTCGTTGTTTTTTCACGTCGAAGTTATTGTTTTGTTTGTCGCGGTCACCCTCCTCGTACAATTCTCTAACATTAATCCGACGATTAAATTCGGAAAAATGTACCAGAACGACCGAACCTTGATCGTCGTGGTCGTCCTTTTCTTTTAAGTGCAGTGAATTTGGCGTTCGCCATTTGGTGTTGCCGAGCGGGTACGCTTACGTTACATTAGGTCTGGAAAGAGTGGACATATGTTTGCTGTGCCATTTAATTCCCTAGACCTGGACAGGAAGGACTCGGTGTTTACGATACCGGGATTAATGTAATTGACTTGTTTTTCTTTACTCTTCGATCGAATGTTATTTTTCCTGATTTCCAGTGGTTTTTCAATAAATCCCATTCAGTAAAGTGTAGGTATGTACACATATACATTTCTCCTTATTCCAAATGTTTTATATTTTATAAAATGTACTTTATAAATGCGATACTTTATTTAAAAAAATATACCTAACTATATTGTTTAAATCCTAAAAGAATAAAAACTTTGAAAAACCTTGTCAAAATGTGAACTATTGACTGTATAATTGAGCAATCTCAAAACTTTGAATGTTTTTGTTTTGTTTTAACTTAGAGTTACCATTTTACGTATTGCGAAAACTAATTTCTAAAATTTTTATTATGATAAAAAACTATATTTGTCAAAGAGGTATACTCGCAAGAATTGATATTTTTCAAAAATAATCGTACAATAATAAATATTGACATTTTCGATGGTCCCGAAAACGATTTTGATGTCTAAATTTATATTACTCTTTTGGCTTAACTCTGAAAGAATAAAAAACTTGAACAATCATATCATAATTTAAATTTTTAAAATTTGTAAATTACTTGTTTCTTCATATTTGGTTTGAGTAAATCTGTCTTCCCAAAACAGAGCCACCTCTAACGATCAGTAAGTATGTACCCATCCTTCTATAAACTTGAATTTATCGCAAAACTTCTTTTCTATAAAATTAAATTATCGCCATCAACGTGCGATCTAAGCTAAGTTCCTACAGCAAATCTCTATAGGAACCTTGTCGAGAGTTGAGAGCTTAGATAACCATCTATTGATTGAATTGATGGATCCTCAGGATTATCCTCGGCCCATGGTTGCCCCGTGACAAGATCTGGGCATCTGGTGTATCAGCCACGAATACTAGCTGATGGTACTCGTCGCTCTTCGAGTCTTTTGACTGATTTTACTTTTATCCCCAGTTCCTCGGATGACCAACCTGTCTAATATACAGATTTATTTATACTTGGACGCGTTTGCGCAGTTCGTGTAGGCATACGTTCCTCACTTTGTTTGGAGTGTTTGATATCATTGCTTTTTGCTGCTTTTTGGAGCTCGATTAGATTCTCCCTCTTGAACGTCTGTTTCTGCCGTCTGAGGCGAGACAAAGGAAGGCACATTATTTCTAAAAGTTCCATAGCCAAGGAGGACAAAAGGGCATTTAATGTCCCGCCTTAGGCAATTGATGGATCACAGAAAGTTAAATTGCGTCTAACAGCACTCTATTCTGTAACGATTTGATTCAAGAATAAATGAACCAGTGGTTTAATTTATTGACCGTTTACGTTTGGTAAAGAAGCTAATTCAATTTATGGTTACACTTACATATATTATTTGAGTATTTGCTAAAAACGGATGAAATACCTATTTTTATTCTTTCCACTGTAACTTATATTTATAGCAGATAAATTTACTTTATCCGCCATATTTCTACCATATTTTCGTTGAAGGAATATCATTTCCATTGAACATTATCATAAACATAGTAGGAGAAAAAGAAGTTAATAGCAAAGTAGTTTCTACTTTAAGTAAATCCACATGCACGTCAGGAAACATTGTCTGCCTCGTCCATCTTCTTTTATTCTTCATCCAGTTATGGAGGAGAATGTCGAGATGAAATTTACGACAATTCATTTTGTCTGGCTGATGCTTTCGTCGGTACCTCTGCTCGTAGCGTATAACGCTCGATTTTCCTCGCACACTTCATAATATTTCCCTCTCTTGTTCTCTCGAATGGAAAAATTTATCGCCTTCCATTTGGGCGAATGTGTCTCTTAAAAAACGCTACCACCGCCTTCGAGTCGGTCGAAAAATAAGAGAAAGATAGTCGCGGAGATTTATTCGCCACGGATATTTTAAAAATTATGAAACTCAGTCAACTAGCAGTGCTCTGTCTACATAGAAATATATATTAGATTTTCCGGGCAATCATGTCGTTTACATATATTAAGTTGATATAATAACATATGTATGTACATACATATATCTTTGAATGAGACATTTTATTGTTGCTTTGAACTTATAAACTTGTATTAATAAAATGGTCCTTTTTACTTCTTTCTATATCAATTAACTTGAATCGTTTAGTCCTTTTACTTAACCAGTAAAATAATGCGAGTAGAAATTGTCGCTTCTATATATATATATATATATATATATATATATACGAGGGTTATTCTTTAAATAAGATCCATTTCGTAATAAGAAGAAAAACACTGTAAATACTATTATAAAATATATTTATTTCCATATTCTACATACTTTCATCTACATTTCTACGTAATTCCCATTTTTGTTCAAATATTTATCATACCAACTGCAATTTTCACATCTTCGTCGTCATCGAACCAAGGAACTCCTCTAAATACCGAAACACGTGAAAATCACTGGGCACAAAGTGTGGACTGTAAAATGGATAATCCAGTTATTCCCATCCAAAAGACTTCGTATTTGTGCAGGGACATGTGATTTTGCAGGCCACGTTTATATGGCACCCCGGAGTTTTTCTCAAGGTTTCTCAACACGCATCGGAATTGGTTGTTGTGCCTCTCACAATAAAAATCACTTTACAAAATCCCTTTCCTGTCCCAAAAGATAGTTTCCATGATCTTTCGTGCTGAAATTATCTGTTTGGCTTTCACTCTGGTTGATGACAATATGTGTCGACATTCTATTGACTGTCACTTTGATTCAGGAGTCATGTGAGACACCCAAGTCTCATCTGTAACGATGTGAATAAATCGCAGCACAATTTTTTTGTTTTGTGATCGTCAAAAGAAGTCGCCCACAGCACAATTTTCAGTACTTCAGTTTCTCCGAAACAATGGTATACAAAACTGATCTTAAAACTTGTGTAAAATCAATTTATAACTTTGAAATCGTGAACCGTCTGTTCTCTCGAATTTTGTTGTCCACATCATGAACCAAATCTTCAGAAATGAGAGAAGATCGGTCTGGGTGTGGCTCATCATGCACGTTAACCCCTCCCGTCCTTGAACATTCTCACCCACTTACGAACTCAACTATCACTTAAGCATCATCATCGTACACAAATCTGACGCTGAATTTCCCCCGTTAGCAACTTTCTTACACTCAAAAATCGAATTACAGATTGTATATCACTGTCGGCAAGCGAATCAATTTTCATAAACATTGGTAACTTCTACAGCTGTGCACGCAATGATGTCTAAACGCGCGCAAAGCATGCTGGAAGCAGACGTGCATGCTCATTCTCTCTTATTCACAAACGAACCTTATTTACAAAAATACTCCTCGTACATACATACATAGAATGACTTAAATTGAAAATGGTGCAGTAGTATACAGCTCGTTTTATTGGTGATGAAATTATAAAGTACTAAAGTACTAAAACAACTACAAGCATCTACCATTTTTCTTAGACTAAATAGAAGATGGATTTGGGAATAAGAAAATAATAATAATTTTATTTCAAATTTCTAATTTGCATTGATTTACAAAAAGAAATGGAAAAGATAACTACAAATTAGAAAAAAAAAACAATTGAACTAAACTTTAGAAAATGCAAAATTAACTAAATGATTTGCACTTCTAGCATAAAAATTATTTTAGGGTACTGGGTTCTAAATCTATTAATAATATTTTAATGGCCTGCTTATATTTATTTAACTCTTTGAGGTTGGAACTGGTGTCTGTTTAAATGCAAATATTGAACATTCCTATACATATGGTATGTATATTCATTGCTTTGAAAAAACCTCTGCACGATGCTCTGTAGCTCATCTTTATAAAAATTCTTATTATTTTTTTAAATTATGAACATTTTGGACTGCTCGATCCCCAGAATATCATTATATATCTTACTACTGCTTCAAAATTGCTGTAATATAATATAGTCATTGTTTTATAATTCCTATATTTGTTTGCAATTTTAAATGTATAGCAGATTCTACTTAACCTCGATATGTGGCAACCAATCCAGATGTTCATCTATATAAATTCCAAGAATTTTTGCTTTTTTCATATGTGCATAGAAGAATTGTTAATTGTAATATTGTCAGATGTTTCAGCGTTGTAATAACTAATTTTGAATATTAAGTTATACGTTTTCGCTCTATTCAAGATTAACTTATTTACAGAGAACCACAACTCAAGTCTGATGAAAATATTATTCTTACATGAGGCCACAGCACCTAACCACGCCCCGCTGCCAAGATACTAACGTCATTCGCGTAACAAACATGTGCTTCACACATAACGTTTCTGTAGATATAATAATAATAATAATATACTTTATTGCCCAATAGGCGAACCCAATTGCAGAGCATAAATACATATGTACGAGGGAGCGTTTTTATATTCGCTGAATGAGCGGGTTGTAGAGGGGTGAGTAGGCGCATTGGGGGCGTGGCCTGTGCAGCGACTCATGATTAGTATAAATACGAAGTTTCATTGTTATTAGACAGTTAGTCTTTGAGCTATCGTCAACCAAGTAACATAATCAGGAGTGAAAAGTGAAATATTGAAAAAATCGAATATCGTGCCGTTATAAAGTTCCTTACCAGGCAAGGAAAATCAGTCGCGACCATAATGAATGAGATGTCATTGGTTTACGGCGACTCTTGTCCAGGAAAAACCATGGTGTACAAGTGGCATAGTTTATTTAAACAAGGAAGGGAATCCCTTGAAGACGACCCGAGGCCGGGCAGGAGCATTGAGGTGACCACGCCAGCACTTATCCAAAAAGTTGAACAAATTGTACTCGAAGATGCTCGACTAAAGAAGAAACAACTCGCAGAAATGGTTGGAGTATCCGATACAACAATTTTTAAAATCCTACACGATCATCTCGGCATGTCTAAGTTCAGCGCAAAATGGGTGCCGAGAATGCTCACGCCGCCGCAAAAACAACAGCGCGTAGAGTGTTCGCGTGCATTTTTGGACCTCTGTAATGAAGACAAGGATGGTGTATTGAGTGGAATTGTTACTGGAAGCGAAACTTGGGTTCATCATTATGAACCTGAGTCCAAACAAGACTCCATGCAGTGGCATAAAAAGGGCACAGCACCTCCCAAGAAATTTAAAGTGTCACAATCAGCTGGGAAACTCATGGCAACGATATTTTGGGACTCGGAAGGAATATTGTTGATTGATTATAAAGATAAAGGTGTTTCTATAACCGGAGAGTACTACGCTTCAATATTAGAGCGACTAAAAGAAGCCATTAAAGAGAAAAGACGGGGAAAATTGACAAAAGGTGTCCTGCTTTTGCACGACAACGCGCCCGTCCACAAGAGCCGCCTTGCGTTAGCTGCCCTGCATAAGGTGGGCTTCGAAATTGTGAATCACCCACCCTACAGCCCAGACCTGGCCCCGAGTGATTATTACCTGTTTCCGAAAATGAGAAAAGAGCTGCGGGGTAAAAAATTTACTGCCGATGATGAAGTCAAGGAGGCAGTTTCGGCGTATTTTGCACATAAAGAGAAATCATTCTTTTATGAGGGTATAAATAAATTAATTGAAAGATGTGAAAAATGTATCCGTCTTGCAGGTGAATATATTAAAAGAAAAATAATTTGGTTTTTTTATTTCCACCCCTTGTCCCCCATTCCGCGAATATAAAAACGCTCCCTCGTACATAGTACATACAAGAAAGAACAATTTACAAACCTGAATGAAATTGTTAAAAAAAAATAAATAAAAATAACAGAAATTAAATAAAAATATAAATTGACACTATCAACAAATTGACACTATCAACAAAAATATCATTATAGATGTTGTTCGCATTCCTGGACATACAAATTAAACGAGCTTTCCAAAGTAGATTTGTCCTCGGCGTACAGTACATGAACGTGTTTGGACTTCTAGAGGAGGAGCACGGAACAGAGAACTTTAAATTGGACTGAAGATTTGAACAGTCAATTCGGCCATTCACCAACTTATAAAAAAAACTGTCGCTATCTAAGGATGCGTTCTTCCGGTGACATTGTGCTCTACTACAAAAGATTGTAGTCGATACCATCTTCAGGATACACGTCAAAGTATTTAAATGCAGGAATTCCAAAGATTGACGTTGAACTTGTTCAATTGCAATTTGCGAACTCTGTAAGGGATACCAAACAGTCAACCCTTGCTAACAACCAACGCAAAGAAAGGTGTAAATTACTTCTTTAAAACTTGTATTTGTGTTACAGGCATATACGCAGTAACCACCTTTTTGGTACAGCGCGGTTTTATTGGCGCGAAATATTTATGGTTTGAAGCTATTGAGTTTTTTTATTTTGTTTCTATTATTGTAGGTGCAGGTTAGCGAATGATTTTTCTCGAATCACAGGGAACCAGAATCTTTAATCTCAAGGCTTTGTGTACATACAGCATTTCAATATGGTTTGTTCAACCCAACAACGTGACTTAGTTCGAACTTTCATTGTAAAAAAAAACGAAAAAATGTTCATGAACAATTTTCCACTTTCAAAGATGACTTGACTACATGTATCCTGATATGGTAGATGCCAATACAATTAGAAAGTATGTGTCTGGCTTACTCATAATTAAAATCGAAGTAGATATTTCGATGAAAAATCATGTTAGTAAAAATAAGACTGAACATATGTCAAGAATAATGATACAAATTAAGCTTAGTTTTTAATAAAATATATCTATCCAACTATTTTTATACAATATTTCCTTTAACTCGGTAATTATTCCTTGCTTATGGCTTGTAGCGTATTTATAAATACAAAATGAGAAAAACTCATATGAGTAATGGGATTACCAGGGTAAATACTGAAGCCTCATCTTCGCTGTTATAAATTAACTTGATTATAATAAGCAACTCTATTTATAATTTAATTAATTGGTTTTATTTTGTTTGCACTGTTTTAATGACAACGAAGTCGTGAAGTATTGTTTTTTTTTATTACGTTTACGTTCTTTGCACATTATCTTTCATTTTAAAAGATATGCACTGTATATTGTTTAAGGAAGATATGACAGTACAGTTTCCTTCCGCGAACCGTCCATAATTAACAAACAAAAGAGTGAACGCACGGAATCGTCTGCGAATCAATGATAGTTATCAAGAAATTAGTTTTGTTCGTTAAACACGGTGTGTCAAGTGGTGCATCATCCTTTTAGAAGTGTCAGCACCGCATCAGATATACACATACAGACATCTATTTAACAGACCATGAACTACAACAGCGGTTACATTGTCTGTCTGGAGGTCTACGGTGATTTTTCACCGCCCGACATGCTCACACAACCTACTTGCTTAAGAGAGAAGATTATCCACTTCAAAGCAGAATAAGGTCTCTTCGTATGGCTGATTGTCAAGGCATTGTAATGTAATACAAGGTTATTCGCTTGCATTGTTTCAATAGGGAACATCCATTGATAATTCGTCAAAGCATATACTAATTCCAACAATTTTTTTAATCGATCGCTTGATTTAATCAGAATACATTTAGAGCGTGTTTTTATGCTTTTATGTTTTATGTGTTGAGATCAATTTATGTTTTGCTTATGTGTACACTAATGTTTCATTTTCTTGGAACATCGATAAATAACCGTAATTAATACTTCATTCATATCCTGTATTTTATTATAACCATACGTTGTATAAATCACCGCGTATTCAGGTAACATATTTCGCTGACAGTTGGCGTGAAAAAGTTCTAAATTCATCGCGCAGCAGCGCTATTATTTGCGTCGACCGTCTACGCAATTATCTCCAGATTTGCATATTTATACACTGACAACATGGAATGCCCAACGCCTGCTGTATAGTTATAAAGAAGTACACGAGTACCTCGTACGGTATAGAATGTGTTCTTGTTCACTAACATACATGCATAATCTGAAGTCTTGCTTTATACAGAAAACCATCTGATAAATTAGTCTCATCTAGATAACCTAAAAACTCAGCAGGCCGCGACGAACTCTGCATATTTTGCGTATCGTCTCTTTTCCGCCAGCTGCCATCGTTTTACTTTGATCGTTTCTTTATCCAGACCGCAAATATTTTTCCTGCTTGAAGTTGTTATTATTATTGACGACTTGTGCGTGAAACAGACACAGTTAGAAATTTATGAAAGTTTCTTTCAATTATATTGAATAAATTGCGGGTGCATTCTAATATACCTACACCTACTGGAGGAATATTGGGGTGAACATAATCCATATGTATTGCAGACGAGATATCCGGCAGTTATTTCAATTATTTTAGGAACACAGTTGCTCTGTGGGGAAAAACCGATGGTAAATTGAGGGAATGTGAGGGATCCATTACGAGATACCAGCCAGAATTAGTTATTTGCTTTTGAAGAATGTGATTGGAATAGGAATGGGGAGAGTTTATTAAAAAAATATCGGGAAATATCGTCTTCTTCCACTTGAATTTTGTATTTTACTTATTTAATGACTCTTGTGTTATATTAAACAATAAAAATCAATAAATGAAAGAGAAGGCGTAGGTATTTTATTTTATTAAAAATGTAATAAATGTCATCTGTAATCTCATTTTTTTAATATATTTATTCTCTGATAACGAATATAACAGTTTGGGCATAAAATGAAACAAAGTTCCGGAATAGAATCTAAAGTAACGGTTTCCAAAGTGTTAGTCTTTGCCTTCGGAAGGTGTCACGTTAAAGAAATGTGAGTGTCGTGAGAGAGTTTACAAAACAAAATACCGCCGTAACTTATGTACTTACATACACACTTGACAACTTCGTTCAGCAGTTTGGAATGTTCTGGTGTTCTCTTGGTCCAAAACTTCTAGTATTTGGACTAATTTCAATATTTCTTCATTTGGTATTTCAGGATTTGGTGCAATCCCAGCATGGCGAAATAAAATGTTTAAAAACGGATTCAGAGGAGTTGTATTCAGTTCACCCACCATATTAATTGTTTGTACTTCCGCATTGCGCTTACTAAACTTTCTCATAAGATCTTGGTAGAGGATTATTCGATGTTGACTCTCTTTTGTACATTAGTATGCCCAAGACATATCATTTGGTATCCATACAATATCTACAAAAACTTTTTCGTGAGGAGAGTGCAGAAGATTGTTAAAGTACTAGTCTTATAGAACCAGTGGTATTTATCCAACTCGTGGGACGGACTATAAATTGGTGACAGACTTCCACAATTTTCAGAGTTTAACATCTCGAAAAGACTTAGCATGTGCTGAGTTTTTACGAAAACTTTTCCAAAATCAAATCGATTCTTCAAGTCTTCTCTAAGTAGTTGATTTTTTTTGTGCCGAAGTATATATCACGCTCTAGAGATTCCTTCTTGGTCAACAACTATAACGAATATCCTAGTTACAGCGCGGCTGACTCATATGTCGACAAACGCTAATGCTCTTTTTCCTGATATTTTCCATATGTGGTTAGCCTTACATTCCTGTGCATTTTCCTCTCATTTTGATTGCAACTTTGATTTATGAGCTACTTATGATTGCATAATAATATAAATTGTGTGCGTTCGTACGTTATATATGCTGGTTTGGGTATATGTATGTGTGCTCATTCATTGGGTATCGTAGATTTCGATATGATGTGATTCGTTACCGCACTATACCTCTTATCTATTTGTATTGTCGTGTTAAGGGATTCGTCTAAATTGAGTTCGTTTGGATTTTGCACGTTCCTAGTCCATTTTTCTGTGCCAAATCTATTAAACAGACACCAATATGGGTTTTACAATAGGTATACCTCTGATGAACACATTGCCCCCATGGATCTTCCTAGGTATTCTAATCATGGTCAGTAATTGGATACTTTATTTGTTAAGTATATCACGGACCCTGTAGCCTTTGTTTCATTACTCTTTGTTGATGATTAAATAGCCTACCAGATTACATCTTACCTCAAGACGACTTGCCACTTAATGACAAAAACTGCAAATCTATAACTTTTATTTGTGGATAAGCTCCCAGCATTTTCGACTATGGTTTAAATCAAAAAAGCTTAGAACGTGTTAACTTAATCACGAACTTTTAGGTGTTTTGTTTGATGCTAAACATGCATAGTCTTGCTTGTTTATACCTCAAACGATAATATTTAAAAATCCGGAAAACATCGAAGTGTCTATTTTTGACGTTTCGACGGTTCTACTTAATGTCTTTGCATCCGTTAATTATGAAAAACAATATTCGCTAAAAAACGGTGGCAAAACACTAAATCTCTGACAAACATAAAGAGAAATCGCGAATTCTCAGCGACATCTTAGAATCTTAGATTTATTCATACCAACCAGAAAATAAACGCCAACCGTCTGTTTGGGTGTTCCAAGCTGAAGAAAAGCCGACAAAAGTCATCCGATCTCGAAGTGTCTCCAAAAAAATGGTCGCGACATTTGTCTCGAAAGCAGATCATGTAGAAACAATTCCTCTACAAGATCAAAGAACTGTTACTGCCGATTGGTATACAACCATTTGTTTGCCGCAAGTCATCGCTGAGTTTCGAAAAACCAACCCCGAACGACGAATCGTCCTCCACCACGATAATACAATTTCGCATACAGCACGCAAGACAATTGAATTTTTAACGCATTTAAACGTCGAATTGTCGGACAATTCTCCGTATAGTCAGACCCTAAGCCCCTGCGATTTCTTTACCTTTCTGATAATCAAGAACAGACTGCGTGGTCAAAGGTTCTAGTCGTCAGAAGGAGCAGTCGATGCCTTCGAAAACGCAATTTTAACTGTGCAAATAAACAAGTGGAACTGCTTCCCGAGTTGGTTTGAGTGCATGCAAAAGTGCATTAATCTTCGTGGAGAATACTTCTAAAAGCAATGAAATCTTTAAAAGCTATCTATTGCTTTATTCCAGTTTTATATGCAAAACTTAAAAAACAACCCACGTATGTGCATCTTCTTTAAATATATTCTTTTATCGCATCAACATTACAGCGTTTTATTTTCAGTGCAGACAATAAATTAGTTTACATGAATCTGTTGTGTACAGCATCATATTTACTCGCAACCTCATTTGAATATACATATAATCGGAAATTTAATATTTTACAAGTTATATTGGTGTCGTATAATATATAGTAAGCTGTTTGTTTAACAGGGACTTCAATTTCAAGAGGATTCCGTCTAAATGGTCAAAAACGAAAGAATCAAATCGATGATTCAATTTGCTACGACTAAACTATTACGTTTTTATGTGAAGAAAAGAAATCTGCACAAAAACAAGCTACTCTCAATTCAAGTGAAATAAACACAATTAATTATTGATTACCGAGAACGGTGAATCGTTCAAAACTCCACATCACATCTAAGATCGAATTTCCATTATATCATTCCGGGAACGATTACTCTACGACAATGAGCTTACGTTTCGACAATAGCGCCCATCGATAATTAAATCGAATTCTTGTTGGCCTTAATTTTATGTTTTGCCTGTCCCTTTGCCGCATTTTGTACGGGTCAGAAACACCTACTACGTTACCGAATACAGGCACGTCCAACGTATATATGTACATACATATGTATGTATGTATGTACGTATTATGTGGTAACTTGTGGTGAGCGTGATGATAAAGTGCGGCGGGCAATTAACTGTTTATTGCAATAAATTAAGAGATCATTGTTGTATATCGCACATTATATCAGCGGATAATTTAATGAAACGTAACGGTTAAATTATTTTTAAATGTACGGTTTATCGATCCAGCTCAGCGATAGGGTTTTAATATGGGATATTAGTTACTCGATTAGTCAGGTAAAAGACTATTGAAAAAGTTACACTTTACATGTCTAGTTGTTAATAAGGAAGTTATTATTACGGGTAGTAACGGATTTCACGACATTAGCTTTGAAATTTTCCATTAAATTAAAAGTTTATTATCGCCTCTCAAGTTTGTGGTTCGCTGTAGAAAGGAAGAATTTATTAATTACGTAAACCAAATGATTGAGTTTCTAGTTATTATCTAAATGTTGATTAAGTAATTGAAGAGAGAAATTGTAATAACATTCTAATGTATCAAACGTTACTTTTTTTTTGTTTTGACTTCAGACGCTTCTGTGCGTTGGGGGAAAATGACAACAAAACAATATCCATGGAACATGAGCGTATAATATTTACGCATGAAATGTTGGTAATACATATTCCGATATATGAGGGAAATTTTTAGGATCACTATTGATTTCAGTTACCTTAACCAATTAGGGAAAGGATACAAAAAATAATGGAGCATCTTGCTTATAACATTTATAAGCATCAAACGATTCAATCAACCTAGACAAGTTTTTGATTGAAGACTTACTTTAGCTATATTCATAGATAGTACCTTGCGAGATTTGAAATCAACGGTCAAGCTTAATTAACTTTAAAGAAAATAATAGTGTAGGACAATGAATAGTTATTAAAAAAAGGTAATGACGACAGAAATAAAAATTAATATATTTAAATTGGTGTACAAATCAGCATGCTAACAGAGAAACAGAAAAGCAAAATCCAGACCATAGAAATGGAATATCTTGGATGACTGGAGTTGTACCAAAAAGAGAAATCAATCTTGGATTTAGTTTGTAGTGGGACATTTGCAAAAAAATAACATTGGCAAATCAGCTAAAGAAGGAATACAAGCAAAGCAAAAAAAGAAAGGTCATTAGAAGCAAGAGTTAAATACAAATATTATTTTAAAAATAATATTAAGCAGAACACGGGGCGTTGAAAACTCGAGCCAAAGATAGAAAGTTGTGTGTAACTAAAATAAATCTCTAATCATTATTTGTTCAGACCTAATAATAAGGGTAGAAAGTCTATTAGTATGATAATAGGTCTTCTAACGTATGAATAACATAAGTTTAATCAAAGAAAGTATATGTAGATTTTGTTCTAGTAGAAGTGGAAACTGTGATTCATATGCTATGCCAATATGAATACAGAAAATTGCCGTTCGTATGCAAATGGCGCTGAATGCATGATCTACATATGTTTTGAATAATTTCGATCAAAGCAATATAAGTGCTTTCCTACAATCCGAATAATTGATACATAATTCTTTCTTATTGCTTCGCACTATCGTTTCGGCAATTATACGCACTAGATAAGTAGATCTGCCAACAAAGCCAGACTTTCTGATGAATTGAGTGAAACAAACGTCTTGGTCGTTGTTTTGTTAGCAGTAATTATTTTAGTTACTGTCACTACTTGTTTAAGTACGTGGATATTACCTATGTTAACTTTGCAAAATTCTGTGATATTGACCAGTTTATATGAGTTTAAAAAATATTAACCCTCCTCAAATTTTGCTATCTCTAAATTGAAGAGCGAAAAGACCTCTTCTGCAATATATTTAATTCACATAAAGCATTTACTAACATATTTTCACTATCAGTTGTTCTAACTACATAAAATCAACTAGGCTTTCCTATTTTTAGCAAGGACAAATAGAGAAAACAATTTCCTTAATCCACGTTTTATTCATTATAATGTTTTAAAAAACTAATATCTTGAAATTTGCTTAAAATATTTATCTAATCTAATAATATTCTCTAAAATTTGATCATAAACAACTCTCACTATTGTTCAATAATGATTTTTTTAAATTTTAGACATGAAATTGTAAGCCTTTACAACTCATCATACTACTATTCATGTTTAAATTTGCTCAATATCTTCTACCTAAATTATATCATAAACACCTCAATGTATCTCATGTCAGGGCTACGTAATTGATGACAAGATAAGCTCGTAAAAAATTCGGTCACCTTCAAAAAGGAAACGAAATACCCGGGGGATTAGAGGCAAAAAGAACCGTTCGGATAATTGATTCCAGCAAAAGCATAGCCAGCCAGCAAGGAAAGATTCACGATACTCTACCGATATAACAAACATCCCGAAGGAACAGCTAGCAAAATCGAGGTGCAGACTTATTCCCGGTCATTCACCGATGACCCTTTCTCATCCACACAACAGCACACGCACACACCTGCACGGAGCACACAAATTCAATCTTTCTCTTTCTTTCCTCCATTTTCCGACCCTCATCCGTCTCCGTCTGAACCACGATCGCACCGAACACTGCTTCCATTGTATTTCGATCCGATTAAACTAACCGATTGTGTAACACCTCAAGTGTCATTGTTGTTGGCAGTATTGCCCGGTTATTTTTTTCCGTCGTGAGCGAGTCGCTTGTCTATTCGATTTTTTCCTCTCCTTCCTCCACCTTTCCGTTTCTTGTTTTCCCGTTTTCGTTCTGGGGAAGGAGACGGAGTTCGAGATAGAAGCAAAAGAAGCGAGATACACGTGACAGGTAGATGTGAGATAAGAATCGATCGTGATCAGCGGTGGATTGGTTATTGTTTGTTTTTTCTTCTGCATGATTTTTTTCTTTCATATTAGATGAGAGTTCAGGCCATGTATCCAATGTAGTTTGAGTGGCATTATCGCGAAAGGCGAATGAGAGAAACTGGGTAGCATTGAACAAAGCGTGGGTTTCGATTTGATTATATTACGTACCGAAGACTGAATACGATGAGATATTATTTAAGTAATTACTTTTCATGTTTGAACGGCGGGCTTATCCAAGAATCGTCAGGCAATAATTTATTTACTGATTTGAACTCATAAAAACGCACGGCTTTAAATATGATTCAGAAAAAGTTGTAGTTGTCTTATACGTTTGTCTTTTTTTAATTCAGTTGAACCTTTTTAGGTTGTAGAATTTTAATCAGATTCCTTCATATGTTGTTTTTAGTCTCCGTTTTATAGTTTGTAGCGATTTAAAATTATGTCCTTTCTCAGTATTTTAACAATTAATTTTTAACAATAAGCCACAAGCTCATTGAGAATAGTATTTTCGTTCCACTTCGCCCGCTAAATAATTCTAGCGTGTCACAGTGTTTCTCTAAAATTTGGGGACGGATTTGAAGTAGTCAGTATTAGATTGCCAATAGGTGTTAATTAGTGACCTAAATTCTTCCGGACCTTAACATATAGCACTGAAATTTTTACAGATCTAAAGTATTTATCAGAAACAATTTTATATGATTTTGGAGTAGATTAAAGAGTTCCTTTATAAAAACATTTAATTTTCGCTTGAAAATTGTACATAGGATTAATATTTTGTAAATAATAAAGGACCAAGTGCATTGCTTTGTTAAAAGCTTATTCAAAATATAAAAGATAATCACATTTTGATTAATATATGTCAACAAATTTTCCAAAAATAATAACTGCAAATTATAATTAGCAAATAATTATTTTCTGGTATACAGGGTACTGTCGAGTAGGCGTAACTAGAGGAAAGAAATTCTTATTATTGATCTAAAAAACAGTCTTTATAAAAGCTTGTTCTTGCTCTGGGTAATAATAAACAGCAGTTCAATTTATAGAATATTATACGGAATGTTCTGAAAATTATGAAATGCCAATGTCCATCCTAGTAAAGACCATATTTCTAATTTTTTGAGATGTCATCTAAAAAAGTTGTCTCAAAATTATTGACTATTTCAAATTCCAAATTTAATTGAAAAAACAAGCGAAAAAATTTTTTAATTGTAAATAGGAACTAAGATAGAGTTTTCGTTGAAAATGAACAGAAACCGTCTCATAAACTAAAACTACATTAAACCAAATAATAGTCGAAATATTTTAATAAATAGATAAGTGAAACAAAATAAAGATATGGTAAACAAAAGTAGTGTCTAATTATTTTTCAATATCACCACGTTTCGCTATACATAATTCCACCCTCTCTCTAAATTCTCTAAAACAATTTTTTAAACATTACTGAAGATACGAATTAGTAGCTTGTTTTATAAGGGTTTTAGCACATTTTCGTTGATTGGTAAATATTCAATATTTACTATTTCCTTGAGGTATCTCCAAGGAAAAAGGTGTTGTAAGGTGAGCGTGGTGATCATAAATGTGGACCAAGTCCTTCGGTCCATCTGGAATCAAATAGTGAAGTCATACACTCTCTGACAACATGTGTAGCGAGCATCTATCCTGTTGACAATATAACTTACTAGATACATTTAACGGGAGTGCATCATACTCTTCTAAGAAAAATAAGTGCCAATGATGTCGCACCTAACATTTACCCTTATGAAATATTTTTGACTGGTATTAGTAACAAATCTTAGATTTATGTCGCTCCAATATCGTGTATTTTGAAACGATAGTTGATCATTTGTCGAAATATGCATTCTTTAGAAAATTTTTTATAAAAATTTGTATTATTTGTAACTTTATATCCCACTCACAAACAAAAATCTAGTCGTCTGGTATTATAGCCTTTTTCTAGTGTATGTTTTATATGCTTTTACATTATTTGTAATTCGTAATTTACCGAAAAATTTAAATTAGATAAAATAAAAATAAAGTTTTGAAAATATATTTTGTTAATCCTTCTTCTTACTTTATGTAGTCTAATACCACAAAACACATTAAATCTATTTTCGAGTTATTTTATATAAAAACAAATCTAGGGAATATTAAAAAAAATTGAATACAGTTCCAACTTTATTTATGCAGCATAAAATCTTGTTTTGCAAACGATCACAACGTCAAAACGCATTATTTCTCCATCTGCGCATTATGATTTTCAGTTTTACGTAAATAAATGTGCTCTCGTACTTCAAAAGGCAGCCAGTAATGTTGTAATAATAGGCTCTCTCCCACGAAAGAGAAAAATGAATCGCATATACCTACCGCATACGTTATTTATCGGCATTCTCTTCTCGGTTTCGAACTGTGTGATTTACCACAGTCGACGAGACGTAGTCGTGAACCGCTTAAGTATTGTTGTCGAGCGAAGCGAATCGTTTTGAGATTGTGAAACACACATTATTACATTACCACATATCAATTATGAAGGAATCGTTAATGCTCTTCGACGGTTCAGGTCTCCCGTATACAATTTTATTATTTCCTGTCTCTGCCTGTGCGTCAATGAAATATCTGATAAATTTTATGATACACTGAATAAACCACTGGCACTGTGAACGAAAAATTAATGCATACCGTAACATGATATAATTTTAGGTTAGTTTACTTCTAAGACCTTTGATTTTTACTTTTTTTTTTTAGTTGAAATCCAGAAATATTGATATTGATATGGAACGCTTTCTCATGTTCTTTTTCATTTGTAAACTCTGCGTCTGTTATTAGCGGTGATATCTCCCGTTCATAAATTACTGTTATAAAGTACCAACGACCGCTTGGATCAATTGATCGCCCTTTGTAAGTCTACTATTAACCAGTATAATTAATGATGCTGTCACGTCGTAAATTACTTTATTTCGAAAACTGGTGAATTTACGTTTTATATGGTCATTTCTATTTGATGGTAATATTTTATATAACCTCCACTTTCATCGAGATTTGATATACAATTATTTAATGAAACTGAGGCCACATATTCAAATTAAAACAGACTTTGAGCATAATCTGTATTTTATTTTGAGTATGCTTCTCCTAAATTGATATAAAAAATGGAATAATCCATAAAAGCACGAACGACATATGCAGCTTTCCTTGAGATTTAGTATAGAAACTCGATGACAGCTTTTTGGACGTCTTCAATATCTTCAGAAATGCTCTTCCATAAACCAATTTTAACTTTAACGTGGAGAAGTTTTTCAGAAACTCCATCGATTTAGTAAATGACGTGACCCAATAAAGACTAAAACAGTTTTTGCCCGCCTTCTTCTAGATTTACAAGCTCGATGCCATGGTCCTTTGGATGTCGTCAATAAAAGACGTCTTTTCCAACTTAATATCAATTTAGAGTTTATCAGAAATTTCATAGACTCAACGAATAGCATAATTTTCCAGTCGTGTGAGTAGTTTTTAAACGTCTTGTGGTACGACTTATAAACTCAATTTTATGACTTTTAGATATGTATATTTCCAAAAAAACGCCCTTTCTATTTTAACTTCAATTTGGAGAATAGAAACAAACAACATGATAGATATTGTGAGCAAATTCAATAATTAAGTAGGCTTACTTATTTTTAGGATAATAATTTTCAATCCAGTTGTGTCCAATAAACCGGTTCATTATAGTTTGATATTTAATATTTGAATATAATAAATTATTTTTCGCAATATGAAGAAACTGCAGCGATAATTTCTTCCTGGACGACAAATCCATGGTAAATACTTCTCTTTATTATCTTTGACTTTTTGTTGTTTATTCAGTGATAAGTTTGATTCGTTTCAAGATTTTAGCGTTCATTCAAAGCTAAACCACAAAGGTTTAGTCTTGAATGTTAAAATATTAAATCCAGTGGACAAAAATAAGGAAAGTTGTTTAGTAACCTTGAAACTATTGTATATACTATTGTATTTTTTTCTGAACTGAGGACAATATTAGCTGATTGTTATATTCAAATGTGAATGAAACATGAATTTTAATTTCAAAAATTAAAAGCTTTGAAAAAGAAATATTGTCGACTCCATACCTACAAAGGGTACTAGGAAAGTTTTGCAATACAGCTTCGTTTATTTAATTTTTTCAAAGTAATTTCCTCTACACTCAATACATCTCTCCATCCTCCGAAACCAATCTTTAAACCAGTTCTGCCAAGTTTCACTAGGGAGTAAAGCACACTCGTTGTCCCAAGCCCGCAGAAGATCCTCATCACTGGAAAACCGCCTCCCTTTTAGCTTCATTTTCACATGCGGGAGCAGTACAAAGTCGCAGGGAGCAAGATCTGGACTGTAGGGAGGGTGCTCGAGAAGTTTCAATCCTGTCGTGATCAAATATCCGGTGCAGGCTTTGACGCGGTGAGCTGGAGCATTATCGGGATGGAGGAACCAGGTGTCCATTCTTGACTTTAGGCGCCGGTTCTTCATAGATCCAATTTTTTAGGCAGGCACAGTTCAGTACATCACTTAGCTGTGACTATCTTCTGTGTGTGCAAAACGACGTGTTCCACAATTCCACTCCATTTGAAAAATACAGCTATCATTTTTTTCTTTACGGATCAGGATGTTCTGAAAACTACGGGTGTGTTCTCATCATCAAAGACCCAAACTTTGTTTCGAGCTTCGGTCACAGCCAAGTCTCGTCACCTGTCACGATGTTGTTCACATACCGAGATTGTCTCTTATTAAACTTTTTTAGCATCTCCCGGCACCAACTCACACGTCGTGCCATCTGCTTTTCAGTCAGTTGATGCGGTTCCCAGAGAGAACAAAGTTTCTTCACGTGCAAATGATCATGCAGAATCGAACGAATTGCTGGTGTATTTAGGCCTGAAGTACCCTCTATCTGTTAGTAGGTCACTCGCCTGTCCTCGCCAAGCATTTTCCTCACAGTAGTAACGTTTTCCTCTGTAACCGACGTTCGTGGCCTTCCCGGCCTCTCAGCATCCTCCACAGTTAAATTTCCCCTTTGGAATTCTCTATACCACTTGAATATCATTGTGCGATGTGGACAAACATCACCTAGTGCAAGAGTCATTTCTTCCAAGCTTCTTCTATGTTTAAACCACGCACGAAATTATAACGCAAAACTGCCCCTACTATTGAACTTTCCACGAAAAAATATTATTAAATAGAACACCAACAACGCGAAAGCTCAATTATTTATGACAAGAGAATTCTCGCAAGAATTACTTATCGAAAATGTTATCTTTCGTTACACCAATACTCGCAATAAATAGCACATCTACTGGATATTACTGCAAACATTTAAGTTTAAATTTCTGCTTATTAATTAGTGGCAGCGGCCATTGGGTATTAATAATTAAATCCGAAGGCAGGAAATGCCGTCAATTACCTTGGACATTGCACATACACGAATTGCACGGCAAAAGCGAAAAAATCAGCGGCGGTGCGTTCGAATCAGATAGAAGGCGCGTCTGCACTTCCATTTTATGGGAAAATGCTTAATTAAATACCACTATGCTCGATGATGAATGCGCTCTCGGTTTTATATACATGATCAGGAATATTATTAATGATCGCGAAAGTGTTGTTAATAAAGCTGATAATTTGTTCTGCACTATAAATTATAAATAATGCAAGGCGTGGA
Organism: Dermolepida albohirtum; assembly: GCA_031893035.1. NCBI lineage: Eukaryota > Metazoa > Arthropoda > Insecta > Coleoptera > Scarabaeidae > Dermolepida > Dermolepida albohirtum. The sequence continues at coordinate 87,330 of JAVIWB010004424.1, read as the reverse complement.
AATAATTTATATTAACACAAATCTGTTTTGAAAATATTTTGGAATTCGTGTTTAATAAATACAGTCGTGTTACATTAAAATAATTAATTAACCAACAATTTATTTATAAATTAACTTGGAGTGTTGTATTACATATATTTTTAAATATAACATTAGTTTTAACAAATTCTACTAGATATTTGGTAATAATTTAGTTCTAACTAGTAATGATTTTGAATGTCTATCGGCTGGCCAGAAAGTCTATCTTGAGTTCTACCTCAAAACTTGAAGCTTTTGATAGGATGGCCCACATTCACCCAGACCAAAAACAGATTATTACTGCATCACGGTAAAGCGCCGTAGTTGATTACTTACATTGGTCAACACGATTTTTGCTGACTTCTAAATGAAATTTGTTGTTTAGTAAATGAGATTTGTTATTTAGAAATTTGGTTTTTATGCATCAGGTCAAAATTTAAATCTATACCAAATCTTGCTTCTTCGCCCTATTCATTGCTTACAACACCTAAATTTTCGGGAAATTTGTCAAGATGACTGTGTAGGAAATGATTTTTTACTTGTCTTCCAACTCAAGCGGTTGAAATTTTCAAGCATTTTTCCACTAAATCTTTGTAATTGCACGCTTTTTTTGCTCGCAAGAAAATGATTGACAACCATCGTGAATGAAGTCCAGGCCTCTTTCTCAATTTCATTCTTGTGTTGATGAAATTTAGGTCTCGTTAAAATTCTACTTTACGGTCCGTCTAATACACCAACTTTAGTTTTTTCGCAACTAAGTCGTTAAATTTTTTAGCATATGTATTGAAAACAGTAACTATCAAAATCTAAAACTTTAACGTATTGCTTTATAAGACTTAGTTCGATGTGGAGAGGTGGAAAAATGATTTTTTCTCTGGTCACTAATGGTTTGCTTATAACATTATAAATGTAACTCATTTTGGTGATATTGTGTAACTCCCATTTCAGGTAAGCAGCTAGGCCATTACAATGCGTAAACGGGCAGACACTAAAACACATAAATTAGTGGAATAAGATAATAATTATATTGTTAACGAGAGTCTAATGAGACGCGTTTCGCATCCAAATCATAGTCAATCTGTGATCTCATCAACGAATTTTTTTTCAATATCTTGTCGTATCTTAAGGATACAGCGAAAACGATTAAAAATGACTGTACTTCCATCTCGCGAACAGAAATTATACTATCAAAGAGAAGGAACAGCATAACTGTTCAAGTCTATCTCTCTAAACAATCGACTAGGCCGCCACAATGTGTAAATGGACAGACACTAAAACACAGTATAAGGTAATTAGTGGAATCAGAACTCTTTCGCTGTACCAAGATAACCAGCAGCGGTAACCTATAGAAGAGAAGATTAGAAGAGAGATTAATGAGATCATAGGTGTAACTGATGATTATAATGCGAAACATTTCGCTTAGAATCTCGCTAACAATGGAATTTTTCTCTTATTCTTAACGACTGAGAAGATACCCAACAGATTGTTACAAAACGTGGTGAAATAAATAATTCATCAGAACTTTTACAGTAAATAGGGAGTAAAACTAAGAGCCTACCTATGTATTCAAGAAGATGGTGCCCATATCCAACATTTGTTATGAATTGTAACTAACGATTTCTTAAATTAAATCGAAAAAAATAGTATTATGGCGGTAACAGGTTTTTGAAATTTAATGACAGCAGACATAGTCGGTAGTTAGACTACTCATACGTAGAGATCTCGTTCATCTATTTATATTATCTCATATCTTATGTTTGATATTAAGTTATCTTACATTAGTGACACAGACCAACGGTAATGTTACTTTGTTATAACGATTAGAAGAGATCTGTATATAATATACCTAACCATGAAGACAATGAAAAATGTCAGTGGTTTTTAAACTTTAAGTAGTGCATTTTTTAATAAAAAATCTAAACAGGAGATAGTGAAAAGGATTAAAGGATTTTCGTAGTTTTGGTAACAGTCGGTGAGTGAGTTAATATTCGAAAATAGAAGTGTTATAGTGTGTTGTATATGGCAGAGTCTGGTAGACCTATGGAGACAAGAACAGAGATAACAATAAAGAAGTTTTGGATATTACAAAAGAAGTTCTGATATCAGACGTAGCAGTTTTGAAAACTTTACTAAAAGCTTTAGGAATGATAAAGTGGGGAGGGTTTCTCAAGATAGACATAAAAACAGAAACGTGTCAGGTTGAAAAATTTACCAGCAAAATTTGGATGCGATAAAAGAGCGCGATTTTTTACGAAAATTATCAAGTCATCTTCCATCGAAACAAGAGTCGAAGTGGGTGTATATGGAGGTCTTCGCTTCCACAAAAGATAAATGAAACCCCGAGATCATTATAATGACAACGGCTTTCTGAAACTGAGGAGATTCTCTCGAACGAGTATATGAAGAAAGGTGCTACAATTATGCAATTCAAGCGAAAAGACTTTAAAATTTGGTTGAAATAAAAAACAACTTGAAATAACGTTTTTGAGAGTTCAATATTCCAGTCTATAATTTGGTTTTAGCACCTTCCGATTACTATATTTTCCTTAAGTTGAACAAACAATTATGAGCGTAGATTTTTTTTGTAGTGATAACTTAAAAACTTCTAACGATTATTTTGAGTCACCAGAAGAATTTTCAAGAAGGAATCTCATCATTACAGAAATATTGGACTAGGCGTACAGATAAATGTTGAATGAACTTGTGCAGAACAATATTATTTTCCATTGCTCTGTCTTTTCTTACACGTCCATACAGATTTCATAATAATCCCTTCCTGCTGCCCTCAGAGTATAAATTACATAAAGATATTTTCAAAAGAAACGTGTTCTTTAGATGTAAGTTGAGGTTTAGTAAAATAATTACGATTGGTTGAGTATCTCTCACATGCTATTAAATATTGCGCATTTTCTCAGTTCATAAGTCTTACAATTATTAGTTTCTTTACCGCTACATAAGTTAAATTTTAATTAAATTTTCATAGCCTTAAAAATAATGGGCAATTCAAATGCATCACATGTACTAGTGAATGGTTTGTACAAACTAATTAGTATTTTTATAAAGCAGCTCTTCAAACCTATTTAATTTACTCCGGACTAAATAGCGAACCATTCATCAAATTACCAGCTAAAGAAAATTTAAGGAAACGGTTCAATTAATACGTAGAATTAAATAATCTCATTCTCTCTTATTATTTACGTTAGCTTAATTAGAACTGAAAATACTTTAATCCAATTAATAACAATTCTTGGCCAGAACGAAACGACTGTTAAAAATGTATTTAATTAAGGATAATTCGTCTTACGAAGAACGTCAATACAATAATTAAGAAAACGACTTCGCCAGACGGAAGAGAAAAATTACGGCAATTTCTCATACAGTTCTCTAATGGAATAAAAAAAAAGACGAGAAGAAAGAAAACGAAACCAACAGACGAAATTGCTTAATACCTCCACTCTCCTCTTTTTCCCGGATTCATTCCGCCGCCATCGTCGCGTCGATAACAACCGCCTTCTCAGGAAGGCGGTGGGCTATCGTTATTTACATTCGTTATCTTACTCCTTCCTCGCTTTGATCAGAAAATACAGCTAAATATAGAATAAATGGTGCCCGGATTGACACGAAATAGCTTGTAACCCTTTTAGCGGAATCCACCTGAAAGTTAATTTATCTTTCGAAATGAACGAGATCATTTCGAAAGTTACTCCATGAAACAGAAAACAAATCTGCGTAATGAATTGATTTATTTCGAGTGGAGAGATAGAAATATTGAAAATGGATAATCAGAAAAAAGCAATAAGCATTGGAATACGTTAAGAACAAATATTTCGATTATATACAGTCTATTTAAAGTGTCTGAGAGCCGATTTTCATTTAGGATGTACCAACAGAATTATTTGCCATGAAATCTTAGAGATGACTTTAATGATTTTATTATCATCGAGTCAGTAGTTCACTCTCATTTCTCTTTCTAAATTCATAGGGTTGCAAGATGTAATGAATATTGAAAACTATTGTAGAAACTTGGCAAATTAATTTTTAATTTGCAACAAGGTAGGATATGGCCCTTCCATTCCAAATATGGTTACCAATCGTTGGAGAATGGTCAAAGGCGAATGACGTCATGACAGAAGATGAATTGGTGTTTCGTTTAATGAATGTAAAAATTGCGCTTGAAAAGAAAAACAAGATATAATTGACCGGTGAAGAGAGATAATCAATTTTTTTTTGATTTGTCAAGAACAATTTTTCAATTTGTTTGTTTAGGCAATAATATTTTTCTATAATACTATAGTTTTATGGCAACTTAATATAAGTGTACCAAATCAACCTAAATTGGTGAAAATTAGAATTGTTGTTACTACGTTGTAATGACCTGGTTTATTTCTTGGTGACTACCATTGGATTTTGGAGTCAAAAATATGATCAGAAATTTATTGTACAAGTGTGATATGTTTTCTATCTCTAAAGCTAAAAATAACTACTCAAAAGAACTTGTTTTTAAACATAAAGATGTTCCAAAGAAAATTGACAGTGATTCTAACCAAAATATTGAATAAGGACTTTTTCTAAACATTACGTAAACTAATACAAGTGAAACGAGAAAAAACGGGATCATGTTGAAATATAAAAATATTTAGGAGCAATAGTAAGACAAAAAACTTGTATAGGCAAACGAAGAAATGAAGAAATACAACCGGTAGTCTATTGTCTATTCAAAGAAAATCCAGATTTCTAAAGTAAAAAAGGACACAAATTGTAAAAAACTGGCATGGTGTCTTTATAGTAGTAAATAATAATAAATGGGATAAAATACGAAATAAAATCTTAAGAAATCTGTTGAATATCTTACCAACTGAGCAGAAAATCGAAAAGAGGCATTCCAAATGGTTGGCATATGTGACCAGGATGTAAATGGACAAGTAAAAGAAAAAGATGTATAATGCCAAGAATATGAACATTGGGGAATGAGACAGTTCAAAAACACATTAGAAAATAGAGTTACGAATTATTTAAAAGAAAAAAGAATTGGATAGGTTCAAGAGCGGGAGTTTGACGTAAGGTATGAAGAAATGGTAAATACTATCCATGCGTAAGAGTAATTTCAACTCAAATGGCCTTACGCCTCATGACAGGTAGTCCTAAATAAGTAATAAGTAATTTCTAGAAAAGAATATTAGGAAAAATATAAATCAGGATTTGATATATTATAGTATAATATAATATTATTAATAAAAACAACATACTTTTAATTATTTTGTTTACACTCTATACGCGACATACGAGGAAACATCAGAAATATAATATTACAGTATATTAATAAAATATAAATATTATTAATAAAAACAACATACTTTTAATTATTCTGTTTACACTCTATACGCGACAAACGAGAAAACATCAGAAAGAGAAACTTGAAACCTGAAAAAAATATTTATGGTTCAATAAGCCCTTATAAGCAGGTCGAGGTTCACTAATTAGTTTGGCATTGGCCCATAAAGATCGATATTAGTGATATAAAGTTAGTACCTTGACGAGTTTATGTAATTTGTATTGAATAAATGACGGTAATAATTGTTTCTGTTTTATCCTATTTCGCCGGCAAACAAGTAAGAATATTATTGTTTACATGGTATACGAGGTATGGCAATTAAATAGCGCGATTGTGCTCGTTCCATCGCGCAGCCAAATCGGGCGAGGCTGTAATTAGAATGTCATTGACATTGATACTTCCCAATCAACAACTCGTAGTTTCGTGTCTCTGTCTGCTTTAGTTTACTTTTAAGATTTAATTGTAGAGGACACTGTTACTTAGTACTACCGTGATAATTGTTGACATAAAAATCGATTAGCAAATTAACATGAAATTCCTTGTCAACGAATGTTAAAGAAAATGTTTGGTGATAATGTTATGTCATGTACGCGAGTTTTTGTTTGGAACAAACGGTTTTTTGAAGATCTGGAAGAGGTCGAGGATGATGAACGTCCTGGTTCACCAGTGACTGCAAGAACTGAAGGCAGCGTTCAGAAAATTAATAAAATTGTGCAGAAAGACCGACGTCTAAACATTCGGATGATTTCCGATATGGTAAACATTAACAAAGAAACAGTAGGACTTCTACCTGTTCCCAAAAGTAAAAAATGCATTAAAGGGAACACATTTTCAGTCTGCTGGGCAAAATAAAAAACGGCAGACTTGTTTAAGAGGCTGACAATTGGCGATATAGCATTGTTTTGAACAATGGCAGACACGTATACAGCGGTGTATAGATAGGAAAAGAGAGTATGTTGAAAGTAATAAAAGTTAAATATAAGTTTATTTGCAATAAATAACATTTCTCACACCAGTCTCGTTAATTAATTGCCACACCTCGTATGATTAGCAAATATAATAGATTTCATTCTCCAAGAATTTATAATTCTCTTATTATTTATGAATAATTTATTTTTCATGTGTGTATTTATTATTAATGTACATAAAAAATACTTTTTCTACTCAAAATCAAGTTGCATACATTTAGAAAAGCTTATATCCCTTATAAACATTTACTGACATAAGAAAGCCTCCCATATATCTCTCCTCAGACTGAAAGTCATATTTATAATAGATGAATTTTGGAGGGCTTCGCGTTCATTCCCAGTCATTACGCGCGTGAAACTTAATAGAAACATAACCGTTGCGCTAAATTAGCGAACGCTCTGTTTAATTTGATATACTGACTCTGTACACACAGGCAGCATTTTAGCGAGCATAGCGGCGGCGGAGGCATAGATTTGTTTAGAGCGAACGTGTGTGTTCCTGACGAAGATAAAGCCTCATCATTACTCGACTTTATTAATGAAATTTTTTCAATTATACGCTCTAATGCTACGAAGAGAAGCGATTATGAATAACGCGTAAAGGTCTTCTTTTGATGGTTTTATCTCGCTTATTTATTTCGAAATAACCTAACTCGTTAAATTTTTTTTGGTAATTCCAAATATTAGATTCTTTTATTAATTCATTGTTATTCTGGTCTTCAATCTGCAGTCGTAATAATCGACGTTTCCTTGTCTCACATTGTCAGCTTCTGATTTTCTTCATTGCTGTTTTACAGTATATATTTCCAAATGTTGTTAAAATTATAGTGGTTTTTTTTGGTTAAAGTTCAAAATATAACGTTGGGAATTTTTAGCAAATGATTGACAATTAATAAATCTAATGCAATTACATATATACTCACGTGTTTTTCATGCGTTTTTCACAATGTGAATAAATGAAAACATCTAATTTTCCGCTTATTATATCGTTATAATTAAAACAGAAATTAATGAAAAATCATTCCGTTCAGTCAGGAATCGAACCCCAGTCACGCGCTTACACGGCGGGTATTCTACCATTTAGCTACTAAATTACGAGTTTTCATTAATTTACATTGTGAAATATGCATAATTGTGTATGAACATACACGTGTATATATATGCAATTGCATTTGCATTTAATAATAACACCCACTGCGGGTTGTCAATTAAAGATGTGTTTCCATAATGGGAATTATGACGTTATTAAAGAATCCTACAGTCCTCAGTAGTCCAATGGTAGAGCACCCGTCCGGTGAACGGACATCTGAGGTTCAATTCCTTACTGAAAGGCATACTTCTATTCGTTAATTTCTACCTTAATTATAATGATGTAATAAACAGAAAATTATTGAAAACCATAGGTCCATAAAAAATAGAAATAGAATAGAAAAGAAAATGTAAAAATTAATTTATTGTTATTTAGGTATTTAATTTACACAAGATTGAAACAATTTTTTATTAAAAATTCGTGAAATTTTTGATCTTTTTATATATCTTTATGTGACATAATAAGTTACAAGCAGAAAACAAAAAAAGAAAAGAAAAGGTTATGAGACAAAGGAATTGTTCTTTTCCATTTTCAACAAAAACATTAATTAGAGCCACTCTTACGTCTCCTACATTCATTGTTCATGGAAATTGTTATTTAGGTGATCTGCTTCTGGGTTTCCGGACTGGAACCGCGTCACTAGTATATCTGCCGACGTTTCGTACCCATTTGTATGGGACATCTTCAGGGCTGAACTACTGCACTGAAACTGCAGTTTCAATGTTATTTAGGTATTTAATTCACACAAGATTGAAACAATTTTTTTATTAAAAATCAGTGAAATTTTTGATCATGTTTGATATAAGTACATACATATTTATTTATATCTCCTAGAGTATATTTTTATATGACATCATTTCTAATAGGTTACAAGCAAAAACTAAAAAAGATTTTAACGAAAAGATTATCAGACAAAGGAATTGTTCTTTTCCATTTTCAACGAAAACTTTAATTAATGCCTCTCTTACGTCTCTTACATTCATTATTCATGGAAACCGGGTAATTTCGGAATGCTGTGTTAGGAGAAAAAGGACTTACCAGGGGTTTTTCCCCGAAACAATGGAGTGACATCGTCGTGTCACCAGAGGGAGATGTCCGTCCACCCGTGACGTCTGGCATTGTTTCCCGTTTTCGTTGCCATTATTACCCATGTTACCTGGCATATTATACACGTACGATGAGTACCTACTCTTGGCAGGCAGGCGCATAGTTGCCAACACAACAGCTGTGCTGTTGTGGAAACGGCTTGTTTGGACCAGGTGTCGACGTACGGGGTTGGGCGCAACCCTCTCTTTCGCGTGTTATATTTAAAACAAAAGGGACGCTTTTCACATTTAATAAATTACTGTGGCGTCGTAATGAGGTCGTAATTAGAAGGAAAAAAAAACAATTCTAAATGATGTAATTAACGTTTAAATATTTATGAGGACACCTTTCTCATGCCCATAATAAATACCAGTAAGTTCTGTTCATTGAATATCTTTTATTATGAAAGAGGAGAGTTAATTTAATAAACAATTTGTGAAATTTCTGAAAACCATAATGAAGTTGTATATACATACATATTTGAATAAAATCCGTACACATAATTAAATGTGTTTAAATTCTATATTTAATATAAGGCATATCGTTATCATAATTATGTTGTTTACAAAATATTAATTATAATTATTTATAATCCTTCTTTCGCAAATGTTTATGTGAAACAACACTTTGAGTTTTCTTTTTGCTCCATCTGAACTTTATTCCAGTTAATTAGATATAATAATAAGTGTTCAGGCATTTTCTTCTATTTTTTCCTACATTAATTTATATTGTGGCAAAAAAACGAATCACCCAGTAAAAGTGTACATTTTTAAACCAAACTCTGTGTAAATATTTTCTGTGAGAATAATAAATAATTTAATTTTCATTGAACAATTCGTACCCTTTACAGAGAAAATTTAATGATCAGTTGGCCCTCTACGTAAGTAAATAATATATTCTGCTTTTCGCCCAGGCATGCTTCTAATAAAATGTTCTGTGCACTCCTTTGGAAGCTCATTCCAAGCAATTTGTTTGTAGAACATTGTGAAGATATTATAAAGTTCGTTAAAGGGTTGGGAAGTAACCAACCCTCGACGTATCATATCCCAAACATACTATGACGATAGATTTAGCGACTGCATACGTCAATTGAAAATATTGATATGTTGGCTTCTTACAGGAATCGTAATATAACAACATTGTCTTGCTGGAATTTGGTATTATATAGCCCTTAGACATGTGGTAAAACAAATGATTCCAGAAATTCGTAAATATACTTTTCAGCATGGCCTCTAAGGAATGGTAAAGAAGTCCCACTTCTTATGTTAGTTCCATATATGCTATCGTATAAGATTAATATTGCCTGTCACTAATCGGCATCGTGCCCTTAGTATAGAATGGTGTAATGTATAAGCAGATTGGGCTGAAAAGTAGAATAATATCGTTTTTTCAGATGAATCTCGTTTTTATTTGTAGTTCCATAATAAAAATAAGCGAGTCTGCTGCCGCACTTACTGTTTTACAGTGGAATTAGTATAGGAAATAGGACTTCTTTAGTATTTTTTCAAAGCGATTTAAATGCTCAAAAGTACATTTACACCATATATTTAAGAGCTAACTAGTGCCATATTCCAGCAAGATAATGCTTATCCTAATATGCAATTGTTACATTACGATTCCTGCAAAAGACCAACATTAATATTCTTAATTGATTTGCACGGTTGCGAAGCCTATCGCCCATTGAACATAATAATAATAGTTTATTTCATATAATTCCAATGAATACATGAAAATCAACAGAAATAATGGAATATACATATGTACATATAGTATACAGGATATTACAAACATAAATAGTCATTTAGTGAATAGGACTCAAGATTAATAAGAAAAGAATACAATCTACGTCTGAGCAGGTGAAGTCTCTGTATGGATGTAATAAACATTCGTAATGAATTGTAAACTTTTTGATAAGTCGAAGAATTGGCATTCTTCCCAGCTCTCCAATAATCTTATAATAGTTACATGATTAAACCCAAACCTGGAAACACATTTAAGATGATGTCAGGTCTGTGGTATTTAATGGATCGTGTTTCTTGAGTTTTTGTTTAAGAATTCCCGGTTGAACTGTTCAGCTATCGTAAAATTAGAGTACTCGTTAACTGTTTAGTGAGTTGATTGAAATTTATGGCGAGAAAATTTTTTTGGATTAATTTTGAGGAATTGTTATCGGTCTCAGTTCGTTTTTGGCACCCAATATACTTAATTGCTGCTTTATTATCATATTACACATGCAAACCATGTAAACATGTCTCGTCATTAAAAAGGATGTCCAACGTATTTTGAATTACTTGCGATTAGAGTAATTTAACTTACCCGTCATTTTAAATATTTATATGCAAACTATTGTTCTCTTTAAGGCAATGTTAATTAGTATTATTAATAAATTATCTCTTCATTTATTTTTGTGTTGAACATAAAATTTGCTTGCTTGTAGGATATTTCCAGCTTAGTTGGTTTGAAAATTAATACTATATTTACTATTGCAAAAGCAGTGGCAAATCAATATAATCATTCCTTCTTTCGCAAGTGTTTATGTGCAACAAAACTTTGAATTTCCTTTTGTTTAATCTCAACTTCTGCAACAAAGCTTGGAATTTCTTTTTACCCGATATGAACTTCTGCAACAAAACTTTGAATTTCCTTTCGTCTCATTCCAGTTAATTAGATGTAATGATTTTTAACTGGAGGGATTTTCTTCTATTATACCCCACATTATTTTATATTGTGTGACAAAGAAACACGAATCATCCAGTTATATATTTTTAAACCAAATTGTGTATAAATATTTTCTGTGTAGAGAGTAATTATTACCAGACTGATAAAAAAATGTAAAATTCGAGTATTTAACAGTTATATAAAAACTTTTCTATTTTTATGCGAGCCATAACTAGTGTTTGGAAAGTATAGAAAAAAATCAAGCCTCTGTAAAATGATTCTTGCATAAGATATTAAAAGCTCCTTGGTCAAATACGATTAGAAATAGAGAACTATAGATACGCAGAAATCAAACTCTTATAGGATAAGACATACACAGAAAAAAGGAAAATAATAACATTACTGAGGATGTTTAGAGATGGATACCAATAGGAAAAAGAAAGGAAAGAAGGGCAACAGATATGTGAAAAAGGAAGACGGAGGAAGAGCTTAAAAGAAGACAAAAACCATAAAAAGTCTTTAGATTAGCGACTGATAAAACAAATGGATAGGCTTCATTAAGAACTTTGCTCTATATAGAAGTGGCACGAAAGTATGTACAAACATATTCATATACTCAACTGAAACCGTTTTAGTTTCTAGTTTTTTTTGCATGAAATAAATTATATTATCATTTCATAAATAACATGTTTGCTAACAGAACTTATGGCAAAACTAAGTATATTTGGTAAGATTACTCGCCAGAAATTTTCTATGCGGAAATGAATTCTTCTTATTGTAGTTTGCCCCAGCCTCATCAAAGATATATTTACTTCTACAAGTTGATTGATTGATGTGCCATAAATGTAGCATCAATATCCCTACAAGATTTAAAACAATGTTTTAAAGTTTGACTAAAAATTTTAAATACATCTAGTTAGTGCTTTATTAAGATTGGTCAAACATTGTAATAAAAATTATATCCATTGTTATATCTACATTCAGTTTTAATGTTCTACCTTTTTCTCTTTCATATAAAATTGTATAATGTTAAAATCGCTCGTTCGGAAGTATGAAAAGGAAATAAATAGAAAAAAGAGGAATTTTGAACTAACTGCACTTTATTGCTTGTGCAAGCGGAAACGCGTACAGAACTTTGTGAGTTACATGCAGGGCTTTAATTAGATCGTTTGACGAGGAGCGAACAGAAAATTTAATTAGGTTCCGGTTCGGAATACGGCTTTTTTAGTTATTAAAATGTTTTAGCGACATCGATATACCATCCATCCAGGTACAATCCAATTAGTATATTTTATAGTTTTCCAAATGCAAATCTGATACGAAAATACTTTGTGCGTTATTGTTTAGTTCGTGTATGTTGAATACGATACTTAAAGCATGTAGATAAACCATATTTTTCATGATTAATGAAATACAATTAAAATAATTTTAGTGACTTTTTTTAATTCCAGGCATAGTTTTTAATTTAGTCGAGTTTGGCATACTTGAAATAAATCGGTTAACTTTATAAATCTTGAGCATGCAGGCAGTCATTTAATTCGTGCACCTCCAATATAAGACCTAATCCAACTACTATACTTTCACATAACATTCAATATTTTTTATAGTGTCTACTGGGTAAGTCAGCTTCATTGAAAACTCTAAGTAAGTGATTAAAATGCAATTTTAGTTGATTACAGATCATTTAGCTATAGTTGCAAGCAGTAAAAAGACTAGAGGAAACTTTTTAAAAAATGGAATATAAAAAAGGGAAAAGAGAATTAGGCAGAAACTAAAACTATAAAACGAAATGTGTGCTATGGAAAAGAATGAAAAAGAAGCATTTGGTAATATAAATATGGGAATATAAACATTTGCAAAAAGTAGAAAAATTTATCTACATAGATATTCATACATACTAGTGATAGGCTTCGACTAATCGGCTCTAGATCTTTGTAAAAAATGCGTTTCAGTATTTATATATATATATATATATATATATATATATATATATACAACCATGCTCAAATGTATTAGACACCTTACGAATTTATGTACATAATTCTGCTTTTGACAGGCATTTATGTTCCGTGATCTTAGTTTTTAAGATACGCCACAAATTTTCAATGGGCGACAAATCGGAACTTTGTGGCGGCCAATCCAATACCTCCACTTTGTTTTCCTCGAGCCAACGCATTACAGCTCCCGATTTGTGGCAGGGCGCATTATCTTGCTGAAAAATGTATTGTGGAATATCCTGGTCGAATAGTTTTAGCACAGACGGTTCTAATACTTCCTCCAACATGGCTAAATAGCGTTGGCTATTCATCCGTCCATCGCACAGATACACTTCTCCAACACCGTATGCAGACATACAACTCCAAACCATGATACTACCACCTCCAAATTTTGCTGTGGGAATGATACATTGTGGTTCATAAGCTTCCCCTTGCCTACGCCGAACATATAGCGTCCCAGGTAGTCCCCAAAGCTGCCAGGCAAAAGAAGAAAGTTAGCACTTAGACAGGATTAATTTTGTTTAATGTTACATGTAGACTAAATTGCATACAACGATAAGAATATTAGTCATGAAGATGTACTTACATACCTCGATATTCGATTCATCAGACCAAAGAATGTTCGACCACTTCTCGACTGTCCAATTTTCATGTTGTTTGGCCCATAAATACCGCTTCTTTTTATGAGCGTCAGTTAAAAGCGGTTTACGTCGCGCTTTACACCCTCGTAAACCAGCACGCTGGAGACGCCTTCTCACTGTTTGCGCAGAAACTGTTACGCGATAACACTGTTTCAGCTCACTGGCGAGCTTTTTCGACGATTTTTTCCTATCACTGAGAGCCAGTCTTTATAAAATTCTGTCTTCTCTAATCAAGGTACAGGGTTTTCTGCCACTTTTTGGTCTGCTAACAAACGACCCACTCTCCTGAAAGCGACTAATGGTTGTACGGACTGCACATCGCGAACATTTTTTTTTGCAATTGCAGCTATTGATAACTTCTGGGAATGCAGTAGCACTATTTGGGCGCGTTCCCCTACCGACAGCTCGCGTGTTTTATGCATTTTTCTTCAACAAATAACTGACACAACGTGAAAAAATAGGATAATCTAATTGATCTCTACCACAAACTCACAAACGCACGTTGCTCACACACTGCTAGAATGACACTAAATTTCTAAAATCCACAATTTCCCCTTTCCACCTATTCTTTTCTATAGGGGATTAACTAGGGTATTCAAAAACGCATTTCTGTAAATACCATTAACTATTTTTACGGTTAATTTCCCTCAGACTTGGATAATACCGAGAAAAAGGGTTTTTACCTGGGGTGTCTAATACATCTGAGCATGGTTGTATATATATAAGTAGACGAAAGTGCGTGTGTACATTAATTTGTGTTAATCAAAAAACGAAAATAATTATTAACTTATGTGTTGCATATTAGGGAAAAAAATTCTGTGAAATAAAAGAACGGTCAGCACTATATATTTAATCGGCTCCTATGTTTGTAAATTATAGACACTGTTGTGCTATAGTTACATGTAATACTGCAAACATTGTATCCGTACTTCGACATGGTGGTCACTCTCCATGTTTTACACATATGTAAATTTAATTATGCAAAACGGATTTAAAATGTCTAAACCTATCATTTAGAAAATAAAACGAATAGTGGAATTTTTCAAAAGTATTTCGCTTAAAAAATTCTAATTTTAACCGATTTTTTACATCGTATATATAATGCAGAAATTTTTTTTGAAAAAGTTCCTACCCTCCGCGCGAAACCCGAATCCGGAATCTCATGATAACCGTGCATGTGTCTTTACAACTAATACGTAGAACGGTGACGAGTCTTCTAATATGTCATAAATTCATTATGGAAATAATTAATTTCGGTGGTGTGAAGTTTTAAACAAATAGTTTGCCCTCAAATATGATAGAAATAAAATGAATTAACTAGTTTTTAAAAGTTCTGAAAAAGGTATACACTTTCCAATAATTGTAGTGTCTATAAAATCGATTAATGGTCCATTTATTAATAGGTAGATCAGATATTTTGGAGATTTCAAAGTTTAGAAGATAAATCAATGTTACAGTTTATTCTTTTAGATCTAAGATTCAAAATATAATGGATTTGGCGGTTTTATAGTAACGCTTATAATACTTTATAGGAAAAGTATATACCCAGATAGACAATGTACAAACTTCAACTAACATATCAACGATTTTAAATGCATGTTTCGATAAACACAAATACTGCATTATCTATATGGAAAGAATTTTATGAATGAATAATGAAAGCTAATGTCTCGTCTAATTAAGAAATTAAGAAATATTTGCAATAATCTGTCATTAGTAGAATCGAAGAATAATTAAGATGTTAGAATAGTAAAACATGTGTAGTCCTTTTAATGTAGACCTTTACCTATATAACAGATATTAAATGAAAAGCCATGGTAGGTTTTAATTGTCTATAATAATGCGCTTTTACGATGTGAAACTGAAAAATTCTAATTTTTACCACTTTTGATATACAATAGTATATATAATGTTATGTAAGTACATGTTTGGGGTCGTGAGAATATTACATTTCCTAAAATAAATAAGAGCCAAGTCGAGAACCGATACACAAAGTAATAGTGAAGCAACTCTTACGGTTCTCTGTAAGGAGCTACATCTTAGAAGCCGTTTCATCCCTGAGCTACATATACTAATGCACATATAAACATTTCTAGTTTTGTTTCTCAATTAGGTTTATCTTTGTTAAAAGCAATAATTATTTTATTATTAGCTTTCAGGATATGTGAATTCTGAGTAAAAGTTTTAAATTAAAAAATAATCAAATATTTAATTCTTTGTGACGCTTAAAGTCTCCGACATTCACTCTTCACTGAAGCTTTGTCAAGTAAATAGTCGGCCTTGTTTGAATAAACTGCCACCTAATTTTGAAGCAAATCGACATCAACCAGACAGTGAAAATCACCACATTTTCTCCGAGGAGACCTATTTTAAAGTTACAAGTTTCCCAAATCTGAAAATAGTGGTTGCAATAAATTTGAGAAATTTACATATGAGTTAGTGTACCTTTTACATATTTTTATTTATGTCTACTGTACCCAAAAATGATCTGATGTATGAAGAAATCTTGTCTAATCAGTTTATTAACAACACTTTTTCATTGTTGTAATAACCCTCAAGAGCATAGGTCTGTGCAAATGAAGCTTTCTTCCACAATTGTTGAGCTTACTTAGAACTAATAAAGAATTCCACGCGATTTCGAAATCCGCCTTCATGGAAGTTAGCGCTTTTAGCTTGTTTTAGCGCTTCCGGATCAAAGCTCATCAGCTCCTTTAACTTGTTTATCATAGAAAATAATAATTGTGCAGATTGTTCACTTTCCCTCTTCACCTCTTTTTGTGTTCTTGAATAATTGTATCAGATAATTTTACACTCATATGAGAATGTATTTGTTTCTTCAATATCGCAAAAAAAACAAATTAAAAAATATATCCAAACGATGTTGACATTTGCAATCTCTCGCAGAAACTTTTTTGTATATTTTCTCCGTATTGGTATCTGCTGCCGTTTCCCGAAATCGTTACGTAATTCGTTCTTATCTTTCACATATGGTATACCCCTTACATTTCTCTTATTTTGTAGTTGAAACCACATAAAAGTTGTAATTGAAAATTATTCGAACCATGTGCATACATTAAAGCGTATTTACATAGGATATTCATCGATCGGCGTTTACAACTAATTCCATAAACCCGCCGCACATATATCAGGGTATCTATTTATTCCATTCCATAATGTTAATTCGTATTACGCGAAACGTAATTAGTATTCAACGCGGACCGCTATTGGATTCCGGCTTTACCTGGACATTACAATCAATTATATAATTAACAGCTATCCATAACAGTCTGTTGCTTCTACACAGTGTAGCATCCAACTAGGTAGATATGGGCTTGTTTTGCATCTCCCCCGTTCTGAGTAATACAATTCCCATGACGCGAACTGAGCGATGCTATCAGGCGTTTATATAAACACACATTCATGTATACATAACCATTAGGAACATACGTATTTACATACATATACGCAATGTATATATGTAGTAAAGCGTTTGATGGCAACGTACACGTACACTTCTCGTGACGAACGCCTCAGAGGGGGACACGGGCGCCGCATTTTCTAAATATAATTCGCTTACAATAATCAGTTATTATGTTTGAATGTTGTCATATGGTAGGTGTTAACGAAATGGGGAGTATAATGCCGATTCCTTTCTATAATTTTCCGCATTAGTTGACGCAGTTGTTTCGAATTCACGCCTAATTGTGTTGAATGTACACTACCGGTCATATTTATTTGCCCACCCTTAGTTTTAGCCAACATTATTAAACTATCAAATGTGTACTGAAAATTTATTTATTGTACCAATACAATAATGTAAAAGAAACATAAAATAGTTACATTTTTCTTATATAAAAACTGTATCATTAATGATTATTAAATTTTGCTCTCATCAATGTGCCTACCTTTATTTTTGATAATTGCGGCACATAACCGCAGCATCCTTTCAATTAATTTTTGCAGCGTATCTTCTGTAATTTGTGCCCAGGTTTCTTGAAGTTGTTCCCACAGTACAGTGGTGGATGACAGAGCACGTTCTCGAACCTTCCGGTCCAATTCTTCCCAAAGAAGCTCTATTGGGTTCAGATCAGGACATTGAGTTGGCCATACCATTATAGAGATTTGCCCTTGCTCTTCTAGTTGACGCAAGTAATCGACACACAATCTAGAAGTGTGTTTCGGATCGGTGTCCTCTTGAAATACAAAGTTTTCACTAAGAATCCTTAGTCCTGAAGGAACAGCGTTATTTTCTAAAATTTCCTTGTAGCCTTCTTTTCGTAGGATTCCTCAATTTTGACGAGATCGCCTACAGATCTTCCACCAAAACACCCCCAAATCATTTCTGAACCTCCTCCATGTTTTACGGTAGGCGCAATACATTCTGGCAGTACTCTTTCTCCTGCGGATCTTCTTACGAATATTCACCTTCTACTACCGAAAAGTTCAAACTTCGATTCGTCTGTCCACAACACTTTATTCCAATTCTTATGTTCTTTAGCCCAATTTAATCGTTTTATCTTGTTTTGCTTTCGTAGTAGTGGTTTTCGCAGAGCAATTCTTCCGTATAAACTCGCTTGCCTTAACCTTCTCTGTACCGTGGACACACTAATTGGTTTAGCACGCGCTCTATTCATTTCAGCAGCAATTTCTGGTGCTGTTTTTCGTCTATCGCGTCTACTTATCCGTATTAGATGCCGGTCATCTGCAGATGTCGTCGCTTTGCGTCGTCCAGATCTTCTTTTGTTGGAAAATGTACCACTTTCTTCAAATTTTTTATTCATTTTTTATAATCAACGGTTCTGCGATTTAATCGTAATTCTTTTGCTATTTCGCGATTACTTTTATCCGTACGATGATAAATAATTATCATAGCACGCACTTCAACAGGTAATTCCTTCGTCTTCGGCATTGCATTAAAGTATTCACAATAATTTTCTATTTCACTGTTTTCGCAACAAAAGATGAACGATGACTGACTTAAAATTTATTTTCCTTTTTGAATAACACATCCTAATATTGTAATTAGTTAGTACAATAACACAATATTGGTAATACCTTTCGGAAATGCAGGTAAAACTGTTAATACTGTAGGGATTAGCCTATATAATATTTATGGTATTTTTCCAATTTATGACACCTTTACGATATATCATAAACAATTTAAGATTTTCGTAGAAATTCATATGGCATTACTTCCACTAATAATATTGTTGAATAACTATAATACAGATTTTTCGAAAGATAATCCGTATTTCAGGAAACACATAAAATTGGGGTGGGCAAATAAATATAACCGGTAGTGTATGTACAAAATGTGGATATTAATTCCATGTTTGATAAAATAATGATCTCATCATTACGATGTTACAAATATAAACCAGGGCGACTAGTGAAATTTCAAAGGAAGCAAATTTACGAACTGGTTCCGATTTAAGTTCGCGTCAATCTATACTTTAAAGTAAGCATTGGTTTTCCATTCAATTTATTATATTTAGTAATCAAGAAATTCAATATGCTAAGTGCGAATTTAACCAAAAATACAAATCTGATCCGATCCGAGTTCGAAATAAATATCTTAAGCAAATTCGAAATCCGAAACGTTTTTCCGATATAGATTCAAGATCTGAGTTACGAAATATATAAAACTGTACTATAATTAATGTACACTATCGTTCATAAGTATTTGGCCATCCTGGTTTCATTACAGTTTCTATAGAAAAGTTGTAATTATAAAATTTATCTCTCTAGTAAGAAATAGTTGTAAACATTAAAATCTATAAAAGCTTATTCAAAATTAATTATGCGATTACCCAATTATTCACAATGAATGATAATACCCTAATAAAACTCCAGGTAGAATAATTGCACTTAAGGGATTAGATATTTAAATTCTTAGGAATTTTCCATTGTTATGGTTTTATTTTAAGGTAGGATGTTATTGTAAACTATTAAGTATTTATACTTGGGTATTTTGACAAAATTGCAATTAGCTTTTGTGAGGTGCTCATAGTGATAACATCGTGTGTTTCGAAGAAGTTCAATCGGTTAAAAATGCCTAAACGGAAAGACTTGTATATAGAAATACGATCGGTTATAATCGCATACCATAAAACTGGCAAAAGCAACCGCGAAACTGCCACATAACTTAAATTAAATCAGTTCACTGTGGGTTATATTATCAAAAAACACCGCGAATGTCGAAATGTGTTGAGCAGAACTCGAAAAGGCAGACCAAGAGCAACACCTCAGCAGTAGGTTTTGCAATGGTGGTAACAAGCAAGAGAAATAGACGAAAGATAGTCCCAGAAATCACAGCAGAAATGAATGGCTATTCGTCGAAAGTATTTCCACAGTTAAACGGCGATTAACAGAAGCCGGTCTTCATAGAGGAATTGCAATGCGGTAGCCGCTTCTACGCAAGCAAAAACGTTTAACGTTTTTGGGCAAAAAAATTAGACCATAGAAGACTGGAATAAAGTATTGTGGTCCGATGAATCCAAATTAGAGATTTTCGGTACACGAAGACGTATTTTCGTGAGGAGGTCTGTGGGTAAGCGTGCTCGGGAAGAATGCATAGCTCCTACTGTTAAGCACGGTGGAGATTCAATCACGATATGGGGTTGCTTTTCTTGATCAAATGTGGGCGATCTTGTAAAAATCGAAGGTATACAAAAAAAGAACAGTATAAGCGCATATTAGAAGGAAACGCAATCCTCTCTGGAATTAAAATTTCGGGTCAGAATTTTATCTTCCAACAAGATAATGATCGGAAACACACTTCCAAATTATGCCGGGAATATTTGCAGAAATTGGAGAACGAGAGAACCATAAAGTTATGGCGTGGCCTCCCCAGAGTCCCGATTTAAATCCCATCGAGTTGCTGTGAGAAGAACTTGATCGAGAGCTGAGAAAATCTAGCCCCAAATCTGCTGTTAATATATGGAGGAACCTGCAAGAGCCATTGGGTAAAATAAAACCTGAGACATTACGAAAATTATTCGAAAGAATGCCTCGATTGTGTGCTGCAATGATAATAAATAAAAGAAGGCATATAGACGAGTCTACAATTTATTTTCGATGTAAAAATATATATTTTTCATATATGCAAATAATAAAAAGATATTAGTATTTCAATTTTGATTTTTGTTAGAATTTGCGGCTTAAATACGAGTGACCAAATACTTATGAGCGATAGTGTATATAATATGTGATAGACTTCAATTGTAAATATAATTAAATAAAGATAGACAATAAATGCCGAGATATTAATAAATTCAGCATTAAAAATAAGTATCTGTAACTGATGTAAAAAAATAGCAATTTTTGTTAAAGCAATTCATTCTGTACACATATATACATTTGAGGGAAAATGCAATAGATTTTTTTTAAATACATGAGCATTTTTTAATGCGACCACTTACATAAATATGTATCTAATGTATTGATATGAAAAACACATACCAACAGTCAAATTTCAAATACATATTGTAGTCAATGCATAATTTTTTTATGGTCCCTCTAAATAAATAAAGATCTTTAGTTAATTTGTTATAATTTCTCGATTATAAATGTTTTGCTTATATTAATATAACCTTTTTATACAATTTGTTTTCGATGGCATTTGTGTATGCACATTTTGCTTATAACTGCATTTAATTACAATATCATTTGATATCTAAAAAATACAAATACCTCTTGGTTTAAACAAATATATGTATATATATATATATATATATATATATATATATATATATATATATATATGTGTGTGTGTGTGTGTGTGTGTGTGTGTGTGTGTGTGTGTGTTATTGAAACGTTGTATTTACAACCGAGGAGAAATTAATGCATACAAAATCTATTCTTTTGTCTATATTTTTCCAGAAAGAAATATTTAGCTTTACTTCTGTAATCTTATTAGTATTTATTAATAATATTTAGTTCATAGTAATATGCAATACATTAACTTTAACATTTTCTTATACGAACAAGGATGGTTTGACATCTACTATACGTGTCCCAATGCAGAGATTGGTGTGAATTCGATGAGACCTTTTTTATCGTTCTTTAGAAACATCCTTTATTAGGTTAAATGTAGCAGTACATTATGGTTAGAAAACTACGTGTCCCAATGCCGAGACTGATGTGAATTCAATGAGATCTTGTTTACAGCTCTGTAGAAACATTCTTTATTAGGTTAAATGTAACAGTACAGACCGATACATCAATTGATCTTAATCTGATTTAACAAACTTATGCTGTCAATTTAAGTTTGAAGAAAAAAAAGTATAGAAGATTTCAATGGTATATTTGATATATATATCAAACACTTTTCATTTTAGTTTTCAGTATCCATTTTTTGATAATTTTCAAGAAAGTCTTGTAATGCTTTGAGACATGTTTCAGCATGCAAATGTTTTCAAAAAGATGCTAATTACCCAATCTATTGTATACATAAAAATAAATACTACCTAAGAATGTATCAATATCTTCCACCGCATGCATTCATTATAAAAAATAATATTTTGGCAAAATCTTGAGCGTTTGATAATGCGATCCCTTCCAAAAAAAAATGACCAATTTACTAACATATTTATTCTAAGATTGTCTGGACTTGTTTAAGCACTCTTGGAGGTTTTCTTTTATTTTCTATATGTTTCGGACTGTATTAAAGTTTTTTAATAATGCAAATGAAATTTATTTCAATAATTACAGTCCAAAAATATCGTTCTAACATCTAAATACATTATTGCGCTTGTTTGGACAAGTATTAATGTGGTCTTGTTGGGAGAGTTAAAATGTTAAGAAAAATATAGAAATATTGAATATATATATAAATATTTCTGTAAACTGGTTTTAATCCCATAAGATAAGAAAACGAATAAACAGACATGATGTCACATATACAAGCGCGCTTTTAATATCCAAAAGTTTACCTCTACGATTAGCAGTGAAAATTTCAAAATTGAAAACTTTTCGATACTAACCAAGGAGCGTGGAAGAGCACTTATATATATATATATATACAGACTTGTTCATTCTAGAATTAGATATGCGCTGTCCACAAGTGGAAAGAGTGCAGTTAGGTTAAAGCGCGCGAGAAAGGAGGATAGAATATCTCTCACTGGCAGTTTCGTTTTCTCCCACTTTTGTATTGCAAACAACTTCCCCTACTTTCTCGCGTGAACCTTCTTATTCTAGTAAACAAATATCTGAAGTAGTTGACGTAAAACCTCTAACAGTTCGTCGTATTCTACACTAGGATTTTTAAAAGTTTCTTTTAATTTTTTCATTTTTAATTTTTAGAATTTTCTATTTTATTTATTTCAAGAATATTTTATTAGTTTCACGCCAAAAGGCAAAACATTTCAAGAAAATAGCCATGTTTGAAAATCTTTTTAATTTTTAGAATTTTCTATTTCATTTATTTCAAGAATATTTTATTCGTTTCACGCCAAACGGCAAAACATTTCAAGAAAATAGCCATGTTGCATTTTATTAAAAGATTCAAATAAAATGCATCAAATAATTTATACAATTCAAAAATGTAGGTACGTATTGTCAATGCATAATGATTTACAGCCCCGACCTACACACATCATGTCGCTGGTGAAGACTGATTTCAGACATTCTCACGCGTAACACGCGAGAAAGTAGGGGAAGTTGTTTGCAATACAAAAGTGGGAGAAAACGAAACTGCCAGTGAGAGATATTCTATCCTCCTTTCTCGCGGGCTTTAACCTAACTGCACTCTTTCCACTTGTGGACAGCGCATATCTAATTCTAGAATGAACAAGTCTGTATATATATATATATATATATATATACACGCTTGTGTGTGTGTGCGTGTGTGTGACGTCATGTCTGTGTATTCGTTTTCTTGTTCAAAGGAATTGAAACTGTTCTACAGAAATATTTGTAGGTGTTACACTACATGTTGACACTGTTATTGTCAATTATATAAAATAAATGTTAGTTATTTTGAATAGTTGTACATTTTTTTAATGTTGCAAAAGACATCACAAATACTGTGTTTGATACTGTTTATCTTGTTTCTTTTTTTCGGTAATTAGATTAATGGTCTAGTTGTATGTTTTTGCGTGAAAAGCAGTTTTATCGCAAAGCATTTACTAATTTACTTTGATTAAGTTGAAAACATTGAATTCTTCATGAATATTGTGCAAAAAAGATCTCAATCACCTAATTCGAGAGAACAATATACACTTATTATCAAGTGAATGAATCCAATTATTTTGGTCCAATTATATGCTTTAAGTATTATCAACTTTAATAACAATTTTGTAAATAAATAACTGTTTTTAACGGGACTTAAAGCTCCATCGATTTTGCACGCTTACGTTATGAACACGTTCGTCCTCACGCCTCGTCATTAATTTTTATTGAGTCGGTCACGTAACATTACCGGTCAGCGATTACACACAAAAGTCTCCTAGACGATTATCGCCACAGAAAATCGCGGTTATATCACAATAAAAGTGGCTCTATGGAGTGCGCCAACCATATAAATATACATAAACACGTACATACATACATACATACGTACACAAAGGCTACCATAATTTTTTTCACCGCAATTTCTTTTCGCCGTCCACTACAACAGCTTTCCATTTCGTGCGCATAAATTTTATTACTTATGTTAATGTGCTCCAATAAATCCGTTATATCACAGAATTAAATCTATTTATGTAAAACACGGGGACCTTATGAGTATCTTTCATGTGGAAACGGGCAGATAGCACCTACGTATGGACAAAGTTTAGAAGGAAAAGACGCCGTTATTGTAAAAATGAGGTGATTTTAAATCATCTCTTTGATAATCTCCGTTATTTTTAGGCATGCTATTATTTTTCTTTATGTCCCGCAATCATTAATTGTCTGTAATGACTGTACTATAAATTAGTTTACTCAACAGCGGTATTTTATTACTTTAAAACTCCATTAATATATTCTTTTATTATTTTAATGCTACTTATATTGCAAATTCTATTAATATTCTTCTGGGGTGATTTGGAGGACTTGGAATAATATAACTGGAGGTAAAAAATTGTTTTAAATTTCTAAAAATTAAACATTACATATAAGAAAATGTATTGATTGCTGATAAAAACTTGCTGAACCTAATAAGTTAATGCCATAGATAAAAGCCCGGTATGTATGGTATTTGATTTTGTCAAAAAGTAATATGCAAAAATTTCAATGGTTCTCAAATAATGTTTTGATTAACGTTATCAATGCTCCTCAGCAAGTAAAAAAATGCTTCTACAGGAACCTTGATGTTGAAATGCTTACAAAAGAGAAGAAAATCACACATAATTATAACCCAACCTAGTCCAACTACGTCAACATTAAAGTAATCCAACTGCTTAAGGTTAGAAGTTAATAGAAAGTGAATTCGATAGAATTAAACTTATTGAGCTTAAAACCGTATAAATAGCAAAAGCAGAGCATTATGAATACACTGGGTTCTTGTTATTATGCAATTTGACAAGGCACCTTCAGCAAAAAGTACTTTAGTTTTGAGATTCTATTAAAAACGATCTACTTCATGTAATTGTAATACATATTAGTTGTAATACTAGTATATGTTCCAGTCATAAGCGACAATATCTTCATAATTTCGCCCTGCTTTCCAGGCTGAAGCTACTATGCAAACTGCTTCTTTTACCCAGCTTTTGATCACTTTCAAAGAACATCTTCAGATGGTTATTATTATTAACGTTACTGCACTGAAATAGTTTCAGTACAGCAACGTGACAGCGGCTAAAGAAGAAGCAGTGCTAAGGATGCGGTTCCAGAACGGTAATTGAGAAGAAATTTCAAACGAAATTAATCATGCTATCTGCTTCTGGGCTTCCGGGCTGGAACCGCGTTCGTACCTATTTGTATGGGATATCTTCAGGGCATAACTACTGCACTGAAACTGAAACGTCGGCAGATATACAAGTGACGCGGTTCCAGCCCGGAAGCCCAGAAGCGGATAGCATGGACCACGACCGCGGAAGTCTACGTACCAGAAATTTAATCAGTTATTTAAAGCAAACTATTAAAACTGGCTAGTTTCTGTTTAAGTAATTGTGTGATTTTAAGAAAATTGCAAGTTCATTGTAGAAGTATTAACTAAGTTAAGAGATATATTTCATTGTAGCTTTATGTTGCACACTTTCCGATAGGAAACATTGGCTAAACACAACACAAAAACTTTCATGAAACATAATCGCAACATCACAAAATTTCAATTTCTTAATAAAATTTAATTATTTGCTTTTTTTTCTTTACGCATTTTAATTATTTTTAATGTAGTTTTAATATTTTAAAATACAACGTACACACTGCTGTAACTAATTTTCTAAGTCTACTTTATTTGAATTTTTTGTAAAATAGCGATCTATCATTATTTAAAATTTGAAATTAGTAATATTTTTAAAGGAATCTATCTCTGTTCAACGCAATATCCGATCACCTAATTCGATATTTTTCTTCTTGATTTCAAAATTATTTTTACCTTCCAGATATAATTTCAAGTTCTTTTTTAATTTTTTTAAAGTCATCTCAAAGTATATAATTTTAAACAAACATTCTGCGTGGGATATAAAATTATTGAAAATTAACCATAGCTTTAAAGTAGCTATTTCATCTCGACGTCGTTCAACACACCTAACATCTGCTCCATGACTAAAAGAAAAACACGAAACTCTGAGAACCTAAACATGTCATTTCGTGTACAGCATAAAGTACTCATAATATTATCTTCGGCATCGTATAAACGGGTGTTCGAAAATACATATACAGAAACAACTTAGGTATTCCTCTCCGTGACTAGATTTTACACCCACACATACAAAGTTCCCTTGCGCTTAATTTAATTTCAAAGTAGACATTACCATCTTTGGTGCCCGTGTGTTCGTCTCTCTTTCTTCGTCTCTCCAGCACATCTCTTAGAGTTTTTTAACCCGGACTATACTTGACTCTGACGATGACCCGTTTCGACTTCACGAGACTCGATGATCATAAAGATATTAAAATAATTCACGTACTTAGCTTATCGTTTGGATCGGTCGTCTCTACATTTAAGCATTTGCATACGGTTAAATTGCCGACTATGTTGGCATTAAAATAAAACGAATGAAATTCTTGCCGTTTAGTGTGGATTCAAATTAATATTGTTAAGTTTGTAAAAGCAATTTCGATGAACTGAAGTGTGTAATTTATATATTATAAACTAAAATTTACTGTAAGCTTACGACCTGTAATAAGAAAACTTAACAATTGTCCGTTTGAACTTAAAATTTATTGTATGTATTTGTATTACAATCGACGCTTGTACATTGCGCTTTTATATTGTGATAATAAGTTTATGAAGTTGAATCTGTTGTGTTCTCTGTTACTTTTATTTCTATAGGTTAAAGTTCAAATTGCAAAATATTTTCTCTGGTTATTTTTTACTTCTTTACGAATGTTTCGAAACATTTCTTAGAAAGGCCTTACAAATAAGTATTGTATAATGTGGTACTTTACATTTAATCTGGTCAAAAAAGGTAAAAAGCCCTTACCACATTGGTATTTGTATCCTGGATACGTATTTCGGCAACTAAGTTGTCATCATCAGCAAAAATTTAATATAGCGTCGTACATTGACCCGCGATAAAGCTGTACAGAATAAACCGCGAAACACTACTCGAACACCACATGAAGCGTAATCTTCGTTGTGTGGTTGAAGTCTGCAGGGACTAATGTATGACACTGTTTAATTTTTGCTGATGATAACTTGTCAAAATACGTAAGTAGGACAAAAATAGTAATGCGATAAGGTTTTTTTACATTTTTTAATCATCAGCCATATCCTCCAGGAATTTGCGTTCACTTACTTTGGCAATAAAACAAAGTATGAATATATTTATATGCCTCTCTGTTATATAATGTTAGTTGTAAAAGTGGACTAAGGAGTCTACTTATTTCATTTTATTCCTTCTTTTCATTACATACTCACACACACAAACACACGCGCGCACACACACGTTTTCTATACAAAGTAAAGATCCAGATATATTTCGGACAACTTGCCTGAAGAAGTTTAACATTTGCATCTAAATTTTGAAAAAATCTTCACAAAGATTTTAAACTAGTTGGTAACAATTTTCAGTTTCATATATACACGGAGAAAATAACGTAATAAGTTCAGATTATTTAATAAGTACCATTAAGATAACACTCTAAGGTTATCTGCTTCTGAGTTTCCGGGCTGGAACCGCGTCACTTGTATATCTGCCGACGTTTCGTATCCATTTGTATGGGATATCATTAGGGCTGAACTACTGCACTGAAACTGTTTCAGTGCAGTAGTTCGGCTCTGAAGATGTCCCATACAAATGGGAAACCCAGAAGTAGATAGCATGGACCACGACCGCGGAAGTCCAGATTAACCAGACTCTAAAGTTGTACATATATATTTAAATATATGTTTATAAGTGAAGCCCAAAGATATTGCTGGGGTTTATGGAATTTAAAGTGATTCATTTATAATGAAAAGTTACAATTCGCCCTCTACAATGCCTTTGTCAAGGGGTGAAGAAATTTTTAGGGAAGACAAAATATAAGTTGAAGGATATGTTTAAATCTGGTTTTGGTTGAACTTGTATTTTTGTTAATAGTAGAATCAATCGAATTGTATGTAAAGTAAAAGTTTAAATTTTTAAATGTTTTTGTTCTATCAGGATTGGGCCAAAAAGTTAGATAAATTTTGACAATAAAATCATTTTTAAGACCTTCGAAAGTGCAAGCGAGCATTTGTTTAATATACAGTTACTTTTCAAAAATCCCAATTTTTGCTTTGAAGAAATTGGCATTTTCAACAAAATAAAAAATTTAGCCTTCGTGGTACTTCAATCATCAAATCTGAACTAGCAGACTACAAACTCACTACTTTTTATATCAAAGTCATATAAGTTTTAGGGATGATGCATTTACACATTCAAAAGTTCGCAAATTTTGAAATGGTTTTTTAAGTTTTTAATCTCTCAGAATTGAGCCAAAATAGATAAATTTTGATAAATTAAAAGCGCCTTGATATTTTCTTTATTATATATACTAATTTTTTGGATATACCAATTTTTGCGGGTATAGTCCTTTGAAAGAAAATGGGATTTTTGTCAAAATAAAACGTCTTAAATTTAGTCTTCTGAATTAGCAGAATAAAGATTTACTATATTTTATAGCAGTCTTTTAAATTTCAGAGATAATCCACATACATATTCAAAAAAGTTTTTTTATTCCTTCAGAATTAAGTCAAAGGAGTTACATGTTAAATAAATTTTGACATTAAAATCGTTTCTAAGACCTTCAAAAGTGTCAGTATGCTAGCATTTGTTAATATACAATAATTTTGCAAATCCAATTTTTGCAAATGTACTTTTTCATATTCATATTCAATATTAGCCAAAATCAAGAGTTTCGAAGTCAGCCTCCATTGACATATTCATATTTGTAATAATAAATTTTATATATCTCTTCTTGGCCTCATGTGAGATGTGTCCTGACAAACGTTGTATTTGGCAATTTCTAGAGCTGGTCTGTCACACTGCCTAAACATTGAAGTCGACTATTTTACTAGCTTTAGCCAGCGACAGACAGCTAGAAAACGACGAGTTCTATCTCGTCGAAATGTCGAGACAACGGTTTCTGTGTCTCATCGTATATCAAGAATATTGAAAGAAACGTTTATGTAGATATGTAATAAGAAATCTAGTCTAACCATTTTAGCAATTTTTATTCCTCGGAATGTTAAATTAACAAAATTAGAGAGATAACGTATCTTCAAAAGCAGCCACTTTATTTTTTAATGAACAGTAAAAAGCTTAACAATAAGAAGAATCACTGGCTGGATATACCCACCAAAACGCCATTTAAAAAATAATTTCTAAAACAGTCCAATTTCAATTAACCGGAGAAGATGTACGTGCTGCGACGCAACAAAATGAAATAAAAGCCAAGAAGAACTTTTCCGAAGTGAAATTAAATTCGATGCTAATGGAGTTTTAACTTGTTCTCCATGGAGTACGTATACTCTGAACGAGTTCAAAAATTGCGAGCGCTGTGGTTTTTAACCTTCTCTAAATATTTTCTTTCCAAGTAAGAAGTTTCCTCTTGCCATTGACGTTCTTTATCACTCGCACACTCTTTCTCTTTCCATCTCTTATTGTCTTCTTTTCTGGTAGGATTTATTCTGACTTGTTTTTTTTTCTTAGGTCTGGTGCGCGAGAAATACGTTTTTTTATTTCTTTTTAAAAAAGGTAAAGTGCTCGAGTAATCCATCCGTCTCTTCTTTGAAATGCGAAGATCGCCATAAAATGTTTATTTTCAATTATCCGTTTACGGTTAAGCCCTTATAAAATAAACGATCCCTCTGTTCGTGATTACACTGTCGTAGTGTCGACGATATTTAAGAAATAAGTAGATGTACGGGCGGTATTACATGTCTTTTATCTTGAAAATTAGTGCAGAAAAGTGCTAGAATTTAGATGTAAATTTTAAAGTTTTAAGTCTTATAAGGTGAAATAAGAACTTTCAAGGAGATAGCGCAGCTACAGTTTCAAACGTATTTATTATCTCGACGTGAAAATGTCTTTATTTAAGTGGGTATATAATATTTTAATAATAGATGATGTTTTTTTAGAAGATATAATATACTTTCATGTAGGAAATAATGTATCATTGCAAAAAGTTAAAGCGATCAATCAAATATTTTTTAAGCTTTCACAACTATCGTCTATAGTATTAAGATTTAAGTTTATTTGAGGTAGCCATAAAGTCTATTCCACTGCAGCCCCTTCAGATCAATTATGATTCTCATGTCTTTCTTAGCTTCATTGCAAATGTTTGTTGAATTTGACCATGGTTCTTGTTTCACCATTTTTGTAGAAGTTCCAAATCACCTATCTAATTCGGTCTCTTTATTGGCCATCAGATCCACTTACTTCCTTCCTCCAAATGACCCTGATTTATCCTTACCTTCCTGACTTGTTTTTCTTTATGGAAGGTTCCTGCCATACAGTACTTTAACAACTTGCATGCTCTTTTCTGCTCTTGACCTTTTCTATATGATTTATACGCATAGCAAGGGAAATAATAGTTCGGTGGACCATAACCTAGCTTAACTGAGTAAGACGTGCAAAGGGGTTGTGACTGGTGCGTCCATGACAACGTTTAAATTTAGCTTGGCGCTAATTCCGATACTCCTATATTAGCTATGAGCCCTAAAGCAATATCTATATAATATGCTTTTTCTTCAGTTCCATACCGCTTTGCCGCCTACTACTTTGCCGACATTTTCATTAATGAAAAGAGTCAACATGAAAGATATAATAAAATCCTAAAATAAACGTACCTGATAATTAGATTAGTTTCTCAATTTTTTTTCTTTGAATTTTGATTAATTAAAAGAATAAAAAATCATTAAGAAATATTTTAATTTCCTCTTTAATAACAACAACTTAATGAAAAGGTGTGAAAACAAAGAATGGCCAAATCTTACCTAATTACGAGGCCGTATGTTTATATTATCCATTTAGTCATAAATTTAGAGATATATCAGTTTAAAAATTTTATTTTATTATTATATATTATATATTTATTATGCAACTCCTTTCAACACTTGTATACTTGTCCGCCTTTTTTTCAGTTGTCTCATATCGTCAGAATAAGATTTCTCTGGCAAATCTGTTTCTTTAAATGTTTCACTATATGCAAAATGCTCTTCCTTTAAATTACGCTTGTTTAGAGTTTTCAGAAAAGTCTGGGTGAGTTAGTATGGTACTATGAAATGAATGCCCGTTATTGATTGTCTGCCAGACTTTGTTTGCCTTGTCGTGGAAAAAATGTGAGCATTTCCTTATTTTTGAATTATGCTTATTCTCAGTATCTTCTCCAGAATCTCAAACGATTTTATTTTTTTCATAAAATTGTGTTTTGAGCTTTTTAACTTTTTTGATAATGGAGAGTCCTTATGAACCCACAGCATAGGTTCTTGTTTAATGAGAGAGTGTGAGCAATGTACCCAAACCCCGAAAAAAATTTCTCCTCTTTTTTTTGAGAAATTTTTTTTCTCAACAATTTTTATTCAGTCATAATCAATGAGGGCCTCCACCTTTTTCATATCCATATCTGACATTTGTTTCAGATGTATACATTTCATTAGGTATAGCAGAAATATTTAAAGGCCAGTTTGTAGTTACGTGGGATCAACTGCATTTAATAATTTGGGTAGTCTTTGTGTTTTGCCACAAGGTAGTGTCACTGTTTATAATGTTTATTTCAAAATTTGACGTTATGTTCTTTAAAATTTATCATATGCAGTTTTCACCGCTTAGTTTTAATGTATAGATTCAATTAATGGCATCTGTTCAGTTCGAGCTTTCATGTATTGTTTCGGTTTTTGGTTATCATTAATTGATTGTGGTTATTGAAAGAGTAGACCAAAATTTGACTTAAAAATAAGATTGTATATTGTCCCAATGGGCAACAATCATTCCTCATGAATAATTTTTGAATCATCGTCTTCTTTTATCAGGAATTTTATGCATTGTGTTTCCCTTTAATTTTATTTATTTTATGTACCGATAAACTTTCTATTGTTTTTCTTGATGGCTAAAGTTATATACATACATGCAATCATAGAAAAAGTATTTTTACATCATACTCTTCGGCTTTAACTTTAAAACGCTTTTTTCTAAATATGTATATATGCATTAGATTGTCTTTAGCTTACAGCATGCCTGCATGTTTGATAAATTGTTGAAAAAATGCGAAATTATTTTAAAGTTTATAAAAGGTTTTTGTATATGAAATCTTTCTCTTCAGTTTCTTTGTTTGAACAAGTTCTCGTGTTCGAAACCCTTGTCATATATAAAGCTTTCATAATATGTTAATTATACATTATTCGGACACTTTCCAAAGTTAAATTAATACGGAAGTTTTTACTCATTAACTGAATACAATACCGTCTAGTAATTTTAAACTTCGTCGTTGTTGTATGTAATTTTACCTCTTCCTTCTGAGCTTGCGTTAAACCTGTTTTTACTAAACCGATGACATGCCTCCTAGAATGGGACCGCGCTCCGTAATTAGATATTCTCATTTTGCATTCTAAAGAGACCGGGTTAACTAAAAATTAATGCATTATTAAAATTACATGCGCACGCACACATAAACACCCGTTTTGTGCTTCTTGTTCAGTGTTTGTATATTTTATATACTTTTTCATTGGGTTCGCTTACATCCTTCGGTTCTTGACGAGGCTTGCCTTGAAAATTCTCGTTTCTTTTTTGTTTCAATTTAATGTCAGGATAGTTTAAATCATGTCACTGCAGTAACTAATGACGTGGGCTGAATTTTTTTTTAATTGATTACATAGTAATTAATTTCTTCGTATACAAAGATGGACAGGTTAAATAAATGTTTGAATTTAAATTATTAAATGAAATTAAATGTTGATTGTGTTGTTATACACCGGAAATGAAAGAAATGAGGTGTAAGAATTGAAATACTTCAATTGACTAATTTGGTGAAGATAATATATTGAAGAGTCGTTCTAAGTAGATACTAATAAGCAAAACTAAATATGCGTATATAAACTTTAGAAGAATTTTAATTGTTTCGATATATAAAAATGAAGTGAATAGTGAGATTAAAGTTACTTGCTTCTATACTTGCTATATACGCAACTGCCAGTCTGTGGTGTGTTTGGAAACCAAAAAGATAAGTGCGTCAATTATGAGGGATAAATTAGTGCTTTTGAATTAAAACAAAATTCGTATCCACAGTTTATAAAATTTACTTCTAAGCATGTCAAGTGAATACTCATGAACATACATGTACATGAACTAAAGATATGCATCTTAATGGATCGAGTTGAAATTTAATAAATGCTTGATACGGAACTAAGAATTATCCATTTTTGAATCGCTTAATTACAGAAGATAAATCGCAATTTCATATACTACTGTGGACAAAAAATAGTAAGACTTTGTTCATAATTTTTAAATTCTTAATTTATTCTTTCAAATCTATTTCGTCCCCCTCAAAGTAATCCCCCTGGCCACAATACACTTGTGCCAACGTTTCTTCCAAATCTCGAAACAGTTGTTAAAGTCAATTTCAAGAATAACCTTCAATGCGCGTAGCGATTCACGTTTAATGTTTTCAATTGACACAAAACGATTTCTCCAGAGCGGTCGTTTGAGTTTGCTGAATAGCCAGAAGTCACACGGAGCTAAATCAGGCGAATACGGTGGTTGCGGCACGATATTGGTTGAAAATTTGGCGAAAAACTCACGAAGAATTAATGCAGTATGCGACGGTGCATTATCGTGGTGCAAAAACCAAGAGTTGTCGGCTCATTATTCTGGCCTCTTTTTACGAATAGCATTGCGCAAACGACGCATAACACTCAAATAGTATTCTTTGTTGACAGTTTGGCTGGTCGGAAGGAATTCGGAGTGCACCACACCTCGATAATCGAAGAAAACTGTCAACATAACCTTTATTTTTGACTTGCTTTGACGTGGTTTTTTGGGCTTCGGCTCACCTTTGATACGATATTCGGCCGATTGATCGTCTGTTTCCGGGTCATAAGCGTAGATCCAAGTCTCGTCTCGAGTTCTGATGCCTTTCATTTTGTCTTGATAGTCTTAAAGCATTGTTTCACAGACGTCAACGCGACGCTGTTTTTCGAAAAAATTGAGTGATTTTGGAACAAATCGTGCTTTCACTTTTCTTAGGCCCAAATGATCTTTCAAAATGGTTGTCACTGATCCTTCCGATATTCCAACGATGCCAATAAGGTCTCTGACTGTTAATCGTCGATTCTCAAGCACCAATTCCTTGATTCTATTGACGTGTTGATCATCAGTTGATATTGATGACCGTCCTGGACGTGGTACGTCATCAACGCGTTCTCGATTATTTTGATGTGACACTTGGCACAGATGTCACTGACAGTCATACCAACCTAGAAAAAAAAATATTTCGACGAATGGGTTTTCGCGCGAAATTTAAGTCTTACTATTTTTTTCCCACAGTAGTATATTAATGCGATATTGGATCAGCGTTTATCTATCTGAATATTTTATAGGAAAAATTCTTTTTGACTTCTTTAAAACCCTAACAGAAAGAATTAGATAATGATATAAATATTCTATAAGAAAAAACAAAGAAGCGATGAATCTTTAAACAAAATGAACTGTTTTGTAAACCTCAATGAAAATAAGAAAAGTTCGCAGGGAAGACATTAGAAACGGAGATAGCAAAATCGTAGAAAGTGGTGTGCATAATATCAAAACCATTCTTAGAAATGTACTTATACTTAGTGATTTTCCTTGAATTTCCAATTTTAATCTTTCGTAAATCTATCAGGACCACTTCCCTCCACCTTCAATCTCTTTTTGTCCGTTTCGTAATCGGCTTCTTTCCCGTTCTAAATATCTCTTTAGTTCTAAAAAAATCATAGATCTCATTATTAATTCACTAATACCTTCAATATTCTTGTATTTATAATTCTTCTGAAAATTTTAGAGATTTTATTTACTTCTGGTAAACAGAAATTTTGTTGATAATTATCTGTCTATTTATATTTATTATAATGTCTACCTGCGTCGCTGTTTCTGTCATAAATATATATTTTCTTTAAACTAAAGAGTTTTTCATTAAGAGCGATGCATTTTGTGTGCAAAATAAAATTAAAATATTTTTTAGTACAGTGTAAAATACAGTTAATACTATTATTAACAAAACACCATATCATTCAAATGTCCTTCATAGAAGCTTTAACCGGATGAGTTCGTTGTACTTAATTTTTTATAATTTTTCACATAAATTATATCGAAAGTCAGCAATGAAACGTTCAATATTGGTCTGCAAATCCTGTAATTTTGCTGCTCTACGGCGTAAAGTAACGACTTAACGTAAGTCCATAGAAAGAAATCTAGGGGGTGTTCAATCGCATAAGCGTGAAGGCCAATTGACAATTCTGGAAATAACCAGTTCACCAAACTCTTTCAGTAAGTTAATTGTTTGATTCGCAATGTGGAAAGAGGCAGCGTCTTGTTAAAATCACATGTTCAAGTATAGAGTATCCAATTCAAGCCAAAAAATCGAGTTAAATTTGAGCGAATAGCAAGCGTCTTTCACAATAATAGAACATTCCCTATGAAGAATAAAAATCGAAAATACTAAAGATGCTATTTTTGGAATCAATACACAATAATAAGTACGTATATAGTAAGTAAGTGAAACAAACTCTTAAATAAGTAATTTCTTTAGGTTGTCTTGAAAACATATTTATTGAGGTAGTAGAGGTTAGGATTTCGACATCATCTAGGAAAATATAAATACAAACGGAATAATTTATACTGTTTTACTACATGCTCGATCTAAGTAGAACATCTCGTATTTCTTTTGCTATTTATACATATACTATGATATAATGAAGTAAGTAGTTTAACCTTTATTACAATATCCACTTAAACCATAATTGGATATTATTTGCTTATAGTTATAGTTATAATTTTAAAATTATAATATTCAAGCCTATAATTATGTATCAATAATCTATATTCGAAATCATTAAGAGAAGGTTAATATTAATCGTTACTAATTTTTCTATTTTATTTTAAATTAAAAAAAATAATTTAACTTAAATTGATTCATATAACAGGATATACTAAAAAAAAGAAATTTATAATTTTATCTAGATTTAGTAATATTATTACTTAAACAAATCGCTTTTTAGTTTTCTTTACCAATTTGATTTATTTTTCCCACTATATTTATTATAATTATTATATAATAAATATTATAACATTTTTTTTTAAATATTGTTTGACATTCCTTAACAAATTTTGTATTCACCCTTAAAAACATTTTCACCGAAGAAATCATAACTGGCATATAGTCTGCTTTTGCCAGAATTCCCGGTGATCACCAATTCTAACCGCTTTAAAAAAAATTTCAAAAATTCTTATTCATGCCAAACCCCCAAAACTCAATCCTCAAAAATCTGATCCAGATATCGCTATAACTAAAAATGGGGGTAACGCTACTGTAGCCTTGATAGTGATGAGTATGGACAAAGCATACTTTCCCTACTTCGTAACGGTTCCTACGGACTTCTGAAGTCGCACAACATGTATCGAATGCTGTATTATTACCCCATAAAATTTTCTAACCACGTCGACTTTCAAAAATCTTTTTTACTTAGTGACACTAATGCCCCTAAACTATACGTACTATCCAAATTTCGCAAACCTAACATTACCTTATGCCATAATCAGTACTATAAACCCACTTATAAACTACCTAAATATTTTACAAATTTCTCACTTCCTATACTAACAACAATAAAATCTTTATTAAAAATTCTAACTTTATACAAAAACTGAAAACTCACAATACTCATGATTTACTTATGTTTTGATGTCGGATCCCTGTTTACAAAAGGATCTATCTCTGACATTATATAAATAATTCGACAATTCCTAAACCCTGATAACTAGCCCGACGACATAGTCGACCTAGCGGAAATCTGTTAAACCTCTACTTATTTCCAATTCCATGACCGTTACTACGAGCAAGTGCACTTACGAGTCCCTCAACTATTTTCTATCATTCGAACAACAAATCCTTTATTTCTATAACCAAAAAACCGAAGTGCTGGTTTAGATACGTTGATGACAATTCCGTTGTTTGGCCACATGAGCTCAACAATTTTCTTAATTTCATAGATTCCCAACACTGTTCTATTCACTTCGCTGTAGAGGTTAGTTTTTAGGGTTGAACCGTTGTAGCGAAAGCTCATTAGGACATGCGGTTTATGGTAAACTTATATATACCGATAAATACTTAAACGATCATTCTGACCATTATCCAGTAACTCCCTAATCCAAAGAGCCTTCTTCATATTAGAAGCTATTTCACTATGCCGTGAACTAAGCCAGGTAACAAAAATCTTAATCATTAACAAGTGTTCCAAGTAAGATATCCAACGCATCATAAGCTAATATCTCAACCCAAAGCCGTCCAGTGCCCTTTCTCAACCTACTTTATTTTCCAATGTCCATTATTAACCTTTTATTGGGTCTGGGAAAAAGTTCGTGGCGTTTTTCCCGATAGATGGCATTGGTTGCCGATAACTAAAGAACAACAAGTCACAGCGACACCACCGACGGCTCGTTTTTTAGATGACCTTCCGAACGTTAGTTTGAGCGTAGAAACATTGTAATCGGTGCAGTGGTTGGAAAGTTATTCGCACTTGAAAATGGAGAAGAATAATGAGAAATTTCGCTATATTCTGCAATATTATTATGATAAGGGGAAGAACGCTGAGCAGGCTTGTGATAAAATTTGTTCTGTGTACGGTGAAGGTACTTTATCGAAATCTGTTGCGCGGAAATGGTTCGCTCGCTTTCGTTCTGGAAATTTCAATGTGAAAGATGAGTCACGCTCCGGTCGTCCAATCACTGAAAAATCTGATGAAATTCTTGAAAAAATCCAACAAGATAAGCATATCAGCAGTGTCGATATTGGCATGGAGCTAGGCATTGACCACAAAACTGTTTTGAACCATTTACACAAAGCTGGTTACAAAAAAAAGCTTGACGTATGGGTTCCTCATGAGTTGAGCGTGAAAAACATGATGGACCGAATTAACATCTGCGATGCGCTGCTGAAACGGAATGAAATCGAGCCGTTTCTGAAACGTTTAATAACCGGAGATGAAAAATGGATTACGTACGATAATCGGAAGCGTAAAAGATCGTGGATAAAGGATGGTGAGCCGTCACAAGCGTTCGCTAAGCCAACATTGACGCCAAAAAAAGTGATGCTGTGTGTATGGTGGGACTGGAGGGGAATCGTCCACTACGAGCTACTTCCAACTGGTCAGACGATTGATTCTCAACTCTACTGTGCACAACTAGAGAGATTACGCCAGGCGATTGAAAGAAAACGGCCCGAATTGATTAATAGGAAAGGTGTTGTCTTCCATCATGACAACGCCCGACCACACACTTCTTTGATGACCCGTCAAAAATTGAGAGAGTTTGGTTGGGAAGTTTTGATGCACCCACCTTACAGTCCGGATATAGCACCCTCTGACTATCATCTGTTTCGATCTCTGCAGAACTCTCTCAATGGAATTAAGTTGGTTTCAAAAGAAGCCTGTGAAAACTACTTGATTCAGTTTTTCGACCAGAAACCACAGAAGTTTTTCACCGATGGGATCATGGATCTACCAAAAAAATGGCGAAACATTGTCGGTAATAATGGAGCATATTCGGTTTAAATGAATTCGTCCACGCGCCATGCGGGGACCAGTTGAATTTTACTGAAAAAACGCCACGAACTTTTTCCCAGATCCAATATATCCCTGGTATTACTGACCGAATCAGTATAGTCGTTCTAAAGTGTATAATATGAAAACCATCTTCAAACCTCTCTTCATATTATTTGGAACATAATTATCTAGAAACCATTGATGTTTAGAGGATTCTATGCACGCGTGTGTATATAGGCGAGACAAAACGTTTTGTTGACATATGCATTGCTGAACATAAGCATTTTATTAGGATATTACGCACGGACAAACTTGCACTTGTCGAACACAGATTGGAAACTAGAAAAATTCAATTTGATTCTGTCCAAATCTAACCTTGAAGCTACACTATTTATAGTCACAAAAGCCCCAGAAATCTAAAAACACCTTAATAATCTTAACTGCATTAGTGGCTACCTTTTACACAATATGTGGATTTCAGATTTCAACATATATTTCATCTCATGTGTATCTTTTGGATTTAAATGTGTTTTATAGTGTTTTATAGTATATTTACACATGGTAACAAAGTCTAGTAAAGGTTATGAACGTAAAACGTAAACTTGGATGGTGTATGAATTCTAAACAAAATACTTGTCTTTACTACGGCTTTTAAGTGTCGTCGTAAACACTAAGATCAGCGATTTGTACCGCACATATTTCACAATGCAATACAGTTTCTCACGAGCGAAATGTGGATATTCTAAACAAGTGACTTCGAAACTTCGAAAAGAAAATCGTATGCAAAGTAGATTTGCATGGAAATCGTAGTTTTGCATTAGCTGATATCTGAACGCGGAGGCAATAAGGACCGATATGAGAGAAGCGTAAATACCACTCGAAAACGTCAAGATTCAAAACAAACACCATCAAAGAAAGAGAAGGAGTAAGAGAAAATAGACATCGCGAAGACGGAATATTTGCAATAGTGAAGAAGCTTACGTCGTCATACATATGTACATATGTATGAGTCAGTTGTTCCATCTAGAAACGAAATGAAATCAGGCTCGCCTGTTTTTGCGAGTTGATTTTCAATTTGTCGAGATTCAAAATATAAACTTATGTAAGTGAAAAAGATATTGACGGTATTGGCACGTCTTTTTAAAAGTAATTTAGAATTTCGATGTCATATCTATTGATGGTAACATGTATTTTGTGAATATTGCCTTGTAAGATTTGTATGTCTATAAAACGTATTTGCAGTAATTCTATCGAATTATGTTCGATTACTTTTAAAGAATATAAATTAAAAGACGACTAAAAACTCTAACAAAATTATATTATGAGAATTTGTGTTCTATTTACACGTCCTACAAATATTGAAAGACCGCTGTGGAAACGCGTGAAATTAAGTTAGTATTTCTGCTTATACTCTGCTATTTATTATTAATTAGATGTGTCAGAACGTTCTGTCGTATTTATTTGGTGAGATTAAAATTAGTTGCCTCCATAATTATAATGTACGCAAAATATAATACAGCCACCAGCTTGTGCTGTGCTTTCAAATCAGCAGGGTACCATTACAAATGTACTTAGCATTCAGAGAGATTTGCGAAGTTTAAAAAAGATGAATTCAGTCTGAATAATGAAACTCCTTTGAAAATTAAAAATAGTATATGACGACCAGAATTGGAACATAATCCATATTTAACACAAATGGCGCTTGACCAAATGCAGAATCGTATTCAAAAATTTTGGAAGATAATCATAATTTTGGATTTTTTTAAAATAAATCATGCGGGTTCTACGTAAATTAATGAAATGCTATTTGATAGATCAGGTTGACATTTGAGTGCCTCACCAACCTAATCTTTTGAAACCCATCCGCAACACACACCAGTTCCAGTGCAATAACGACGGTAGTAGAAGCAAGTAGACCCTGAAGATGTCGCATGTAAGTGGAAGCGAAAGGTCGGCAGCCTAAGTAGCGAGGACGCGGTTCCAACCCGGAAGCCAAAATGAAGAGGGTAATAATCGATTGACTGAAAGAATAGCTTGTCGTAGAATAGAATATGTATGTACAGGTGACTAATTTTAAGTAAATATGTTTACTTTTGTTTTATTAAAAAAATCGAATACTTAGCTTTTATTACAAATATTTTTTAATTTTCTTCACTTTAAAGATTGCACAAGAATAATAATAATCCAATAAGAATGGTAATAAGAATTTAATGGTTTGTTTGGCAAAATAATTCTAATGAATAACAATTGATTGACAATTGTTCCCCCACACCGTGACTTCTTCAGATGTTTAAAGTAGAAGTTAAATTAAAATGTATATACACTTCGCCATAGAAATATTATTGTAAAAATCTTCTGGATATTGTTTTCTATATAAAAAAGATATTTCCTTACCTTGATAAAACTCATACTGAAAGTCAAAATCACCTTGCATAGAAAAAAAATTAAAATGTACGTTAAAAAAAGTTGTTCACGAATATATTCGACGAAAATCAAAAGTACTATATAGATGCAATTTTTTGGAAAATTTTAAAATAGCTGCCATAAAAAAAACTTAATTATAATTATCAATGCTTTCAAATCCACCAATAACTTTACGCCAATTACAGAGAGCACTGGTAGACTATTATTATTATGCCTGCACTCGCAAAGCAACTTGCAATCTTTGGCTGTTGGCATTCAGCTTAAACCAGAATTTCTAGAAGACAGCTATGTTACTCTTTTGGAATAAACTGCACTCGACACCCGAGTAAGATACACATTGACGCCGCGGCGTTCACCATATTTGCTGAACCAGAATTTCTAGAAGACATCTACGTTACTCTTTTGGAATAAACTGCACTCGACATCCGAGTAAGATACACATTGACGCTGCGGCGATCACCATAGCAAGTTGAAACTACTTTGTATATCGTAGTGGTAGTCGACTTACGTAGTGTGTACCTTGTCAGTATATGTGCATTTTGAGTGTAATTTCCTATTAAAAGAAATCAGTCGAGGCGAAAAATAAAAGAAAGCAATTTAATTTCTAGTCGAAGGGTATTGTGTTTAACTTAATCAATTAAGTTTAATATAGCCCCTTTCCGTAATAATTTTCATATTCTGTATACGTATTTCGACAACTAAGTTGTCATCATCAGCAGATAAACACACTTTAGTCACAGTGTGTATTTGGCTTTGGAAGGTGTAAATCTGGTACGGATTTTATTTCTGTGCGGGTTTTGCCATGATTCCAGGTGCAACACTGTGATTATGATAAGTCGTCGAAATACGTATACAGAATACGAAAATTATTGTGGAAAGAGGTTATATTAACCTTAATTGATTAATGAATCAACCACAGTCTCCATTAAAATTTGCCATTGTATTTAGCATGTATAATAACGTGTTTTTTTGTACCAGTTTTTTTAATTGTGTAATAACATTTACCTATTATTATAATTATATTTAATTTTTTCTTTAATAAAAATTACCTAATTTCTCAGAACAAAGAAAACTTGCTGAAAACTTGATCAATAGATTTTGAAATTCACTAAAAAAAAACAACGAGGAAAATTTTAAAATACGCCACCGCTAGTCGCGTCGATTGCGGTTTATTCTAAGAAATAACGTAGCGGTTCCCTAGAAATTCTGGCTCAACAAATATCGTACTTGACTATACCAGTAGATTTCATTACTTAAAATCTGAAAGATATTAAAACAAATTAGTAAAAACGAAGTAATTTTTGAAAATTCTAAATAAATACAATTGCAATTTTGGATAGTCATTTCTGTTATCGAAAAAAATCTTTTTAACTTTCTGGAATTAACGAACAAAATTCTAATTTAAATCTGAAAAATTCTTATATTTAAATCTTTTAAATTAAGATTCTTTCCAATATATCCAATCGGACAATCTGTTATTTTTCCTGTTTGTATCGTCCTTTAAAGAATCCCATAAAAATAACATTCAAACACGCTGTTAATTTTTTTTTAATACAATCCAGGCGAACGTTTCCATTTCGTGAGGGAAACGCGAAGTTAATGCTATTAAAGTTTCAAACGTCACAAAGCGTACGCAAAACGCGTTTTAAATGAAGGGAAAAATCGTATTAATCGTAATTAAATGAAAGCGCCGCGTCGGGTTCGCCTCCGTTGTTCCCGGCAACCTCCCAGTGTGAAATATATTTACACTGACATTTCACGATTATGAAATTTTATTCTGCCAAATAGGTTTAGTGCCGGCGAACAATAATTCTGACGAGACGGCAACCTGAATGGGTTGAGTCGGGGAACACTTACACGGTGTATAGAGAAAGCAGAATGTGAACGAGAGAAATAGAAGTTACAAAATATGCAGACCTTATATGTACGAATATATATATATATATATATAAATATACGTATGTATATACAGATAGATACAGTAGCAAGTACATACACAGAATCGTATTTGCAGACAGCATTAGGTATTGTTATGCAAAACCGTCTGACTTTTAATTTTTGTAGGTAGTGAGATCTAAAAAGGATTTTCATGCGGTGAAAAGGACAAAAGATCCATTCGTTCGCTGTTATTAGTATTCTTTCAAATTAAAACGTCACGAACACTACGGTATAATGACTGATTTCATTTTTATTTTGTTTCATTGTTCGGTTTAATAAAATGTGATTGATTTCTCTTTGATGTAGGCTGTAGATATTATCGTTTTTAGTGCAAAGAAAGTTTTTCGTAACGGTGTTCACATACCGTAATTTGTACACGCTGAACAGAGTCACGACAATTTATAATTTTCTAATCTAAAGCTTATATTAATCTGTACAATTACACATTTGCTGTGAACATATTAAAGCTTAATGTTATATTATGCGTATTGTAAACAAGTTTAATACCTTTCTATTTCAAAATCAAATAAATATCGTACTTCGTATCAGAAAAGCTAATATTATTAAGTACTGAAATAAAGTGACGCTACGTTGTATATACATAAAGATATTAAATCACATATATGCGAAATTACAGAAAGATTGAGACACGGAGAAGTCGTGAGAATGTTTGTAATTATTATGGACCTTATATTGACAAAATGCGATTAAAAAGTTAGGAAGTTTTTATATTTGTTTTTGTAAACAGTTGAATGACCAAAATTCACCCCTGTTGATATAAAAAACAATGA
Source organism: Dermolepida albohirtum (assembly GCA_031893035.1). NCBI lineage: Eukaryota > Metazoa > Arthropoda > Insecta > Coleoptera > Scarabaeidae > Dermolepida > Dermolepida albohirtum. Next base: position 43,048 of record JAVIWB010004424.1, on the reverse strand, counting down.
ATGAAATTTTCAAAAAAGTCTGGAAGCCTGGGAATGGGATGAAGAACAGTGAAAAAGTTCTATAAAACTAAACAACCAAAACCGAAGTAATGACAATAAAGGTCAAAGTGATAACAATAACAGATAAAGATTGAAATATAAAACAATATATAGTGCATACAAGTCAAAAAAATTTGAATATCTCAAAATAAAGGTAAAAGCAAACGAAGACAAGAACTAGAAATTCAAGAGAATTTTGTAAAAGATGAAAAATATTTTATTAACAAGACGAAAGTAATAAGAACAATAAAATTGAAAGCATACGAAACTATTTACTAAAACTACTAACTTTTCGTTTATTAAAAAGTTAAAGACACACGTCGTCGATTTTTGTCCGAAGAGTATCAACAATACATGTAAAACAGGCAATCATTAAATTTCGATCATTAGAGTGCAGTATATAACACTCTATCTTTGTCTATTATATGGTACAAACAAAAAATGGATCTCTTGTGATTATTTATCTAGCTGCGTAGTGTAATCCATCCCTTTTCGATGTCGAAAATTAATACAAATCCTAACATGTATTTCTCGACATTAAGATGATGATGATTTACGAATGTGTAACATATGTAGAAAGGAAACGTACGGGAAGTAAAACAAAAGTTGATTCTATGACATATTTGGAAGAAATGCAAGGAATAACCCAATTAGATAGAATAAAGAACGAATCTATATTTCTATAATCTATATTTAAAAAAAACAGTCGAGACAACTAACTAAAAAGAACAATAAGAGACTAGTGAGGCAAGTATGAGAAGTGAGATTATGAGCGCAGAGGAAAAAGGAAGATTCAGAGAGCTCTGGTATTATAAATGAAATTTAAAAAAATATTAGCGATGCAAAATAAGAAGGAATGGTGTAAAATTTTACATGGATACAATGCTAGAATTTCTACATTGGAAAATATTTTGCTGTTTTAGTTAAGAAGAAAGTTATAAGAATAAGTAAATTTTTGTGTACCACAGGACTATACTATTCAATATCTGTATCAGTAACATTACCTATTATATTGAAATATTTAGAGCTAGTCCTTGGGCATTCGGACCTAAACGCAGTGGTTCCCGCTCTAGGGAACACTTTCCAAGGGTTGCACAACCCCTAGAAGCAAATAAAAATTGAATTAAATTATAAAGTTCAGCTTTCTATCAATCCCCCACCCCAGTCTCGTTGTAGCACTACTTCTACCCCAAAAAGGCTCCGTTGTATAACTTGTTACTAAAAAAAATGTAAGTTGAAATTATCGATCTCTTATAAACAAACGAAATATGACTAGAAAGTCTGTATTTATCATTTCTACTTACTATATTTTATCTAACATAAAGTTACAATGTAGTAAAAGCATTAGTTTTGTTAGCATGACAACTAGGAAAGCTCAAATTATACGCTTTGCCATTGTTTGTATCAACTTTAAAAATCTCTTTATCTGTCTCAATTGGCTGTGCAACATTTAGACTATAAAATTTAAAAAAGTCAACTGGAAATGCAACAGCAACTTTATGTGAGCTAATCGACATTAATCGGAAGCAAATATTAACAACTAAGTTTTCTATTTCATTTTGATATATTATTTTTATAGTTTAGATTTGCTATTTTAACATTATCATTTCCAATATCCGCAGTATACCCTAGACAAATATTTACAACTTTGACTTTGTTAAGATATCCTTTAGAAATCTCCATGCTAGATGAAAATAATTATTTATCAACATTATGTTTAATTTTAATATTTTTTAAAATTTATATGCGTGTTTCTGTTCTCGTAATTTATATTTTTAGCGTCATCATTAAAGTATAATCACCTGATTTGGATCAAAGGTGCAGATGCTATTTTAAAAAATTAAATTACCTCTTATGAAACCCTATTTAGGACGGTTAAATTTAATTTCATTACTTAAAAGTTCAAAGGAAATCGTCAACAGTCTCATGTCTGAGAAGAAGTCATATTATCAAAAGAACCGCCAGAGAAGAAAGGACTGTGTAATTTGTGTGGACGAAAAACAACAGGCACATAAAAGTAATTAAACGCATTCTCGACAGCTGCCATAATATTTAGCGAATGTTTACTTTCTGCATACTACTCAGAAATCATTTTCGTTTAATTTACATTAATTTTAGTTTATTTACCGTCTATTTACTATTACTAAATAGTGAATTAATAAAGAAATTCTAGTTTGTTGAATAAAATGGCATGAGAATCCAGGGTAATTCATATACGTATATACATATAACGTAAAGTGAAAATTTTCTAGTAATCAAGATAAAAGCAAACACTTTCCAAAACGTTATTACCTTTCTCTGTAGTAAAATGGTTCAATTTCTCCTAGTTCACTGAATAGCTCGACAGTGTTAGAGTGACATTCAACGAACACCGCTATTAAAGAAGAAAATAATGCGTTTATAGATTATAGACGCACTGTTTTAGTCTACTGTTTTTCAAGTCATCAATTGATATTTCATATCAAATCCAAACACCAAAAAATGTGAAGTCAAACTGTCAAATACAAATATAGTTAATTAACTAAATATTTTATAACTGCAAACGGTTTAACGGAAATAAATTGCCCATGTAGTAAATGGTTATTTAGAATATATCCATTGAAAATATGCAGATGAAACATTTTCTGATACATGTTTTCTTGGTAGCCTTCTTCAAATTCCTTAAACTGTTTTTCATAATTGATACGAGATATAATGGGAAATAAATTATTTATATTTTCAAAGATTTCTCTAATTTAAGGTGGAATTCGCGAAAAAATTCCTTTCATTTTATATTAAATTTGAAAGATTTTTTCTCAATTTAAAAATCAACGTTAAATTTGGCAAATATTGTCAACTATTACGAAACTTCCCAAATTTTTTAATTTAATTTGAAAACATTCATAAAAGAGGAAAATTAGAAAAAAAACAGAACTTCTGTCATAATATTGTATATCGAATCCATCCTTTAGGGAGAGGGCACTAAAGGGCGGGTGCGATAAGTGCTTTATGACACAAGTCCTGTTCCTTCTTTCTCTTCGCTCGTCATATCCTCGTGCGAAATGACCTGTCTTATGACTAGAACGGTCACATTTGTCAGCACACCAGATTCATAATAAATACATATCGTTGACACATGACTATTTGCATTAATTTTTTTCGGCTGTTGGCGTAAGGCAATTGATTCTTTTGGCCTTCTGTTCTTGTGCGTTTTGTAAATATATAATTATGTCGAATGTACGGAAAAGTGAAAATCGATCATTACTTGACGCAGTGAAAAATATATAATATATATTAGTGAATTTCCTGTAATGATAAAATTATATGTATAGATGGCGATAAACCGTTGTGCTGGGATGAATGTGACTATAGAAAACATGTAAATAGTGCATTATGCTATTTACATGTTTTCTATAGCCACCGAAAGGCCAATGTATATTCGATCTACTGTAGATGTTTCTTGCTTGTGATTTGTCACTTTGCCTAATGGATAAAGAATCATTTCGACACTGAAATAAATGCAATTGCGATTAGAAGCTACCTTCTTAGACAGCATTTCTCAATAATCTACCGTCTGTACACAAAGATATCAAAAACACGATCAAAGCTGAAGTAAAAGATAAACGGCTATAGTTATGTGTTTTGCGAAACGTCAGATCGAAATGATTAATTATCTGCTGATGATGACAACTTAGTTATCGAAATACGTATACCGGCCAAATATACATTGTGTTATTTGGTTTTTGTGCGATATGTTTCTATGCGAATTTTAGCGGCATTGAGGTTAACTATCTGCTGGTGATGACAACTTAGTTGTCGAAACACGTATACAGAATGCGAACACTAATATGTAAAGGGCTATTATCTACCTTTTTTAGTTAATTCAATCAACTACAGTCTCCACTAAAATTTACCTCTGTTATTTATCAAATACAAAATGTCGTTATACTGCGTAAAGAAAAATAAAGAAATTGCACAACCTTGTAAAAGTTTATGTCAAAAATTATTTCATTTTTAATGATACACGTGTTGGATCTCTCGTGACTGTTGATATCTCTCAGCTGAATAAGAAGTAATTTGAAACTAAACCGTCAAGTTCTTGAGTTTTAATTCAAATCCATGACATTTATAAGTTCAAATATAGTGTTGCTATAATAAGCATTAACTAGATCACGTACCAATAGTTTGGTTTCGTAAACAAGAATTGAGTAAAAAGAATAAATTAATTTCATCTCCATAGAATTACGTGTCTTAAGTTCTGCTTGCTAGTAGTACTCTCCTTCCAGTCAATATGACTGCAGAAATCAGTAAAAGAAGTTAATTTCAAGTTGCAGAATTATAAACGGAACATTTCAAACTTTTTCTGTAGTGTACATAACTATGTTTAAATAAATAATAAAGCCAAGCATAATGCTATTGCTGATTTTGAATGCATTTAAAGGTGCAAATTTTCAAGAACCCTGTTACTAAAAGACAAACATCTATAAGAAATGTAATTGTTTAACGGTGAAAAATCTTTAATATTTATCTTGAATATTTGTAGTTTAGATCAAATATATGTAGGTGTTTTAGCTACTAATAGAAATGTCCCGGAATGATCAATAGTTCCATATTTGTATATTCATAAGTCTGTCAAAATAATCGTTTTAATGAGATACGCGCTTTATTCATATTTAAGTAGCATTAATAAAAACCTCCGCAATATTCATAAATTTAATTTCTCTTTGAGTTGGAGGGATTTACATATGTTAACCGTAGACTTTAACGTTATGAACCTGTTGTGCTTCAGCATAGCAAAAGTGGGATCATAGAAAAGCGCTACGTACATTGAAAGGAGAAAAAAAAAACACCAGCCGCCAGATGATATGAATATTTTATTGCTATTGTGTCGTAATTGCGTTCACTCGGCCTCTATGGGATATGTACGCTAGACGATACGTATATGTAGAAGAGATGGAAAAAAAGTCGTGCGTTTTTTCTAAACGGCATTGCATTGTGTTCGGAGTGAAATAAATTGTTTTCGAGGGCGCTGCTCGCTGCCGCCACGGCATTGACATTGAGAGAAACGTACTTACATATCTGTATATACTATTTATGTAGTCCGTGATGTCGGAGAAATTTTATCTATTCGAATTGGTAGGCGTACAGAAATAGTTCTGAATAATGAATTATGTTCCCACGCAAAATATTAAGCCAGGCGTTCAGAGAAGTAGTTTTCTGAAATGTTCATAAAGAAAGACGTATTCATATTTTATACAAGGTTGCTCAAAATTCTAGATATTGTGGCGTATATCAAAAACGTACATATGTATATTCACCTTAATACGAGGGCATATCAGTAATTAGTGAGTTTAGACAAAGAAAACCAAACTTAATGGTAAAAAAATATTTTATTTTTCAACGTAGTTTCCTAGAAGCTAATTACATTTAGTCAACTGATATTCGAGCCTTTACATTCCTCCAATCAGACTATTATAAATAAGCGTTAGTTTAAGCGATTACATCTTCAATCGACCCAAAACTCTTCGAGCCAAGTTCCCAAGTTGGGAAAAAGGAAAAGCTCTAAGGTGACAAAATCTGACAAATAAGCTAGATGCAGAAACCGTTCTAAATGTAGTTAATGAATTTTTACTATTGAAATAGTCGAAGTGTGAATATGTGCATTACATTCTTGAAGATAATTGACAGTAAAAATACCACTGCAGACCTATAACCTTTCAGAACGAAGGCATGATCTATGCCTTCTATGAAGCATTTGTGCCTTAGTTCATTGTTTCGATCGTTGCTTGATTTGAGGTGTATAACAGCCTATCCAGGTTTAATTAACCGTTATTATTCGATGGTAACATTTTTTGGGATCATGTTCGCTAAACTGAGAGCTGAAATGGGTTCTTATCATATTGATTTTTGTAGTCCACAGACGCCCATCTTGCACATCATTTTTTCATATTCAATTCATTATGCAAAACTAAAACCGGTAATCCATATAAAATGTGTTGTCTCTGCTACTTAATGTAATTTTATTCTAGCACCATATCATGTACTTTTTTTAATAATTTCTGGAGCACACACATCTTTTTGGGTACTCAGCAGATTTTAATAAAATATACATCCATCATTTTATAGTATTGCAATCGATGAAATATGGTCCCCATAAACAGGCTCTAGTCTAGCTTTGACTTCATCGTTCTTATTCTTTAAGTTTAGTTTTGATTCTTGTAATTATTATATAAAAGGAACTAACAAGACGAGAGTAATAGACAAAGGAAATTTGTCATTATTGTACCGTTTTTCAAATCTATTACTGTATTAGTGTTTGCCATACTACCCACTATAACCTTGTTTTTGCAAACATAATATTCTATTTTTCACCCATGTCTCCTTGACTTACTTATATTTAGAATTTTAGTCACATCTTATAGTTACAAAGGGTACTAGGAAAGTTTTGTAGTACGACGCAACAATGAATCGTAGGAAGCTGCTTGTTGCTGCATGTTGAGACATGTTCATGTGCATAGTAGTCGTCGTGCCATGTCGATGAGCTCAGTTATTCATTAGCAGTGAGAGTGTAAAGTGCTTGCGATGGCATCGTGGTCACGAAATGAGATAAGGGCAGTTTTGCGTTATAATTTCGTGCGTGGTTTAAACATAGACCAGTGCTTCGAAGAAATGACTCTTGCACTAGGCAATGTTTGTCCACATCGCACAACGATATTCAGGTGGTATAGAGAATTCCAAAGGGGAAATTTAACTGTGGAGGATGCTGATAGGCCGGGAAGGCCGCGATCGTCAGTTACGGAGGAAAACGTTACTATTGTGAGGAAAATGCTTGGCAAGGACAGGCGAGTGACCTATCAACAGTCAGGCGTACGTCAGGCCTAAATGCACCAACAATTCGTTCGATTCTGCATGATTATTTGCACGTGAAGAAACTTTGTTCTCTCTGGGTGCCGCATCGACTGACTGAAGAGCAGATGACACGGCGTGTCATCTGCTCTTCAGTCTGACATGCTAAAAAGTTTAATAAAGGACAATCTGGGTATGTGAACAACATCGTGACAGGTGACGAGACTTGGCTGTACTATTACGATGTGCCGACCAAAGCTCAAAACAAAGTTTGGGTCTTTGATGATGAGGACACACTCGTAGTTGTCAGAAAATCCCGATCGGTAAAGAAGAAAATGATAGCTGTATTTTTCAAATCGAATGGAATTGTGCAACGCGTCATTTTGGACATACACTGCTAAGTGGTATACTGAACAGTACCTGCCTAAAATCACTGGATCTATGAAGAACCTGCGGCCAAAGTTTAGCATGGACACCTGGTTCCTCCATCACGATAATGCTCCAGCTCACCGCGCCAAAGCCTGCACCGAATATTTGATCACGACAGGATTGAAACTTCTCGAGCACCCTCCTTACAGTCCAAATCTTGCTCCCTGAGTCTTTGTACTGTTCCCGCATGTGAAAATGAAGCTAAAAGGGAGGCGGTTTTCCAGGGATGAGGACTTTCTGCGGGCTTGGGACAATGAGTGTGCCTTACTCCTTAATGAAACTTTGGCAGAACTGGTTTAAAGATTGGTTTCGGAGGATGGAGAGGTGTATTGAGTGTAGAGGAAATTACTTTGAAAAAATTAAATAAACAAAGCTGTATTGCAAAACTTTCCTAATACCCTTTGTATGTAATTGTAAATCTTCTGTAATAAGCTGTACTAAGAAACTGTCAAATTACTTTAATCTGTGTGTCGCATTCAGTTCTATCTTCATTCAGTTTCACGCATTTTCAATTGGACTAGCATTTTTTAACCGGCACACCAAATCTAATAGCTATTGTCACATTTTCGATCATCCAGAATATGCGCAGATAACTTATTTTGAATATTTTTCTTGAAGAATCCAATTTGATACTCCTTCACTAAATCGCGCCTTTTTAACATGCTTACTAACTATGATATATTTCCACTATTTTTAAGCATTCAAATTCTCAGTCAACTATAGCGATCCAAAGTGTCGCATACTAAAACAACCTATACACGAATTTTTAAAAAGTGTTTAACAGTTTTTTCAAGTTTTTGAGGAGTTGTGTGCTATCCATGCTCTTTTTTTCTAGTAGTTCAATGCACAAAATGAGGATTTAACATTAAATAATATTTTTCTATATCCACCGTTGATGATTTTTCAATGTTTTTCAATGAACTCGGACTTGAAATTTGTATATTTAATGTTTGTGAGTTGTAGGCATTAGCTAATTGTTTCTGTTAATGTAATTGGGCCTTTTTTAATCAATTTTCTTTGAATTTCACTTACTATCAAACTAGAAATATCGTTACAATCATTTTGTCACTCCTTTTTGTTGTTGTGACGGAAATTACACACTCCAGCCAACCATCGATGGTATGTGCTTCGTAATTCTGCATCATTTCCCAACAAACAGCTTCTAATCTTTCTTAAGCTATCTAGTAGCAAATATAATACTTATTTGACGTCTTCTTGCATAAGTGCATAAAAAGACTGTTTCAAAACAATTGTTAAGTACGGACCCCTGTATGTGCGCACAGGTCGAGAATCAGTAAAATACTAAAGTTTTATTGAAAGTCGGCTAATCGCTAAACTTATTCATCCTTAGAATTAATTTTGGTTATCTCTTGTAATACAAACTATATATTTACGATCTACGCAATGATTATGATAATCCATCCAATGAATTTGTCACACCTTTTTGCTTGGCTTTTTCATTAATGTGATTCTAAGCTTTCTCATTTATGTTTATTAAATACATTACTAATTTCATTATCGTTAACAGAATTGATTGTATTTCAAGGGATAATATAAGTGAAGTTAATTTTTATAAATTTCGATCACCATTGTATATACCTGTTTCACTTTTTTGTAGGCATATTTAATTTTTTCATTCGACAATTATACGTTTCCTCTTAATCAACTAGAAATGTTAATTAATTTATTTTCGAGAAACATGAGTTCCCTGGCTATAATGAGATTTCATTTTGTCATGCTCAATCTGCCATGGTACCGCGTCAGTTCGAAGACAGCAGCCGACAACGTCAATGTGATAAATTCTCCGTGATTATGAATGACAGAGAATTTATCCTCGTTAATGATGATCGTCTACTCGGAAAAAATTATGAAAGTTTTTCTTTAAGTGTGCGCGGCGGGCGCATTAATAACATTGTAAAGTCGACTTGATTCGTGTTAAAGATAGTGGTATTATTGCCGTAATCAAAAGTGTATTAATAACTTGTTGAGAAAATACGTGAGACGAGTTACATTGCATCTCATGCTTTTTTTATACGTTTTCCCTGTCCATTGCGAGATAGGAATGTTTTGCCCGAAATGCCTTCAACAATTCATCAGAAAGTATACACGATCGTAATTACCGACCATTTTTAGACACTGATACTTTACATTTCAAATGATTCTTGGAATTTTAAATTCTTATCTGTGTAATGGATGTTTTTCTTTACAACACCAAATTCTTCTTTACCTCTAAAAGGCTATCTTGTTTATGAATATTCATTATACGTGATATTAGTATCATCACAGTTGAAGAATGTAATTATCGTAGTTTGCATAACAAATATTGTTTATTAACTTTGGTATGGAGTAGGGCTCTACTACATATCTAGTTGCCTTAAATTTCGATTTGTTTATTGGATAGCATTGGATTTCAAGAGGGGGGCAGAAAAAATAATAATATAATCTTCTTTCGCAACAGATACATCATTTTCTTTTGGGCGCCATATATCATCCTCCTCGTGGGAAGGATAGTGTACTACATGTCCCACCCGGCGTATTAGTTAAGATCTATTTTCTTTTCAATTGACTTGTTCTAAGAGTCGTAATTATGGAAGTTGAATTATGAAAGCGTACCGATGTGTTCAATATTACTTTAATTATATAAACTGTTTGATTAACCATAATAAATTATTATTATATAGTATTATTTAGTTTATTTTAATAGATTTTTAATAAATAATTGTTAAAGAAAATATGGTCCAACCACAATTGAAAATTCGACATAATTTTAAGGACTATTTTTCTAAGAAACAATAGTACAAATAATAAATAAAGCCAAAACAAGATCATCCTGTGCAAAATCATTTATATTATGAAAATATTTGGACCATAATAATCTTCTCCTTCTAGAAAAATGTCAGTCACTTGGCAGTCCATCATTAGTAGAAGCAAATGGGGAGCCAAGATAGTCCAATTTATGTATGTAATGTTAGGCAACAAGTTAATCAAAATTCTTTTGTTTTGTACCCCAACTATGAAATAAAATAATGTGTATTTATCTAAGGATTTACAATATAAACCTCCCCCTAAACCTATTTTTGGTTACCTTCATATCACTTAACCTATTAGAATATGAAACATTATACCTAGCGCACAAACTGAACAAAATATAATATATTAGCAGAAGAATATTCGTTAAATAAATGCTAGAGATCCAACAACGACAATAACTATCAGTAAACTTTTGGGCCTACATAGCAGTGCAGCGGGTCAGCTGATAGCTAATTAGTATCTTACCGACAATGTCTCAGAAATGGAATCCAAAGGTCGCTGTCTTGTTAAAAGTGACTACACCGACAGCCAAAAATTTAATGCGGACACAATAATAATTCATGGCCCGCTGGTGTTACCTATAATTGGCGTTTAACTGTTGAGAAAGTGGCTTGACATAGACTACTAATAAATATCTAATTGGCATTGTTTCTAAATTGAACTAATTACAAATAAAACAGACTATTCACGGTTGCATATGTGTATCTGAAGTCTGTGATATTGTTAAGCAACAGAATGGGGCACAAAATGAAACCTTGGGGCACTCATTATCAACTTAGCAATTCATACAGTATGATGTGAACTATTCCTAAACTATTCCCTTTACTGACACCGTAATTATCGTAATCAACTGTTATTCAGTGATTAAACACATGTTTTATCGTCATTAATGCTTCTTTTCTTAATAAAATCATGCTGAAATTGGTAAGCATTTGATATTAAATTTATTGATTTATTAAATATTAACAAAGTTCATCTGGTACGTAGACTTCCGCGGTGGTGGTCCATACTATCTTCTTCTGGATTTCCGGGCTGGAACCGCGTCACTGGTATAATTGCCGACGTTTCGTACCCACTCGTATGGGACATTTTCAGGGCTCAACTACGGCTACTCTCTGTCGCACTGAAAACTGAAACGTTGGCAGTTATACCAGTGATAGGGTTCCAGCAACAAAGTTCATACTTGTTAAAATGAGGGCATAAAACGTACGGGATAGCGATTTAATTAATTTATGAAATGAAAGATAATTCTGAATATTCTACGATAAGTACCTATGTAGGTTAGTATATATGTATTTCTATATTTCACAAGTTACAGTCTGCCTTAACGGTTCTAGAATGTTTTAACGCTGTCGTTAAAAGTAACAAATTGTACCAATATCATCGGCAGCAATCATATGTTGCGTAAATTTAAAACTGTAAATTGCATAAGAACGTGTCTCACTTATGTCATTTACCATCATCAGTCAACGACAATAATAATGCACATTCTGTTCTGACGACAATCTGCGTGACGATCAAGTTACACGAGCAAGCAACGGGCATCTATACGATATTCAAGCGCTTTACGCTTTCATTATCTTTTCTATTATTAAGGCGTTTAAACTGTTTATAATAATTGAGTGCTAAACAACCGGACTATTTTCTGAGTTATGGTTTTGTTTACAGCGCGTTAGCTGCCACATCTGCACTTCGTATGCGCCTCGCCTGCTTGCTTCATCCGTTCTGTTCTCTTGCCTTTTTTTTGGACTTGCATGCGTGTGTTATCTTGATTTTATTGCGAATTTCATTGCTTCACTTTGCATGGTAATGTTGTGCTGCGTGCATATGGATATTGTCGCAATAAGATATCGACCATTTGAACTCTAATAATAAGCAAAACGAACGTTGAAAATATAGCCACTGGAAATTCCCATTAAAATTAATGAACCTCTTTATGATTGATATTAATAACAAAAGTTTTTTTTAAAGTTTCCTCTCGATTTAAACAAAGACTGATGTATGGAATAATAAAACAATTGACGCTTTTTGAATTGAAACGAATATAAATTATTGAGATATTAATTGAGAACTTATCCATTCTCTTAACAAATTTATTAGAACCACCTACAAATTTATTGATTTTATTGGCGTAATTTTCTTTCAGATATCCTGAATATTTGTTGTAAGCTGTTGTTTTGTTTTGACTTTTTATTTGAACAGACACGCGGTTTTAAAACATCCATACATTCACAATTGCATTTAGATCATGAAAATATCCTGCTCACAATAATACTGATCAATTTTAAGAAATTTTTAAAAGATTTTGCGTTGTGATAATGTCATATATATATAATATATATATGCATATATGTATATATATATATATATATATATATATATATATATATATATATATATATACACAAGGTGCGCAAATATAGTGATGAGACTGGTAGCATATCGTTCAATCTGGCAACATTTCTCCTATGGCATGGAGGCAGTGACGAGACTGGTAGCATAACGTTCAATCTGGCAACACTGTTGGCTTCCCCTTTGGCGGCAAGGCAGGCCAATATAGAGAGCGTCATCAGTAGGAGTTTTAACCAGATTTTTTTAGCGAGTTTTGAAAATAAGTGAAAATAAATTAGAGCAACTGAGCGCTCGTGTTATGTTTCAGATTAAGGCACACATGAACTTTCGGACAACATGAGCAGATTTTTGGAGATGGTATTTTATCAAGGATCCAGGTTTTAAAGTGGTTTATGGATTTTGATTCCTCTATGATAGCCAGAGAATCGTCCGTAAAGAATATGTTTCCCAATGCCAAAGTGCGTAATACTTATCGAAAAGTTCTTGAAAGACTTCGACAAAGGATAATTCATGTGAGACCTAACATTAAAAAATACATCACACAGTGATTTAAGTTAACGAAGTTTGCGAAATTTTTAGCAAAAACATCCTTGAGCCTGTAGACTTGCGACTTTTTTTTTTTCACTTTAATGATGTATCTGATATAGTATATAGACATTCAGCACTGCTATGAAGAATGAAGAAACCATCTCCAGCGCTGTATGGTTTACCAAGGTAACTGTTTTGAAGGAGACAACATGGAATTACAATTTCAATTTAATAAAAAAATTATACAACAAATAGTCTCATTTCATTACCTTATTTGCATAATAATAGTGGTATAGAGGTCCAGATCTGTCTTTCTGGTGCAATACACATTCGAACCACAACTAACAGTGAGGATTTAATACTTTTTGCGAGCATACATCAATAAAACGTTTTGACATGTCATTATTTTTACTTGGTTTCAATAATTAATTCTATCTAATTATTATTTAATTAATTATCTAAGTTGTCGCAATTTAATTTTGTAGCCATCGTGTTCGTTCATATCATATTTTAGTAATAATAATAATAATAATAATAAATCTAATAACAATTAATAAAATAGCAAATAAAATAATTATAAATGTAAAATATAAGGCAAGAATAAAAATCAAACATTCGAATTCTGAGGAAAGCAACTAAATAGTTATGTATCAATAGTGAAGATTAGACACAGATTCAAAGTAATGAGCAAATAGTAATGTTGTTGGAATATTATTGGAATTCCAAAAAAATGTCTGCAATAAGTTTATTAGCAATGCAATGTATAACTTTACCGCTGTAAGATGGAAAGTGGTTTCATGCTTTGCAGAAATCCTATGAATGAAAAGCCATTCGGGACAGAAAAAACTCACAGTCAATCTGTTCATGTAATAAATTCCACAAAAACTTGTTTCATCCATCTTGTAAGACAAAAAGTTTAAGAATCGTCTATGTATTTGATCAAGCAAAAGTAAAATGCCATATAATATCAGCATATGCCAGCTTCTTAATAACAACAGCGAAATAAAGAGATTTTTAATACTCCAACATCTCTAAAGTACTTAGAAACACGCATTAAAAATCCTAAAGACTTATATGCAGTTTCACACATCGTCAGAATATGTGATCTAAACATCAGCTGATAGTCGAAAGTAACTCTCAGGTCTTCAATTTGAATTTTGTTTATCGTACGTGTTAACTTCACTACTTTAGTAGGACTTATATATTTTAAATTAACTTCTTATCGTCTACGAAGTTGATACTTCAATATTCCTTCCGCAGATAGCGTTTTCGCTATCTGAAGTATTTAATGCACGACTTTTAGTATACTGTTTTAACAATATCTCTATCATCCTGACCGGTAGTGACGTTTTTTGTCGCAAACCACTGGAACTGGAGATATACTCGATAAAGTGGCAATTCATTGGATCATTTTGCGAAAATTATTTTTGCTGTTACATATTCAGATGTAATTTTAAATTCCATCTATAAAAATATATTGTTTAAATCTAAACTGCCCATTTAAACACAAAGATGATTTAACAAAATCATGTAAACTACGCGTAAAGCGTACAAGTAGCTTCTTGATATTCTTAGTGATAAAAGCACTAGAGAAATTTACAACTGCTGCAATAGATGGAGCCTCAGGTAATAAATGCGTTTTTATGTTAGAAAATGTTATAACTGTTGATCTAAATACACTAAGCTCCCGATCCACGTCAACTCGATATGCGTTATTTCTATGTGCTTCAAAAACATAAAACCATAAATCTGATTTGCGATGATAATATTCGATATGCGTCTTTTCAAATGAAATAAATAGAGTATTCCCCTACCTTATACTAGCTACTGAATCTTTGTAGATTGTAAAATATTTTTTGTTTTGTAAATAAAAATTGTAACGTTAGAAACTGTTTTGTTTTACGATGATTACTTTTTAGTGTAATATAACTTATTAACACACAATAGTGTTCACGAATATTACGACACACACGGTGTTTCGATATGCATCGCGCTTTACCGGAACGTAACCATAACCCAAACCGATGGATTATTTAAGAAACATCAATAAAAAGGACTGTTCCTCTTTTAATAACTCAATATTTTTATTTCCATAGTAAATCGAATGATTAATTTTATGTGATGTTTCCAACTCGAAAATTTTGTTAGGACATCGTTTCAGATTATACAATCTATATATCTCCCCTATAAATAATATATAGAATTTTAAATGTTTTAAATATCATTTAAATCCCGCATTACCGTTACAAGATGACTTGACGTCTATTGCGTCTTTCAAATTTTAATCGATCGCTATAAAAGTATTCTTTTATAGTAACCGAGTTGTCTCAATAAGCAAGCATATTGCGATCCCTCTATATATTTAGAGAGAACACAGAATTACAATAATTAAGCACAGGACCTTGTTGGAATACTAGAGGTACATACTTTTAATATGAAAAAATTATATCAATTATCTACTTTTATAGAGTTCTTAATTACATGTTGCAAATTCACAAGAAACAAAAATGTTTCTCATATTTTCGCTGCGTTCATTTTCATAAAAATTTAGTTCGTAATTTATATTGTTCCTAAAATAACTGAATCAATT
The DNA here is from genome assembly GCA_031893035.1 of Dermolepida albohirtum. NCBI lineage: Eukaryota > Metazoa > Arthropoda > Insecta > Coleoptera > Scarabaeidae > Dermolepida > Dermolepida albohirtum. The sequence continues at coordinate 27,474 of JAVIWB010004424.1, read as the reverse complement.
GTATTTAAAACATTTCCAGCATGCCTTAGAGAATACTTCTTATTCATTTTGTCTTAAATAAATCACAAAAGAGATATAAATCTTCCATTCCTTATTGGGCGAACTCAATATACCATTTCGCGATCCTAACAAATCATCAGCACCACCATCGTAAAGACCAGTTTTAATTGTTAGAAACGGCATCCCAATGTTGTCCGTTCTTCGCCTTATCTCTGCTCACGACAAATGCGCGCCTATTGGATTTTCCTTTTTTCGCCACAAAGCGCATACCTCGGTCGTCTTTTTTTTTATTTTCTTTCGGATGGTTTGCGAGAGCATCAGTACTACGCCTGTTTTTCAATTGTTTCCAATAGTTTATTTTGCACGATCGCGGTGGCCGTGCGCCGAATACCGAGCGACTTCATTAATTCCGGTCGCGTATCCTAGAAGAGTGCAAACCATTTCAGTTATATGTGAATATTCTCTGGGTTTCCTAGATTACGACCGGAACTATTGAATTTTAGTTAAGTGACGTTGTTACAACTTTTTCTTTTGACAACGAAATTGATTCAAAAATTTATTAGATTTCTTCAAGAGGAAAAGTAGTCTGCAAAAAGTATTTTTCAGAAATTCTTTCGAAAAATCTATTTTAATACATTCGATACTTACAAAGTAATGTTAGTAATTTCATCGTCTTTGATTTTGAAAAAATGTGTTGCACATTTTTATTAAATTTACTTTTTTTACTTTATAATATGTTCACAACAAGTAACTACACTACCAGTCATATTTATTTGCCCACATCAATTTTATGTGTTTCCTGAAATACGGATTATCTTTAGAAAAATCTGTATTATAATTATTCAACAATATTATTAGTGGAAGTAATTCCATATGAATTTCTACGAAAATCTTAAATTGTTTATGATATATCGTAAAGGTGTCATAAATTGGAAAAATGCCATAAATATTATATAGGCTAATCCCTAGAGTATTAACAGTTTTACCTGCATTTCCAAAAGATATTACCAATATTGTGTTATTGTACTAACTAATTACAATATTAGGATGTGTTATTCAAAAGGAAAATAAATTTTATGTCAGTCATCGTTCATCTTTTGCTGCGAAAACAGTGAAATAAAGAGTTATTGTGAATATGTATTTTAATGCAATGCCGAAGACGAAGGAATTATCTGTTGAAGTGCGTGCTATGATAATTACACTATCGTATTGGTACAATAAATAAATTTTCAGTACATATTTGATAGTTTAGTAATTTTGGCTAAAACTAAGGGTGGGCAAATAAATATGACCGGTAGTGTACATGATAAAAGAATAATGATTTAAGTTTTTTTTATCAATCTTGCAAATATGTGAAAATTGGTTATAGAATAATAACCTGTAAGAAATATTTCCGAAGAATATAAGGGCTATTAGTAACGTTGGTCGTATTTTTTTTTAAATAAAACAGGCCATTTACTTTCCAGAAGACATGGATTTGAAGCAGTTACTTATGACTACTTCAACATCATCTTGAATAAAAAAAAAAAGGTAGAAACCCAAAGATACCATATCCGGGGGATATTGTGGATGTGATATGGCCTTCCAATTTAGTTCTGCCTTTTTTCAAATCGCCAAAAAAGTTTGTAGTCTAGAGTTATCATGTTGAAGAATAATTCCTTTCCCATGTCGCAAAATAGTTTTGATTGAATCATACAAATTTGTTAGATATCGACAATACTACACCAATTGAATCGTTTCTCGTAGTTGTAGGAATTCATAATAGTCAGAATCCTGTTTATCCCAAGAAACAGACAGCATTTTCTTTTTTTGATGAAAATCCAGTTTTGCAATTGCTGGGTCTGATTGTCGGGTATGTATGTATGTATGCTCTAAATGTTATCTAAAAATTATCACAATCATAGTGTCTCGATAACGAAAAAAGTTCAAACCCAATTCATTAAATTGCGTTTTATTAAATTGTACTACAGTCGCTTGTTGTCTTTCAAAACAAATAATGCGCTTTCGTTTCAAATTATTTTACTAAAAAATTCATTATAAGTCTTCTAATATCAACTGGAACAAGGTTCATCATCTAAAAGTAGTTCGTCTTTCTTAAACTTCGCGAAACTTTAGAACGCTATGTATATATTTCATAACGTTCTCTCGAAAAAACACTAAACAAATTTTGTGTTGCAATCAGTGCATTATTTCCATTTTTAAATTCATACAAAAAACAATGTGTAAAATAAATTTTATTGACAGACATCTATTTGATTTGCAAACACAATACGTACTGGCGGCTACATTCTAAACTTTGCGTATATTCTAAGTAATAGAGGTGGCTAATTTTTTATTTTGTTCTATTTTTTTTATGTAAAAAAAATTTTCCTGCAAATCTAATATGTATATTTGATTACGCACGATTTAAAGAATGTTAGTAAAAAATTATCTAGACAATCAATTGTTTTCCTTTAACATATAAGTAGGCAAACATTCTTTGATGCTTCAGGAGGAAATGCAATTAATATTTTTTCCATTATTACGTATCTTTTCTACTTTATTATTTGTACAGTTTCTTACCATTTTAAGCATTACTCTTTATTAGAAAAAAGTAACCATATTCGATTTATGTGAAAAGGAATCATTCAAGTATTAATAACACCCTGTTTGCTACATATGTTTTAGAGATTCACTCATCATCAGAGAAACTTGTGTTATTAACGAACGATTCCTTTGTGGACTTTATCGTACCATTTCGATACAGAAAAATAATGAAAAAAACATTGCCGCCCACTCTCGTACATCACACGAATATATTTGAACGAGAACGCGTCTGTCCCACATGTCTGCAACAAAGTTCCCAGAGCGTGTATAAACAGACACTTGCTATCTCGGCGATTTGCCAGACAGATGAATGTTAAAAGGAGTCATTCAAATATTAATAACACACTGTTTACTACATATGTTTCAGAGATTCACTCATCATCAGATAAACTTGTGTTATTAACGAACGATTCCTTATAAATAACCATATTCGAGTTAAAGTTATTGGATTTAGAGCAAATACTACTTTCCCCCTTTTAATTTCTTAATATTTATTTAATATAAGATACTTCTTGCTATAAACCTGAGCAGATGTATTGTGTATTTTACATTATGCCTATTGCTTCGTTTTCTTTTTCCGATAACTTAATCTTCGTAAAATTTAAGTGGATATTAAAAGTCGGTATTATGTAAATGTTTATATTTTACTTGCTTTTATGCACTCAAATATAACGTAGTAATTAAAAAAAGTATGTTTTCGCTTTCAATGGAAAGGAAAAACTTATTTTCACACGTATAATTGTGCCTTCGAGGTATAATAATAATTATTATTGAGCATCGAGTAGATAGAAAAAAAAAAACAACAGATTGAAAGGGAAATAACGAAATGCAATAAAAGCGGCAGCCGAAGGATGAATCAAGATTCCCGAGCGCGATATAAAGACGTGCAGAAGCAGCTAGCGCATCATTATCATTGCGGCAACTGTTGCCGTTCTCCAAATAAGAAAGTCCAGGCCAGCCTCGTAAAATTTTATTACATCGCTGTATTGTTCTCACCAATATTTTACACCAATATCTATATATCAAGAGACGAGAAAAGAACGACGAAGGGGAGATACTCTTCTCTCGTAAGATTTTTTTATCCAACCATTATAATCGTTGTGGATTTTTTCTCCTTTTATTTTTGGGTTAGCTATCTTTATTCGTCTTGGTCTGTGTCCAGTAAACATGTCATAATAAAATTATATGGCTTTTCTTCTTAGTGTATGTGTATGTGTCCACAATGTGTATAGAATGAGACTGTTTTATGATGTTACGAAAATATATGAGGGTGTAGTATCAAATTCTTATCACATGAGACATAAAGATATCGAACACATTATATAATTCGCTTTATTCGTCTAGAATTACAATTACTGTAAATTGTCCATATATTTCTACTCATACACTATCTTAGGTAAATAACCGATCTTTTAATTTAAATCATAAAACATGTAGCGCCATCTATTTAACGATAGTAGCATTAGAAAAGTGTATTTCTTATTTCAAACGCACCCTAGTTCACGCTAATCGGAGTTCCAAACTTACATGCATTTTAATAGTAGTATGTTTGGTGCTTATGTCGTAAAAATACAAAAACCAGCAAATATGAAATTTTGTTTTAAGTTTGGAAAAAATGTTTTAAATATGTATGAATTGTTGAAAAAATTTTATGGTGATAATTGTATGTCTCGTACATAAGTTTATACGTGACTTACACGTGAAAATTTAAATGAATGTTGGTTGAAGAATAAATTCAGCTACTTTTACTATTTGGATAATTTTAATTAAAGAATTGCGTAAAAGAAAGATCCGCGCTCGTTTTGTACATCAGTTAAATGAAGTCTAAGAAATCGATCGTGTAGATCCTTATTAAGACATCATTAAAACTGCTAAAAACGACTCAAATTTTCTTGACTCCATAATAACATTGTGTTTTAAATATAACTGACCTGAAACTAAACATCATTCCGCAGAATTGGAAGTCGAAAGGCGAGTCAAAACAATGTTGATTACTTTTTATAATTCGAATGGTATTGTCGACAAGGAATTTGTTCCAGAAGATCAAACTGTTAATGAAGAATACTATTAAGGTGTTTTACATGGTTTATTGCTCGAGTATTTGCCGAGTTAGAGCCGAATATCCAGCGCGAAAACAGCTATTTTTATTGCATTATAATACACCACCGCACAAGTCCTTAAAATTTCGGTCAATGATTCACAATTGAGAGCAGACTTATATACCTATGTATATGCTTTATGCCTTAGAATAGGTAACTATAAACGATGTTTAATGAAAGGTCTTTTCCTCTATAACTAGTTTCTCTTTATGTTTTCTTAATGTACTTTCTTTTCAGTATCAAATTCCATCTATACAGCTATCCTCAGTGCACTTATCCGTGAATTTGAACTCACTGGTATTTCTCTGATCGCGCTGATTTATAATCTTTTCACGCTTATTTCTCAGTACAAATTCAACAGTTCAGGATATTTTTAATTTTTTTTCAATATGCACTGCAGAACACGCTTTTTCGATAAATTTGTCTATTTGGCCTAAAGATTTTTTCTCTTCGAGTAGTGTTGTTAACTTATACGTTTACAGGACCTATGTTTACTTTTACAACTTCTCTTTGTAAAAGTATCAATTGCTATTTTTCACAAATATGTGATACTAGGAAGAAGATTTAGTAAGTTCGTACTAAATTTATGGCATACAATTAAAAATATCCTATAAAAATATAGTGTACCAGAACTTTTTGACATTCGATGATAGAATATTTGGCAAATTCTTTTGCCAAATATTTTTGTTGTAAAGAATATAAGTTTTCATATTATTAGAGGTTTTTAGAGTTTTCTAACGTTGTCGAATGTAAAAATAATAATATATATGCTTTATCATAGCCGGATGTTCACATTCGATGATATTCAACATTCTCGGGTTGTACGAATATTTTTGTGGCTAACTGTAAATCTGCTTGCTCGACTAGTTGATTTATTAATTTGTTTTGTATTTGATAACCCTGAGTATTTATGTTGTATACACGAAAGGATATAATTTCTTAATTATTACACTTAATGAATACTATAGTAATTAGATAATTACAACTATCACGTTTATTTAAGTATATCGTTTCGTTAACGAAAACGAATACAATATAAATTGTTATAGAGACTGTGGAAATTTCCTTTGTCGTCCGATAAATTCTCTTCTTTAGTATACATTCGATTGAGTTCAATAATTTAACGGCGGTACGATGATATCATTTCGAGCGTGTTGCCGCCTGCAATATTAAATTTCTGACCTCTATTTACCGAATCAATAGCGAACAAGCTATCTTTATGGCCGTCGTCTAATTATAGATTTAACTTCCCAAAGAAAAACTAGTTCAGAAAGAGCGAATCTCGTTCTGATTTACGTCTCGCGTACTAACCGACTGAAACAGATACAGGCACACACTCACACACACACACACACACACACAAACATTTAATTACACGGTCATTATATTAGATAGACACATCCACATGCATACCTAACCTGGCTAGTCGTCCGTTTTACGTACGTAATATTGGGGATAAGATATCGAAGGAAATAGGTCAATTACTACTGTATAATGACAGTCCTTGTTATTATTATTAGAGAAAATAGAACATAGAACCGCTAATATTTTCATCACTTAATCATTTCGCGATTTTGTATTCATATCAGTTCTAATTTAGTATCATTAATTCCTTTTTTAATTTGTATGTTTACAGATCTTAATCTTAAACGAAAGAAAAAGAAGATTGCTGGTGCTTACGCTGGGGTGTCCGTTTCTCAAATACTAACGCAAAGAGAAAAAATTGGTTTGGTACAACAACATCAACAGCCGCAACAACAACAACAGTTCGGTAAAGAGAATCCAGTGAATCAGCAAATTCAACAAACTCAAGTAGGTATTACGGTAATTCTTCCATTTAAATTTAAAGAGAATCTATACATACACATATAATCACATATTTTATCAGAACTTATTAACCTGTTTAAACTGGAGAGCAACAAAGTTATCCGCATTACATGGGAAGTCCTTTAAGTTTTGCATAGTGGGACATAGAGGGCGCCACTAATCAAATGTTAGCACTACAAATTAACATCCATCTTTAGTTTACCTAAATCCAAAATTTCAGTGCGATATGTGTAGTGTTGTAACTACAACGAACTGCCAAAGTTGACAAGTTAATTGAAAAATGAAATTAAACCGAGAACATTTTCGGGGAACTTTTTATAATTTTCGAAGACAATTATCTCAACAAGAATGCCTCATCGAGTTGGTTTCTGTTTTCGGCAATGAAGCACCACATCGGTCAACAATATCTCATTAGTATGGAGAATTCAAATGTGGACGGTTTAGTCTTAGCGACGATCCAAGAGCAGGTTCACCTAAAACGGCAGTCACTCACAACGTTGATGCCGTGCGCAAGATCATCAACGAAGATCGAAATGTGACATATCGCTAGTTTGTAGCATTATTGGAGATTTCAAAAACCTCAATTATAAAGATTTTCATTAAGAATGGTGTGTAAGAAAAATTAGTTTCCCGTTGGATACCGCATTTGTTGATCGAAGAACAGAAAACAGCCAAAGTGAATTGGTGTCAAAAAACTGTAGATCGCTTCAACGTCTGAAACTCTAAAAACGTGTACAACATAGTCAGTAGTGATGAATCTTGGATTTATTCATACGACCCAGAAAATGAACGCCAGCCATCTGTTTGGGCGTTACAAGGTGAAGAAAAGCCGACAAAAGTCATCCGTTCTCGAAGTGTCTCCAAAAAGATGGTCGCGACATTTATCTCGAAAGCAGATCATGTAACAACAATTCCTCTATAAAATCAAAGAACTGTTACTGCCGATTGGTATACAACCATTTGCCGCAAGTAATCGCCGAGCTTTGAAAAACCAACCCGGAGCGACGAATCATCCTCCACCAAGATTGTTGGTATCGCACACAGCACGCAAGACAATTGAATTTTTAACGCAACAAAACATTGGACCATCCTTCGTACAGTCCGGACCTAAGTCCCAACGATTTCTTTACCTCTCCGAAAATTATGAACGGATTCCAGTCATCAGAAAGGGCAGTCAGTGCATTCAGAAACGGAATTTTGACTGAAGTACAACAGAGTGGAACAAATGTTTCCAGAGTTGGTTCGAGTGCATGCAAAAGTGCATTAATCTTCGTGGAGAATACTTCGAAAAACGGCGAAGTTTTTAAAAACTATTTACTGTTTCATTCCAGTTTTATATGCAAAACTTAAAAGATAACCCACGTATTATTTTATGGCAACTAGATTATGAATATGACATGCTTAGTTTTGTCACTACTCAACAAATTTGTAAACAAAATAACTCATTCAACAATTACACTGCCTAAACAAACTTGATTATTCTTGAAGCTTGAATTAAATGTTTAGATTATTTTTAAGGATACACTTCTAAATAAATAACTGAAATCAGATAAGTTACCTTTCTTCTGATATACGAGCTATGAGCAGTCTTTTTGTTTTACGCTTTGTCTTTACTTCGTCCAATATGCCTTGCTCTTCTGCCTAATCCGAATATCTCCCCAACTATTATCTTCCTCTTTTCATTTTTCTTTGTATTCTTGCTTCCTAGACTTATTTCATTAGTTTCACTGACGTCACTAGTATATATTTTCTATTCTTAAAAGATATTCAATATCAGGTTTTTTCGTATTTGGGAAAACTCTAATTTAGAAGTTTAATAAGGTCTAAAATTATAAGATAGCAAAAATAAAATAGGAATTTTATTATTAAATTATGTTCGAAACAAATATACAATAAATAGATACCTGTGAAAAAACACAAATAGTTCATCGAAGATAGATAATTGGAGACGATATCAGTTTTGATTCAAGGTGAAAGAAGAGTTTTATACGTTCTACGAGTGTCGACTAAAAAGTCCACGAAATGAAAATAAAGAAAAGAACTTTGTAGTTTCAAATAGCGTTTATTTTTAAACATAATCCCCTTCCACTTCGATATATTTGAATCAGTGATGATCCAAAGCTTAATTCTCTAATTTCTGCCATAGCAACAATACTTGTTGGGTCTTACATTCTCGTAATAAAAAATAATTCTTGTTTTGGCTAAATTAGGATGCTCATCATTAACTTTTTGCTTGAATTTGTTTTAAAGACTTGGGTAATATATGTCTGTGATGGTTTGACTTTTTGAAAGGTAAAGAACAAAAAGAATACCTTTTGCATCCCAAAAAATTACCTTTCCTGCAAATGGAACAGCCATCGTCTTCTTCGTGTGCATAATAATGAACCTAAATCTCATCTGTGGTTATAAATTGGCGCATAAAAGGAAAATTTGATTTAGAAAATGTTCCAACACTCATCAAAAATTCACATTCTAACCAATTTTTGATAAACATTTAGCAGCCATTGTACTTTTCATTCAAAATGTATGTTCCCTATTCTTTAGAAATGTTTACAGTCTTCTTTAACTTAAACGTTGGTTGCAAACGACGGTCTTTTAATACTATAGCATGCAATTTTTCAACAATTTCTGATAGATGGTGCGTTTTCGACTGTTGCACGACGACATTTAAACTTACGAATTCATTTCTCAGCAGTGAAAAGTGAAGGAGCCGAGTTCTTCAGACCATCCTTCATTTCATTTTGAATATTTGTTGCTGATAAATCTTTCAAGAAGAAGTACTTAGTGACAGCACACACTTCAACTTCCATCTTGTTGAACACTCCGAAACACTCTTGATTAAGCTAACTACTAAAGGTAGCGATCTGAAATTTGACAGTTGAACATTTTAAGAGAATAGCATGTCCATCATTCCACAGACTTTTCAATCCACCCTCGTATGTTTAGGATAAATTCAAGTAAAGAAATTACTGCGATAAAATATTTTCGTTAATTTAAGAAAGTCATAAGCGATCGAATTTCGAGCTACTTTCATGGAAATTTCCATTTTATAACCAGGGTTGTTTATTAAAACTGGTCTTAGTCAATTCGAAGACTAAGGAAAGTTCGTATTATTTCTGCATATGTTCCAAAAATCACGTTGAAATTATGATAATTTGCTGCTAAAATGGAGAACTTGAAGTATTTGCTACTCATACTAATGTTTAAGTACATACTAGCTATTAATATACTAAGTGTATCATTATGAAGCTTTAGTATATAAAAAGTGTAAACGCCAGGTGTATTTTCTTTATATTGTTAGTGTTTCCACTCATTCATCGATCCCACAACAGGATAATGTAGAACTCTTCACAAGAATATAAATCGCTTTGAAAGTAATTAAAGCAAACTTGATTCACCAAATTTTTAGCATTCAAGATATTACTTTCGAACTTAAACATTAACTATTCGTAAATTGGGTATTTATTACCTACCTATAAGTTAATGAAATGCGTTTAGGAAAATTTAATTCTTTGCATTTTGCAAAAGTAAATAAAGGTTACAGAGTTTTATTCTACTGGGTCGTTCGGAAAGTAATTGTGTTTTTTTTTTTGGTTAAAATCAAAGGGGATTTGTTTTAGTGCTTAAATATTATATTATATTATGTATTCTCCATTTGCCTCTAACACCTTTTGCCATCTCGCTGTGAGCAGCATAATTCCCCTCTCAAAAAATGTCTGGTCCTTACTAGCAAAAAACTGATTTAACGTATTTTTAACGTCATCATTTGAGGTGAAAATTTTCCCGTCTAGAAAATTTTGTAATGTCCAGAATAGATAATAATCCGAAGGTGCAAGGTCCGGAGAATATGGTGGATGCGGCAGTGGATCCCAATTCAGCTGTAGAAGCTTTTGCGAGTTGCCAAACTTGTATAAGGCCTCACATTGTCCTGGTGGAATACCACCCCTTTTCTATTGATCAATTCCGGCCTCTTCTGTTGAAGTGCATTATTCAAATTGTCCAATTGTTGACAGTACACTTCAGTATTGATTGTTGTGCTGTCCGGTAAAAGCTCAAACTAAACGATTCGCTTATAATCCCACCAAACAGACAGCATTACCTTTTTCTGATGAATATCGGCTTTTGTGCTTTGAGCCGATTCATCTTTGCAGCTCCATGATCTTTTACGCTTTACATTGTTGTATACAACCCATTTCTCATCCCCAGTAACAATTCGTTTCAAAAACAGGTCATTTTCTTGACGTCTGAGAAGCATATCGTAGACGTCAATACGGCGGAGCAAATTTCTTTCTGTAAGAATATGAGGAACATATGTCCAGCTTTGAAATTAATTCTAGGCTTTTGATGTGATCATGGACGGTCGAATTTGACAAATTTAACTTGTTTGCGAGGTGACGTGTTATTATTCGTCGATTTGCGTCAATCAAAATCTTTATTTTATCCTCATCAGCTTCGACTGGCCTCCCAGAACGCGGTGCATTCGAAATTTCCGGAACGAAATCTTTTAAACCAATTTTGGCACTGGCGTTCTGAAAGCACATCTTCTCCTATGTATGGAGACTTTTCTCTCGCTTTAACAGCATTTTTACCTTTTCGATAATAATAAAATAAAATATGCCGAAAATGCTGCTTTTGATTTTCCATATCTGAAAGGGCACCACACAAAAACTATTAGTCTGGATTTAAAAAACTGTTTCACAAATAATCCTTACTTTGTTAGCTATTAAAATATGTAATAAAAAATTGGCTTCAGTATGAAGTTGGGTATGAAAAATAGAAGAAAGTCATCTATTGGGAAAAAAACGCAATTACTTTCCGAACGACCCGATAGAAAAAATCAATTTAGTATTTTGCAATAGTTTTATCTACTGCCTATCATCATATTTTCTCATAACCATCTCATATAATTCTAAGAAATGAAACATACGGCCTACGTACGTGTGTTAGTTTATATTTAATTCCCATCTAATTATTCTTGTACTTGCTGTAATGCAGTAGCCGTCTACTTACATACAAATGTTTTATACATGCAAATCGAGAACATCTTTAATTTGCATAATATATCTTGCGGAATAATTAATCGACTGCTAGCATAACTTTCCATGTCGTGATCTCCTGTATATTATGCAATTATTCAAATTGCGTGTGTGATTTGTTTCATTGCGGGAGCAACATTTTTAAACGGATTTCATTTAGATAGTCATGAATGCAATATAAACGTCAATAGTAGATAATATAACCAACTATTTGTTCGCAAATACGTTGAAATGTTAATTTTATTCACGAAAGAAGATCGTCACATGTTTGTCGCGTCGTTTGCATTAATAAAGAAATAGAAAAACAAGATATCGGATTGCCTATTTAACAAATAATTTCTTTATATAAATACAATAAAACACATTATTTAATGCTGGAGTTATATTTGTTCAAAATACTTCCTATTATTACTAGGAGGTAATTTTGATAGAGCTTGTGATTGATTAACTTAATCACTTAAGGTTAATATATAACCCCTTTCCACATTAATTTTAGTATTCTGTATACATATTTCGACAACTAAGTTGAATTTGTTTCACGCTGATTTTACCTTAGTTTTCCAGACGCGACACTGTTCAGTATCTGCTGATGATAACGATTTAGTTGTCGAAAGACGTATACAGAATACGAAAATTAATGTGGAAAAGGATTATATATCAACCTTAAGTGATTAAGAGCATACTAAGTTGGCAAACAGTGAATGCATTAAAAATGAAACACAGATCATTAACGATGATTATTATTATTAATCCTCTTTACATTTTTATACTTATTGCTTTTTTGTTCTAAGAGGAATTTTATTCACTTAAAAGCAAGACGTCATATATTTACATATACGTAGAGACAACGTTTCCCCTTCACCGCTTTGTAGTACCTCAAATAAAATAATTTATTGTCAAGTAAGAAAGTAACAAATACGAATCTGTTTAAATGTAATAACTTATTAATAAACTGTCGCATTGGCACCTACCATAAACAGACCTATTATTCCTCTTAAAAAAATTCATAAAACATACGATAGAACTAGACAATAGACAAGCGATGCGTTGTCTATCTGTATAATATGTATTATATATTTATATACCACATATATATATATATATATATATATATAAAAGGCGCATTAACGCTACAGTGCACTATTTAAAAGGCACTATAAAACATTTACCGCATGTATTCGCACATATTCGACGACACTGCCGGGAAAGAAAAATCAGACGTCTCTACATATAACCGAGTATTTTTTTTGTATTGGTGCAGTCAGAGTACTTAAAAAACAATTCTCTGCATCGTTTTCATATGACTGTAATTTCTAATCTGTTCGGCACATCATAAGTGATTATCATAATACTTTTAAAAGTTTGAAAAAATGCAACGATGTAATTGATATCAAAACAACTCTAACTTTTATATTTAATTAAATAACATTTATTTTCTTTTATAGATTTGGCCTTCATCACCAGTAAACCAAACTACATCACAAAATCGCCTCCAAAACTTCTCAGAAAATCCATCAAATCCCAATAATCAACAGTTCTTTAGGTATCAGGGTCAAGATTCGCAACAGATAAACAGGGTACTCAGCGGTTCACCAATGGTCATCGGCGAAACCATGATTGTTCAGCCGCAAACTTCGACCTCAAACATATCACAGCAGCAAATGCAGCAGGCCGTGACTCCGCAACAACTCCACCAACATTCTATGGCGACCCAGAATCCACAGAATACGCCCAACGTTCATATATCACATCAACACATCATCGGTCCTAATGGACAAGTTATAAGTATTCACGGAGCCGGTCCTCCACCTTCGAATAATGCGCAGATACCACCCGGTTCCGTTGGTCAAGTGGTGACCAATGCTGGGCAGAATAATGTCGTTATTCACGGGCAGAATATGGCACAATCGCCATCATCGCAGCAAAGAATTTATATCAACGGTCAACCGACTGAACCCAGTGGACCAGGTCGGCCTAATATCCAGATGGTTCCCATTAGCATATCATCAGGCAGACAGGATATGCCACAAAGAATGCAACAACCGTTTTATAACCAACAATATCAAATACAACAGTTCGATCCTAATAAAGGCATAAGACCGCAATTTAATCAAGTGGTTAATGGTTTTCCCTTACATCAAAGTCCGGGGAGTTCCCAAATTCAAGGACCTGTTGTTATTAATCATCATCAACAACAGGCGCTGGCACAACAGCAACAATCAAAAATTTGGCAAAATAGAATGCAGATACCGGTGCAACAAGCACAAATCACTCCACCCGTTCAATCGTCACCGAATCAAGGTCAAAACGCATTCGAAAGAGTACCACCACTTCATCAACACACGCCACCTCCTAATGTGTGGCAAGATGAGTTGAACAGAAAGAAAGTGAAGATAGCAAAAACTATGAAGAAGAGGCCGTACATGGTAGATCAAAATAGAATAATGGAAACACACGCACCATGTCCAAATATTGATGTTAGACAAATACCCAATGATGCCAATCGTATTATGATCAATCAGTTTCAGCAACCGACTCAAAGTGCATCCAGTCCATCATTTATGGAAGATCCTAGCGGTTATTTAGCTCAGCAAACTGCTTTGCTTAATAGTACCATCAACAGACAGACAGGTTTGATAATAATTATAGTAGTTTAATCTGTCCACTTCTCTATTATACTTTAGAATTTGTTAACTTTGAAAAGTAGTTTTTAGTATAAGAAATCTTTCCACCTTATTGTGGTCATAAATATCTTAGTTGACATTAATGTTAAAAAAGTTAAAGCTATCCAATATAATTAAGTAATATAAACCAAAATATGTAAACTTGAAGTAAAAATCATACTCAATTTTGCTTTTAATTTGGTATTGTTACCTTTAGGTGCCAATGGATGTACAAATTTCAATTGCGGCAGTCCCATTACATCAATACCGTCATCACCTCAGCAAAGTAACATGTCACCCCTGAATTCTCAAGCCAACGGAGTGCCTTTGCCTAGCAACATACTATCTACGCAAGTGAAATCGAATCATAATTTCACCAGTGTTAATCGTATGAATCAAAATATTCAGTTAGTGAAGCAACAACAAAATCAACAACAATCACAGCAACAACAGCAGCCAGCTCTTGCACAACAAAACGTTGTAACTTCACAACAATATAATCAAATTATGTTACCGCAAGAAGTTGCCGATAGTGCAAGTGATCATTCACAGTGTCAAGGCTGTATCGCAGATAGTGGTCAATATCATGAAGGGATACAGTATAATCAGCAGAAAATATTTCAATGTAGACCCGATAGTCAGCCAGGAACACCCAGCAGTTCAGGGACTAGTGAAGATCCCGTTACGTCTTCGACTTATAATGATAAGCCTCATACGTCTCCAGACACTAGACCTATTCAGGGAGGTACCGTAAGTACAAGTAATGTTTCACCTCAAGAGGATTCTGTCGATCAAATGCCACAGACACCTACGTCAATTGGTAGAAACCAGGACATTTTCAGTATACAACCTCAGCAACAATTTATATTTAATTCGCAACCTCAACAGCAGCAAATTAATAATCAAATTAGAGATGTTACTGCTAGTACTTATCATAGTCATCAGCCGAAACATGATGGTTACTGTCCACATCCGCATACTACTGACATTCACTTACCTAAAATTACTAATTTGAGTACGGGAGTAGTTACTACAATGGCCAGTGGAAGAACTGTAGGCAGTAATACTATAACATCGGTACTCGCTGGACGAGCCAATACTGCTACAGTTTCGATTAATACGCCTCCTGCAATTCCTATATCAAACAACACACAGATTCCCGTTACTCACAATTTGATACCCACCAACTCTATAGCTGTGAATGTAAGTAAATCGCCTTTGGAAATGGTGCAGAGTGTCGTGAGCAGTATACAAGTGCCACAATCACAGGTTAATCAGCAGATGTCGCCGCATCAACACCAGCAAGTCGTGAAGACTCCATCGCAAAATCTGCCTCCGGGACACATATTGGTGTCATCGGGTGGACAGTTAATTATGGCTAATACGGGTAATAATCAACATGGCGTTATGGCCCCGCCTCCTCCGAAGATAGTAACCAATCAGGGACCGATGCCTCCTATTTCAGTATCACCAATGATAACGAATGTAACTGCTGCTGTTACACAAGTAATACCAGCAGTAGCAGCCCAACAGGTAAAATATAATTTTTACTTATGAAATCCTAATTTTTATCATTTGTAAATATCATAATTAAAAAATTTTCTCGCGTAGGTTCTTGGCCAACAAACAGTTCTTGTCAACGCTTTACCAGCACCGTTTGTACTACAACCAGGAGTTACCATGACAATGGATGGAATGACAGTGGGTCAGAACATGCAAATACCACATCTTGTCACAGGAAACGTAATACAACAGCAAATACAGATTGATGGATCCGACCCAAGAAGAGCACCGGCTTTATTATCGCCGGAAACGAAACGTAAAGGTAAAAAGAGAAAGATTCCATCACAAACTGTGGCTTCCATGCTGCATATAGCAGCGACGCAACAGAATTCGGGTGTTGTAATGTCTCAGCAAGGCTTCCCTCAACAAATACAGATGGCGCACAGTCCACAAAGTATAAATACTCAACCGGTAATGCAGGCTTTAACGATAGTACCAGGTAAAGCTGGCGGACCACCCCAGATTGTTATGAACGGGCAGCCCATGGCGAGCGCTGGTCATCTGGGCGCTCAACAGCTTATTACGAATTCACAACCGACACAACAAATAAATCTTTTGCAACCAGTAAATTTATTGAACGGTGGTATGGTGCAGAATTTCCCAACAATACAACAGTTTATCGTACCGAATTTGGGTGGAATGGTAATGAACGCAGACGGAACAGCAACAATTTTACAGGACACTTCGAATTTGGGCATGCAGTTGCAATTGCAGAATGTTAATGGTCAAAATGTACTGACGCCTGTACAAAATAGTAATGTTTTTAATGGAGGACAAAGTATTTTAACAGCAGGACCAGCCGGCATGGTTATCAGAGCGCCCGGGACTTCGCAAGGAAAAATAATACAGCAACAACATAGTCCGGGTGCCCAATTTCTATCACCTAACGGTGGACAATTCGTGGTAAATGGAGCGCAATTTAGTGGACAACTCAGTCCTCTAGTTGCAAATGTAAGTCCATCACAACAAGTTACATTTGGAACAGCTCCACAAGCAATTAGACCTGCCAGCTCTGTACCGCAAGGGCAACAGGAATTCATTCAATGCGGGCAGATGGGTCAAACGCTAATGGTTCCTTGCACACCAGCCGCTAATATAGCCGTTTCGTCATCGAATCAACAACAAAACACGACGTACGTGCAACAAAATACAACAATAGTACAACAACAGACAACAATGGTATCGAATAATCAACAAATACAAAATTTCCAGCAAAACAATCAAAATAATCAACAGCAAAATATATCCAGAACGGCCACATTGAATGTAGATCAAAATTTTATTATAGCCTCAAACGATAAACAACAGCCTGTACAAGCCTTGCTATTACAAAGACAAAGTCCTCAGACTTCGGTGAATTATAGGCAATCAGTATCTACTCAGACTGCAGTAAATCAAAACGCCCAGTCGGTAACGACGAATACATTTTGTCAAACTTCAACATCAACGGCCAGCAGCCCACCGGATACAACAACTCACAGCCCTCTGGCTTCCGGAGGACAGAGTCCTCCCACGGCGGATACAACAACGCACACAGGAAGTACTGACGATGGGTTATCACCGGCGCCATCAAATTGTTCTGGATCATGTAGTGATATTATTAATTTGCAGCAAAATCGACAACAATCTTGTTCTATGGTAAGTATTAATTTTGAAGCTTTTAGACCCCATAATATTAAATTAATGACTTAGTACCTCATACTGCACACATAAATACTACTAACTTTATAGGCTTCAACAACCTTGTTATCTTCATTAGTGACACAACTGTTAATGTTTAATGAGAAATCATAATTCCAAGAACGAGTATACTTGTAATCATAATTTAAATTGTCTTGTTGGTCTTCCACGTTGTAATCTTGTTTATCTTTTGTGCCTACTTTAGTTTTGGTGTAATTTTCTTTTCTATTATTCCATTATCTAAACTCTAATGATTATTTATACCTTAGTTTTTAATTGAGCTTTTATTGTTGATTCATTTTAGTTTATCTTCGTTTATTGCAATATTTAAATTACATTTTAATCACAAAAGCCTTACATCCAAAGTACTGGTTAGAGTCTTGAGTGATGTTTACTTAAAACCAAATCTATTTTTATTGTAGGCCATGGTGCATTGTATATCAAGTAGCGAACCTGATTCCGCGGACATGAACACCCAAAACGTTGAAAATGAATGGTCCCGAGGTACTCAAGCTATTAATTGCACACCAAAAATGGAGTACACCGACATCAGTAGCGTAGGCCAAATGCCGATCGCGAAAAAACCCAACACCCCAATCCACATGGCTTACGCGGAATCTTCAACTTTAGTCTCCGGCATGCACTTTATACCGGAACAGATGAAATCCCAGGAAGGTGTCATAAGTTCAAGGAATTACGAAAAAATGGTGCAGAAGAGGAAGCACAGCGACACCTTAGTCGTAATGGAGACGAGACACATGCATGCATCGATGTATGACGAAGACGAAGGTACGTTAAGTAGCTAGTGATTTATTGATCAATTTGCGCAATTGATGTGCTTTTTATACGCTGTTAGTGTAATGCTTTTTGATTTGTTAACGCTTAATAATGTACTAACTTTAATTTGCTTATTAATTAATTAACTAATTGTAAACTTAAACGTGCATTGTATAAGTGTTTTTTTATAAATTTCGATTGTAAACTGAAAATTTAAACAATTGTCGTCAATAAAGGAATTTCTAAAATAATTTCAGCATTTTTTATTTGTTTTTTTTTGTATAATCGGATTTTTAAAAAATCTAGTGTCATAGAGGATCTTCACTAACTTTCTTGTAGATTTCACCTTGATGTAATCAATAATCATTGCTTGACATACCTTAGCTTTTAATATTGAGCTTACTTTCTTTTGAATGTAGTGTACTGTGTATTTTTATTGTCATATTGTTTGTTTTCGTTGTTGTTTAATTTTAATTTTTAATAGATGTAATTGTAGATAATTACTAATATGTAGACACATGAAAAGTAATTTGGAAAGATGAAATATATACCATATATATACTTTTTGTATTTGTCCTAATATTTGATGTTTGCATGATTTTAATTGTGAATCATCTTTATAAATATACAAAATTAGTAATCCATTAAAAGTACAATTAAAAAGTCATTACTTTTCAATTTCATATTATGTCTAATCATTCTAGCAAATGTATGAATAAGTGAGCAGTAGTGCGAGCAGTATGCCAGGTTCGAGCCATACAGTTATTTTTATTACAATTTTGCGAGAAGCATACAATGAAAATTAAAGATGAATATCTTTATTATTTATTTTTCTTTTAATAATGATGGGTTGTTAGAGTTCTTTCTTTTTTTTTAATATATTTTGGGTTGGCAACTAAGTACTTTCGGTTTTGTAGTATAAAATAAAACACTTTTTTTTTTAAAAAAAATAGTTTTTAATCAATTATATATTTTCCATTTTGCTCAACGACCTTTTGCCATCTTTCTTTCAGCTGCATGATTCCGCGCTCATGAAATTTCTGGTCCTTATCAGCAAAAAACTGAACCAAATGCGAGTGAAGGTCATCGTCATTTGTGAAAGTTTTACCATTCAAAGAATTCTGCAAACTTCGAAATAAATGGTAATCAGATGGTGCTAGATCAGGACTGTATGGGGATGTGGCGTCACTTCCCAGCCAAGCTCCAATAGTTTCCCACGAGTTGCCAAAGATATGTGAGGCCTTGCATTATCTTGGTGGAAAACTACACCTTTCCGATTTGACAATTCTGTCCGTTCTTCTTTGATTGCTTCATCCAGTTTTATTAATTGTTGACAGTAAACATCAGAATTGATCGTTTGGTTCCTTGGAAGCAGCTAAAAAAACACAACACCTTTGTAATCCCACCAAACTGACAGTATGATCTTTTTTGGATGCAATTCAGCTTTCGATGTGGTTGAGCTGGTTTATCGTGTTTGCTCCATGATCGTTTTCGAACTATGTTACTGTACAGGACCCATTTTTCATCACCAGTGATGATTCTTTTTAAGAAAGGGTCGGTTTCATTTCGTCTAAGGTGCATATCGCAAAAGTTGATTCTTTGTGTTAAATGAATTTCTTTCAATTCGTGAGGTACCCAAATATCAAGCTTCTTAACTAGCCCAAGACATTTTAAATGTTTTTCAATTGTTGTGTGCGATACATGAGCCTCTCCGCAACCTCTCGAACAGTTATATGACGATCCTCTTCAATTATAATTTTGATTTGGTCATCATCAACTTCAGTAGGCCGACCAGAACGTTGCTCATCTTTGAGGGAAAAATCTCCAGAACGGAATTTTTTATACCAATTCTGACACGTGCGCTCTGTTAAGCAATTAGCACCATAAACTTCACATATCTTTTTGTGAGCCGCAGCAGCTTTCTTTCCTTTACGGAAATAAAATAGTAAAATATGTCGAAAATGTTCGTTTCTGCACTCCATTTAAAATTAACCCACAACTAATAGCTTTAATAAAAATCATGCACTACTTGCTTCTGAAGTTACGTCAATGTGACTAGTATCACGCGACAAACGGTAAAGTGCAGCACTAACATACGTTATACAAAAAATAAAGCAATGCTCTCTATCAGTAAAAACCGAAAGTACTTAGTTGCCAACCCAATATATAACAATATTATTTAAACATCATTCAGCATATTTCATTTATACTCCATTTAAGAATGAAATAAAATCCTAAACAAAATAAAATAATATTTTATTGATTGACTGATGCCAGAAAAACCGATAATTATGACACCTTTAAGTTGAGGAAATATGGAAAATTATATGAAAAAAGCTCTTGCTTTAAGAGAAGTTTAAATTATTTTATTGCCGTTGCAATTTAAATGTAATTGTGAAAATGTTAAGAAAGTATCTAAATTTGTTAATATAAAAGATTTCAGAAGGCGAACAAAAGAAAATTGTGATTTTATGAGTGCATTCCAAGGTCAATATAAAGTCAATATTCATTAAAACATATACTCTCATTTAAAAATTTTATATAGCTGCGATAAAAAGTAATTAGAAAAGGAGTTTTTGAATATTATCATGTCTTATAAATCAAAGCAATTGTAACTAAAATGACAAACACATATTACGGTTTTTAAAACAGGTTTATACGATAAAATTAATATTCCTTCTTTCTTTTAACGTTTTAACCCTTTAGGCATGTTAGCTAGTAGCTTAGAAGAAGTATTTAACTGAACTAGAGGTATCTCCTCCCAGAGTACTTGTTTTGACACATATTTATGTTTATGTTTTTTTTTTAATTCAACATTAATTTTCAATAGACGAGAGAATAAAGCCTTCCGTTGATCATTTTAACCATCTTACATAATTTTCGATTAGATAAATTGTCTCCTTGAATGACAAGGAGTGCTATATTGCTCAAACTAATAAGCATCTGCGACGATATCATAAAATTATATAATTCTAATGCATATTGTAATATTTCTAGCTTATTCATATTTCGTTTACTTTTCATTGACCTTTCACACACAAATACTTCCCTGATACTTTGTGATTTCATACACCTCCAAAACGTGATACTTTCTCCGCTGTGTTGCTTTTTTGCACCGCGATAAATACGCTACCCATGTTCTCTGCTGTACGTATTTGGTCCTATACTTTTATTATTAGAAAAAGAAATAACGCAATATATTTTGTGTGTATTTAAAAATAATAGAATATATGTACCTACCTTTACATATATTCAATTCATACGACCAAGTTACTTTTACCCAATCACTCATGCCAAAATCTTAATATTCGTGTGTCCCTATAAGGCCCTGCTCTCAGTGCTTCTCTATTGCAATAGTAAAAGCTTATATAGCGGTTTCCAGGAAAGTACATATATGTGTGTATGTTGAGCTAGTTAAAATTTAAAACTATTTGAAGTAGCTATGTAACTATTTCTACTACGACCGTCTTAGAACTACTGTTGTCCTTTTATCATTCTGAAGCCTTCTCGACTCTTCTGCATATACCTACTTGAATATCGCTCCTTTAATTTCTATGTGATTTTGGCTCTATTTTACTAGTTTTTGAAATTCCATGCCGGGTCTCTCCGCTGGAAATCTATTCAGTATTGACCCTCACAGCTTTATGTATCTTTCTGTGCATATGAATTTGGTTCATTCGCACTTTCCTGGCTTGTTTTTCCTATAGAAAATTCTTACATCACAGTTTTATAACCTCTCATATATTATTTTACGCCTTTGTCGCAAGCAGCAAGGGAAATAATAGATAGCCCAATCAAAGTCGTGCTTGATTGTTGTCATTCAATATTCTCTACACATCGTAATTAAGAAATAAATTCACAGGATTCAGAAGAAAATGCTGCAATAAATAATGACGGCGTCCTTACGTAATTTTATTAAATATTTGAGTTGAATTTTCAATTAAAGGTAAAATAAAGAATTTACAATTACCACGTTGATGAAGATATTTTTGCTAATTCCAGTGTTGGGTGGAGTAATGTAAGTACGAGGGTAGACGTTTATATTTCGGGAATAGCAAACAACAAAAAATTTTTATTATCGAAAATAGTTTTATTGCTTTTCAAAATATTCTGCTTGAAAATCAATATTCAATTGTTTGAACCGACCGGTGAGAGCTCGCATTGTCATGGTGGAGAATGATCTGTCGTTTTCGGTTTGTTTTCCTTATTTCTTCAGAAACTTTCGGCAAACAAATAGTTGTGTACTATTCGGAATTCACCGTTCTACAACTCTCTAAAGGCACGGTTGCAACGTGACCGGTTTTGCTGAAAAAACAGGTGACCATTTGTTTTGATGTGCTTCGAGCGCGATCAACTTTTGTTGGTTTTGGCTCATCTTGGAATACCCACACAGTCGACTGCTGTTTACTATCGGGCTCATACTTATAGTTCCAAGATTCATCACCTGTGACGAATTTATAAATGTTCTTTGAAGCACTGCCATTGTATTTTTTGTACATTTCTTGGCACCAATCGACGCAAGCCCCTTCTTAAGCCGTTGTCAAATTACGTGCTACCTAACGTGAACATAGCTTCTTAACGGCTAACTGTTCATGCAGAATCTTATGCACGCTGGTGTTACTAATACATAGAGATGCCTCGATCTCACGATATGTCACATGACGGTCTTGCATTGTCAATTCAGATATTGCATTAATGTTTTCCGACACAACAACATTTGTGGGACGACCTTCACGAAATTCATTGTCCAAAGAACGCCGTTTGAATTCACTATACCAACAATATACTGTAGTTTCCGATGGTGCTTCGTCACCATATAAAGAATTCAGCTCGTCCATGCATTCTTGTTGAGATAATCCACGCCGAATGTTATGAAAAATAATTGCACGAAAATGTTTCCGAGTTAATTCCATTTTTTCGCTGACATAAAATTTTCAAGTTACTGTCAACAATAGAAATAGCGACCGGATAATAAAACTGTCAAGGTAAATATTTTGTCAAGAATGACAAACTTCACGATGTATCATCAGATCGGAGGCAACACCAACAGTGTTGCCAGTTTCCGAATTTAAACGGCTACCTTCGTGGTAGGGTTATTCTTAAAGGAAAATCTTAACTTTCAACAATTATTTCGGAGATTTGTATCTATATCTTGTCGAAAACTTGTTACTCATGTTCCCCTCACTTCTAGGTAGATATGGACGTAATTTATTCTTCTCACAATATCTAAATCTAATATCTCTTTAGAGATTTTTATTCTCTTACTGTGCTAGTTGTCCAAAAATTACTTAAAATTGTTTTTCTCATAGCATATAGATATAGAATGTTTTATGAAAACATGTAAATGTGTTTCAATATATTTTTCATTTGATATGAATTATATTAAATATGTGTTTGAAACTTACTAAAGAAAATTATAATTTTGATTTAATATTCAATTAATAATGCGTAACGAATACAGTTTCTAGAAAATGTAATGCTACCCTTACTTCCTTGGTGATGATTAAATATCAATACTTCTAAATTTGATCCGTGCATCCCAGTTCTATCTTTTTACATTAATCATGAAGTCTTTACATATTGAAAGCATCACTGTTTCTAGAGACTATATTGGAATGTGAAATATTGATCTAATTCATCATTTTTTTTGCATTTTTGTTAAAATTGTTTTCTCACTAATTATTCATCTTGGTTCTGTTTCAATTTTGATTAATCGTAATAATAATTGTAAATTGCATATAGTTTAAGAAATAACGTTTTGATAAGAATTTCGATTGCTTCATGTCTTTTTTAATTAATTTAATTAATCAAAATATTCAAAATTTCCGCCACTATCGATAAAGATATATTGAAAGATATTCGGTTAAATGGGTACAAATATTAAGAAAGGCTGACTATGAAATATGAACACAAGTAAAAATAGAATTTAAGACATTGCGTGTATACCTTTCTCAACGAATCGGTTAAATTTTCTATAGAAAATAACTTATAATAGTGTTTGTAGCTGAAAAATAGATTGGCCAACAACTGCTAGAATGAAGAACATATACACTTTTGAAGAAAGTTGCAAGAATTTTGATAAAATGAAACAAATATAAAAGCTTGCAATACTTTTTAAAGACTAATATGGTATTTGAGTCGCTTTTACAAATTACTAATTTTGTACTTTAGTATTGATATTTACCAGTAAATATTTTCTTAATGTTTCTATTTTGTAATCTAGCCTTGATTTATTTTATTTTATTAAACAAAAACCAACTAAAAAAGAGTTGTTATAAGTAAGTTAAATCTTATAATATGACAATACATGTACAGAATTTTGTTAGCGTGATATTAAGTGGTGTGGCTAACATTTTTTTTTGATTTTCAATATTTTTTTTACTTTCCTCCCCTCACTTTTCTTAATATGAAGAGGGCAATCTTACGTGGAGAACTAGAGGGAGGCGGTTTTCCCTAACAAATTCGGAGTGATTGTGTGATTGTGAACGCGCCACCTTTTGTAAATATTCTTTTCTAAATTCCTAGCGGAATTTGGTGCTTTTGGAAACACGCGACTTTTCCATTTGGACATGTGCAAGTGAATCATCCGCTTTGGCCTTGACTGCCCTTAACTCAATATTCATAATTAGGTTTATTCAAAATCTACTGGCAAATATATTTGTTGTTACGTACTTAGTAATAATGATGACTCTTTTCATGTTTATCTTTTATTTTAGAAAGAAGACGTTATTTAAAATATGTGAAACTGATATTGTAAAAAGAAATAATGATTCTAAGTATTTTACTTTTTTTTAAGTGAAAGCTAAGTAAAAGTAAATTTAATCGAAAAATGTAAATAAAACCCCTTTACCACATCAGTGTTCGTATTCTATATACGTATTTCGACAATTAAATTGTCATCATCAGCAGACAATTAACCACAGTGTCGCATCTAGATTCGCGGTAAAACTCGCACAGAATAACTTCGTACAACTTTCCCCGCTAACAACCAAACACTGATTTATTTCGCACACAATTTAATGTTTTCTAGTCTTAAAACTAACACTTACGGACCTTTTTTTAACGATCGTATAGGCATGTTGTCAGACTTTTATGTTTAACACATGATTTTTATTTTTCATAATAAATATGCTTCGTAACTGTCTACTTCATGGTAATTATTTAAATTTTTGATTAAATGTAGACAATCCGCATTACACTATGATTATTTTCTAGTACGTGTTTCGCTAAACTGGATTTCTCAGGTCGATTATGATGTGCGAAATATGTTCTTTATACCGGATCCTCTTGAACTTTTATTTTGACTAATGTATTGTTTATTACAATCTTTGCATTTTATTTCGTAAATCCCCGATTTCTGATTTAAGTCGATCTTTCGCATTACCTAAGAGAAATTTAATAGAGTTTCTGGACGGAAATGTAATTTGAAATCCGTTTTCTTTGAAAACCCTATATAAATTTTTTGTAGCTGGGTGCTTATCGTTTAAGCGTATAAATTGCTTGTATGGATTGTTTTGAGGTGACAAAGTATTATACCGGATTGTCTTTTTAAAGTTAGCTTTCCTAATTAATCTAATGATTACTTCCGCATCAGAACCATTGTATCTCGCAATGTTCTTAATAAAATTGAATTCTCTTTCGTATCCTCACTT
Source organism: Dermolepida albohirtum (assembly GCA_031893035.1). Classification (NCBI taxonomy): domain Eukaryota; kingdom Metazoa; phylum Arthropoda; class Insecta; order Coleoptera; family Scarabaeidae; genus Dermolepida; species Dermolepida albohirtum. The sequence goes on along the minus strand of JAVIWB010004424.1, from coordinate 1,591 downwards.
TTGTTAATCGAAAACTAAACAAACGATTGATAAGAAAATTGAAAGAAGCCATCTTTCGTTGCATGCTACTATTTGAATCCGCCGTGATAAACCTACTAACATTAGTTTCTTTTTGGAAAATATCAGTTTCTATTTTATGATTATTTCCAATTACTAGGGTATGTAAGAAAGGTAAGGTGTCATTATTTTCTTTTTCTACCGTGAATTTAATCGTCGTGAAGTCTAAGTTACACTTATGTGTGTCAAAAATCTCGAAAATATAATTTGCATTCCTAAACCATACTCTCGGAAAATATTTAGCGTTATTTTGGTACGTAGACTTCCGCGGTCGTGGTCCATGCTATCTGCTTCTGGGTTTCCGGGCTGGAACCGCGTCACTAGTATATCTGCCGACGTTTCGTACCCATTTGTATGGGACATCTTCAGGGCTGAACTACTGCACTGAAACTGGTGTAAGTCGATGGGGGACGTGTTTATATATGGATAATGGGTCATGGGTCAATGGAGCGTTACGGTTACGGTTGGGTCGATTAGAGATGCAGGATTGCCAAGCGTTATGTAGGGGGTAGCCATCATCGCGGTTAAGATTATTGGGGTGCTTAAAGATCTCTATAGTTTCACGGATTTTGCGACCATAGAAGTGGTTAGTGCGGGATAGGATCTTGGTTGAATTAAACTGAATATGGTGCCCGGTTTCCAGTCTATGCTCGGCAAGTGCAGAACCGGCTATGCGCAGCAACCTAGTACAACGCTCATGTTCAGAAACACGAGTGCCGACAGACCGCTTTGTTTCACCAATATATGCCCTGCCGCATGAACAAGGAATCCTGTACACACCAGCTGATTCTAAAGAAACATGGTCTTTTACGGAAAAAGGGTCAGATAATTTGGAATGGGGTTTGAAGATGGCTTTGATGTTGTTTTTGAGAAGAACCCTACTGATGCGGTCAGTAACACCTTGTATATAGGGTAGGTGGGCTTTAGAGAGGGGGGGAGATGATGTAAGCTGTGTATTAAGTTGTGAGATTTTGGGATTAAGATGTCGATCTATGGTTCGCTGAATATTATGGTTGGAGAAATTATTATTTATAAGAGCTTTGGTAACGTGACTTAATTCCTGGGATATAGAATGCTGGTCAGATATGTTCACAGCTCTTTGGACTAAGGAATTGATAACGCCCTGTTTCTGGGCAGGATGATGATGGGAGAGGGCATTGAGATACCGATCAGTGTGTGTGGGTTTGCGGTACACTGAATGTCCTGGTAAACCATCCAGATGACGAGTTACCAAGACGTCGAGGAAGGGAAGGGAACCTTCAGATTCAATCTCCATGGTGAAATTTATGGAATCGTGTTGTGAATTTAAGAAAACGGGTCGGGATTCCTTGAACAACTTCCTCGTTTTCTTAAATTCACAACACGATTCCATAAATTTCACCACGGAGATTGAATCTGAAGGACCCCTTCCTTTCCTCGACGTCTTGGTAACTCGTCATCTGGATGGTTCACTAGGACATTCAGTGTACCGCAAACCCACACACACTGATCGGTATCTCAATGCCCTCTCCCATCATCATCCTGCCCAGAAACA